>JALIZH010008855.1:0-330246 GCA_030522465.1 Rhipicephalus appendiculatus | reverse complement strand
GTACGTAAAATAACAAGTAGGAATCGCACATCCCAATTCCGGCGAAACACTTCAGAGCTTTAGAATTGGGGACCCAAGGAGCTAGTGGACCGAAGGAGCTAGGGGGGCCCAAGAAATTGGCGAGCCGCCAGGGCATATGCGCAGAGCCCAAGCCACTCTTGGGCTTTTGCGCTCGCGTTGTCCCAAGATTCGAAAAATCGAAAACTAAGGTGGGTTGCCAGCGAGACAACGCCAAGGCTGCGCGGACAACCTCGCAGCACGGCCCACGTCCCACACAATTTTACTTTCGCCACGTGCGGCATCCCGTGCGTTTGACCCAACGCCGCCTGCATTTGATCCAACTCTCAAATGCCGCTGCTCCTCCGAACACAAGATCAACCAACTGAACGCAGCTACTAGTGGGGTGACGGACCTTAAAGGCTAGTAGCCTACATTCCAGCCGGTCATGGAGGCTCCCCTTTTAAAGAGCACCCTTAGCGCCATCTCACAGGTGATGGTGAACACGCTGCAATCTCAGTGCTCTGCGTAACGCCAGCGGTAAATGGTGTTGGTGTACATGACTAGCTCGCCGTTTGCATGCCGGAGGATGCATACCGCGTGGCGGAATTGTCTAACGCAGCGCGCTGCGGAGCAAGTGGTCGTGCGTACAAATCCCCAGTCGTGAGCTTAGGAAAATTTTTCTACTGCATATTTTTATTTGTCAACGTTATATAAATCGCCAGGTCTGCGCCCAACACGTTGCGCGGTCATAGCGCAAGCTGAAAGAGCACCGTTTATAGATACCCGTTCTAAACTCTCTTGGGGTAACTACTAAGCTATAAACCATTCTAATCTTCGTGAAGTGGGGAAGTACCGACTACGCCATTATTATTCGTCGTTCTGCGGAGAAGAGCGGTACCCGCAACACATTTGTAAGACAATATGTGCGCTTTGTGCTGTGGCTGCTCACGATGAAAAAACTATGCCTGAGGCCTTTCTAATCGGTTTAAAACATCCAACGACCCACTCATTGCGCAATTCGCATTGTGTGACGCCTGTTTTATTTTACTCCTCTACCACGTTGTATAACATATGTTCACGCATTCCTTGCCCGATATAGCGCCTGTATATGGTATCTTTTGCGAAGCAGCTGCACGCACTGGCGTGGATCTGCCACGCAGAGGGCAAGGTTCAAGTCCCACCCGACTCTGGATATTTTTTTCTCATTTCATTTTTTTTTTTATTTATTTCGCGCGATAACAGTTACGGACAGCGGCGGTGGCAGCGGTGAACACCTAGGGCACCGAAATCGGCTGTTGTGATCTCACAACAGCTTTCCCTCTAATATTGTCACGGGTATGGAAATGTCATTTCGGCGTCACATTTCCATACCTGAGACAATATATACATACGCATACAGATACGGGACACAACGGCGACGGCAAAAAACCGTCGAAAACGGCCATATAATTGCTATCGCAATAGAATATTCGCGCACCTTGCAGTGTGCACCTCGTAGTGGTGCAGGGCTAGAACCAACAGCGGACCTGGGTTTGGACTTCCGAGAAACAAGCTGCCTTTCTAAGCCCGTGTCCGTGCACCGCCACACATGTTCGCGCCGCACTATAGTCACGTGACTAGTATGAGCTGATTTTTCTGGCGAGAACGTGTTACGGGACAAGTCTTACCTGATTTTAGCGAAAACATGTCACGTGATCAGTGATGCGTGATTTTACGCCCCGTGACTAGTATTACGTGATTTTGGCAGAAACATATCACGTGATTAGTGTTACGTGATTTTTCAGGCGGGAAACATTTCACGTGGCTAGTGACAGGTGATTTTACGTCACTTGAGTAGTGTTACATAATTTTGGCAGGATCTTGTCACGTGACTACTGTTACGTGTTTATGTCGGGAACTTGTCATGTGACTGGTGGTACGTGGTTTTACGTCACGTGACTAGTGTTGCGTGATTTGGGCGGGAAGATATCACGCGACTAATGTTACAGGAATTTGGCGGGAACATGTGACTACTTCTACGTGATTTTGCATCACGTTCGCTTTCTCTTCCTTCTTTCTTTCTCTCTATTTCTCGCTTCCTCTTTCTTTCTCTCTAATCCTTTTTTTTTCGCTTTGTTTCTCGCTTTTGAACTGTGTTCTTGGCTCTTTTTTGTTTCTATCTCTTTGTCTCTCTGTGTATTTCCTTATCTTTCTTCCCTTTTTTTTATCTGTATGTCGCTGTTTCTTCTACCTCTTTATCTCTCTATCCCTCTCTCTGCTCGTTCTCTCGCTCATTATTGCATGCCACGCCACACGTCATGTGGGACCACAGCCGCAGAGGAAAAGGAAGACGAAGAGAGCGCGTGCCGGTTCATGATGATAATTTCTATTCGCACAACCCGGCGCAACGAAAAGCTTAACAGCCCCGTTGTTAAAGAAAAATTTAGGTATCACGATTATTTGTTTTCGCCATGCGTTGCCAATAGAACGAAAATGAGCCGCTAGAGGATTCCTACGCCATGGATCATATATCACGTGATTGCTAACAAACAGAGTTTAGTAGAAGTGCAAATTTATGTATGTTGTCACGCCATAAATGACTTATGCATAAGAACTTTCGCGTTGATGAGTTGCCATTTTTCACACTGGAAGGCAATCATGGAGGATTCTTCTTTCAAGGTCACTATTTTCATGCACTGCACGAAGTAAACAAGCATCCAGTTAGTGTAAACCAGACTGGGAGCTTATATCTTCAACAGAACGAAGTATGTTTTCTGACAGCGAGAGAAAAGGAACAAACGATACTGGCCACAGTAGATGACCGAAAATTTGTTATGCAACTATGGATGACTTCTGTCTACCGGATGGGAATTATGACAAGTTCAAAGCTGATACACTTCGGCTTCATTAAATCACGGATCCGACAATACTTGGTATGTATCTGCTGTCACCTCCCTTCTCATCGTGCCTCCTACCTGTTGTGTCTCTATTTGCGGATAGCTTGAGCATACAGGCATATTCCGCCTTTGCATTTTATCCTCACAACTCTTCAGGGTCGCCGGAGTTCATAGGCCAAAACGTGAAACATTCGGGACGCCTCCACAGTAAAAAGAAATGCACGAATTTCGAGGCCTAAGTCGAGCCCAGGTGGCGTGGCTTTCGTATTGCTTTTGGTAAACACACCAAGAATTGGGTTCGACAACCCTCCTTGCCTCTCCCCCCCTTTTCCTCCCACCCACTGGTCTCCGAAAAGCCGGCAGTGACGTCGGTGAAGCCACGGCTAGCCTGGGCTTGCCGTCGCCGCAGCCGCGGTGGCGCTGCCCAGCACACGCACACCAACCAGCGTCCGCGCGGGCAGCGGTGGTGAGGGGAGGCTGACGGGGAGCCGAGGTTCACGCCCGGACCGCCAGGCGGCCTCGCATCCCCACAGCGAGCGCTCACCGTGCTCATTTGGTGCCTCGCTGGGATACGGTGTGCGCGGCCGACTCTCGGATACCATGCGCCGCCGAAGGGACTCGGGAATACCTCCGCTCGGCTGGATTGCGCTCCTAGCGGGCTTCGCCTCGTCAGTCACAGCTTCACTTGGTGAGTGCTTGTGATAGCACACCCACTGCCCAAACGGGATATCCGTGGGACAGCCTCAACGCTTCTTTAATATCGTGTTTCTTATTTCTTTATTTAATATTTACGCGAAAACAGACTCACACTTGCTAAGTGTGGCAATAATTTTCAAACCAATCACGGTCGCGGTTTTACAATTCATGCTTATTGCATCTACAAAATAAGCGGAAATAGAAAGCGCACTCGATACCTTCGCATGGTTAATGAATGATAAACTCAATGCGGGTTTGTGTGCGTGAGCTGTGGATGTTCGAACACTTCATAAGAAGGTTCTTACTTGTTGCAGGCAACTCTTCTCCTAAACCATGCGTTTGATATTATTTGGCTTTTCTTTATATTTTTTTTCTCGTTGGTAATGCGCGACTTACTTTTGCTCAAGTTGCATCTTTGCGTATGTGTTCGATGAATCGTTGCTCAGGTAATCAATATATAAGCCTAAAAAAATTAAGCGTTCTTGTACTTCGCGTTCAGTATTGCGTTCGTGAACTTAGAAGCGGCAATAATTTCTTCTTGAGACATGACAGTTACTTCCCTTCATTTGAAAGTTGCCGTGCAATTCCAAGTTAGCGTTTTGTTTTCATATAGGTACATTAAAAAAATGTTCACCTTCTGTACGCATATAGGAGGCTTTGATAGCAGATGATTGTACTTCCAAGGAGCACTGATGCTGAAGACTTCCGCTTTACTTCATTATTGTGCTTTATTCTTCGAGAAGGGACAAAAAAAGAGGGGAAACAGGAAAGAAACAACATCGCGAATACTATATACAGCGTGCGCATCAAAGCGCTTACAGCTTTTGGATGACTACACTTAAATAAAAGACGGCTACGAACTTTGAAACTTAACCATTCTAAAAATATTTTCCGATTTAACAGATAATGTGTAGTGGGTGGGGTAAGAGGGGAGGGAGATGTGACGCTTATTTTACTTAAACAAATTTATTGTGCGCATTCCTGCTTTACAGGCAGCAGGCCCTTAACAGTTACGTATGACTATATTGTGAATCTGCAGTTTGAAGCCCGTTATGCAAAATATGGGAAAAAGTTATATATATATATATATATATATATATATATATATATATATATATATATATATTTATATATATATATATATATATATATATATATATATATATATATATATATATATATTCGGCAGGTATTTCTTTCTGTTTCGTTGGTGTCACTGGTACTGAAACTGAACGCTTTATTTGCAGGTAGATGGTAACGCCTGTCACCGTATATTGGTGCACACTGTTTAACCATGGTCGCCTAAGGCTTTGAAATTCGATATTCTCGTGTAAGGTGTCGAGCGGTACATATAGATGCGTTTGCTTAATAAAAAACGGGAAACTTCGATTTTGTAATCAGAAGCAGGAAGGATCGAAGGCGTGCCGCGATGAGCGGAAGTAAACCAGAGATTCTAGAAAAATTTACTCCACGGTGTGTGCGGGTTTATGCTGAAACATCCGCGCAGCTTTCGTATAAAACAATGTTCTAAAATAAATGTTTTACGTGCGAAGAACACGGACAAAACGTGATAGATATAAAATTCGCATGACAAAAGAGCAGCATAATGACATCTTCGTTATTGAATTTTTCTTTCCATCGCTAAAATAGAATGTGTAGTAGAATTGCGGTTTCTTTTGCTCCCACAATTTCCGCGATTATGTGGTGTCCTTGCTTTCAAATTTTAGCTTAAATCTGCAAAATCAGAAAAAATAAAGAACTCGTCGCGTCGTGAACTTTGTCCAGGCACTGCAAACCCGATAAGCGGTGACGCGATTGTTTTTCCGGAGCGGCAAGAATAATTGGATTTATAATTCTGTCGCAATAAAGCTTTCGCGAAACGAAGCAGTTCGTTTTTCGATGCCGCTTATTTGCGTTGAATAGATCGTTTACTTAAACGATAGTTCCGTTAGCTCATATACTCTGCGCATTTGTTCATCACGGTTCTAAATTCCCTCTGCACCGTCATTCGATGCAGTTTAAGCACGAGAACTTATAAGAAAAATTTTATCTTGATGTCAGATTCTCGAACATCCACGCCTTTTTCTGCTACTGAGGAATGAATTAGCGCAGCAGATGACCGAGTTAGCTTAGCGATATTTCCGCAGCTTATTAAAAACGGGAAATCAAGCTAGTTGGTCATGTCGTGATCTTGTTACGCGGTTAATAGGCTAGCCACTGCTTTTAGTTTAACGTGATTTGTGGAGAGCTCAATAACGTACGTTACTAACGTTTACGGTGAATAAATAAATAAATAAATAAATAAATAAATAAAATGAAGAAACAGCGCTGTTCTCTCCCTAAACTCTCGTCATTTTGCTTCTTTGAAAAGGCTTAATCGCTGTAGCGACTTTTGTTCTTTTTATTTCTTTTTTTTTTTTGTAACTGGCTCAGTAGTACGTCGATTAGAAATCGGTATTTTTCCGAAACAGTGGAAAAAGTGTCGCAACTGCGGCAGCTGCAGATTTTAATTCTATATTCGTTCTGATGCGCGCTTTGTTCTGTCGTGAAATCACGTTGACTAGAACATACACAGTTGAGGCGCGTTTTGAAGGTCCTTCTGTCCATCTCGCTCTATATGGCCCACATTGTCTCTTTTAACTATTTATCCATCATTTTGTTTAGGTATGCATAGTTTCTCAGTAATCGAGTGAGTGGCGCACCAATATTTTACTCCCAGCCGCACAGTCAATCCTATGAGTACGGTGTTGTCGACTTTACCACTTGTCGCCCCTCCCTTCTCTACCAATCAACTCAGCTTGAACGACTATTGTCAATAATATTTCTCTCTACTCAGCGCAAACACGACGTTATGTTTTTTTTCTTTTTGTTGTTGTTGTTGTTAAAGATTAGCTCAGCAATGTTAAGTGTATTGGAAGTGGTCTCACATATATGAATGCTTTTGTTAGCACTTGAAAGAAACTCCATATTCAAATCACAAACTGCTTTAGCCAGACTGGAAATGTGCTCATCGTGGTAATTACTGTGCCCGCACCTGAATACACTTCGCTTTATACCTCTTGTCGCTCAGACAGGAGATGGGGCAGGCGGCCGATCCGCACGTTGACCAAGACCTCTTATATCTCGTGACATTCATCTATTTCTCCTATATTTCCTTTCATGCGGTGATGAACCATGCTCCCTTATGGGTTGCAGAAGATCGAGCCTCCTCTTTTCTATTCCTAACAATAGCCGCTCTCTCCCTCCGCCCCTTTCATGGGTGAGAGTGCGCGCACAAACATAGAGCAAGAAACCTCGGTTTCAGTAAAACGTCACAATAGAGGACTAAAAGTCAGGTCGTGTTTCACGCATTTGGTCTCAAAAGCCGAAACCTTTCGTCGTCTGTACCTAGTGACTTCAGGCTGCGACTGAACTCTGACATGTCGCCTACGTAGCAAGAATTCAAGGCTCCTTCCGCCAGAAAGCGCTTCGAGAGTGAGACTCCAATGTTTTCCGCTTGTAGAGTAAACACGTGCAACGCATGTGCGTCGACAAGCGAATACCGGAAAGAAGTTCGTCGTACAGACACAAACGAACGCTGATGTGCTTCCACGTGGCATCGAGAAAGTTTCCGTAGACTCTCTTAAGGTCAGTTCATTTTACGAGAAGCTTAGTCTCTAATTTTTGCGTGCTGTCGGCGCACCTTCCTTCAAGTAAGTAGTGAACGCCCAAAAATCACTGGCACAATAAGACTTCATCAGGACTTCTCTTTTATAGCGCTTAATACGAAAATCCTCAAAAATAACACCTATATTACTACATTACTTTTGTGTACCAATTGAGAGACCTCATTGAGGGCCTCTTATTTCAATGTATATTATCTGATATGAAAATTCGTGCTGCATCCTTTATTTCTCCTTGCATAAAACATCACGCAAGGTACGGCCAGTTGGCATTCATGCAATTCTTGGTACTTCGCAATTCTTGCCTTTCGTTTTCATTTTTGCCATCACCATCACCTAATATATTCCAGACGTACATTATTCCATCCCAAAGAATTGGGAGAAAAATATCACGCTTTTAGCCATAGGTCGGCACTTTAAGGGAGTACTCACTCAAACTCACTCACCACAATTTTTTCAGCCTTCGCACTCACTCACGTTCACACTCACGTCCACTCACACTCATGAGTACTCACTCACGTTCACACTCACCTCCACTCACACTCATGAGTACTCACTCACGTTCACACTCACGTCCACTCACACTCATGAGTACTCACTCATACTCAACTCACCACGTTCAAATGAGTGCGAGTGAGTGTGAGTTGAGTGCACTCATGAGTGAGTGTGCCGAGCTCCATAGGTCGGCACTTTAAGGGAGTACTCACTCAAACTCACTCACCACAATTTTTTCAGCCTTCGCACTCACTCCCGTTCACACTCACGTCCACTCACACTCATGAGTACTCACTCACGTTCACACTCACGACCACTCACACTCATGAGTTCTCACTCACGTTCACACTCACGTCCACTCACACGCATGAGTACTCACTCATACTCAACTCACCACGTTGAAATGAGTGTGAGTGAGTTTGAGTTGAGTGCACTCATGAGTGAGTGTGCCGAGCTATGCGTTTTACAATTGCTTTTTTCATCATCAAAGAGAGCGTACTCCCAAAGGAACTCTCAGAAAAAACTTGAAATCACCATGCCGAGACAAAAAAAAAAAAAAAGAAAGAAAGAAAGGCTGTTCTACCTATGTCTGCAGATCTATTTCCGGATTATATACGGACGCCGTTATTTTGTGTGTGAATGGCTTCAGTAAGTCAATTCTCGTGTTCATGGCGATGTTTGATTTTTATACCTCCCAAACCGACTCTCACTTGTGTGTGATAACCTGTCTGTTCGTCTCCACGGTCCACATACAACTGCCTAGCCCCCAACACTCCCCCCCCCCCCCCCAAATGCCACATGCCATACACAAACACAGCTAAACATGAAAATGATAGTGGCAGTAGACGCAGGCGTCGTGCAGACGCGGGAATGGAAAAATACAGGATTCACTCACTCCCTTACCCACTCACACACAAACACACACACATACAAAAGAAATTCATAAACGAAGCGAGGCAAAGCCGTGCGCGTGGAATTCAACAACAGAAAGCGCGGCTCATTGTAGAAGGCTTGACTGGTTTAGCGTTGGATCGAACGACGATTATCGACCCAGCTTTATCTCCGGTGTCGATCTGTTAGAACTTTCGAAAACACCAACTGAAGCAACACCGGACGCTGTCGGGACCACTGAACGAAAATTGTATTTGCTCGCACTCAGCGATACTTGCGCCGATATAATTTCGTTAGCCGTCTCAAAACGAAAAGCACGAGTGGGTGCGCCGTTCATATTGGTTTTGTATATAAACATCGATAGGTACCAAGATAGAGTTTCTATTAATTTCCGCATTGCTTTCTCAGAACATCTCGTGTTTATACCGGGTTACAAAAAAATAGAAAGTACGAAAGGAGCCTTACGATGCCTACAAAGCTTCTGGTACGCTTTAGCAAAAAAAAAAAAGAGTATATGTGACTCCTTTCAGATAGTCCTGACTTGTTACGTATATATTCTTTGAGTCTTCTTGAAAAGTTCTGGCTTGCCTCTCTTTAAAAAGGCACGTTAACTCTCTAGTAGGTCACACGACTCTTAGAAGAGAGTATAATATGACTTCGAAAGAGAGTTTACATGCCTCTTTAAAGAGAGTCAAGCCAGAACTTTTAAAAAAGAGTCAAAGAACTCTTGAATGTAGAGTTCGAAGTAGGCTTATTATGTTTGGAAACAGGCGTTCGGAGGCTTTGCATTAGGGGGGGGGGGGTGTAGATCAGCTTTTCCCCCCGTACTCCGTTGTTTGAGTAAAAAAGAGGTTTTCAATGAATGCGAAAATGGAAATGGAGTGATTGCGTGTTTCTCAAAACTGCCTGCTTTTGATTCCCGGCTTTCCTGGCGTAAAGGTGGGATGTAAACAGCTGTTGTAATGCATCATCAGGGGTCATTATCGTCAAAAACCTGCGTATCCATAACTCACCGCATTAGGAAAATGACGAGACCGGTCAAACTGAGTAAAGCCTTGGCGCTCTCTCGTATCATAAATACTGTGCGCACGCCTGTGCTTGGAAGCGCTGTCAGTTGATTAGTAACGATAATAAGCAGTCTCAGCGAACTTTTGTCTACGTGCTGATGAAGCAGGGGAAATTGAACGCACCGACGCTGGACAGCGATCGAATTCGCGAAATATACTTCACTTACCTTCGATCGAATTCGCGAAATATACCTCACTTACCTTCGATCGAATTCGCGAAATATACTTCACTTACCTTCGATCGAATTCGCGAAATATACTTCACTTACCTTCGATCGAATTCGCGAAATATACCACTTACCTTCGATCGAATTCGCGAAATATACTTCACTTACCTTCGATCGAATTCGCGAAATATACCACTTACCTTCGATCGAATTCGCGAAATATACTTCACTTACCTTCATCGAATTCGCGAAATATACCACTTGTTCTTCGATCGAATTCGCGAAATATACTTCACTTACCTTCGATCGAATTCGCAAAATATACTTCACTTACCTTCGATCGAATTCGCGAAATATACCTCACTTACCTTCGATCGAATTCGCGAAATATACTTCACTTACCTTCGATCGAATTCGCGAAATATACTTCACTTACCTTCGATCGAATTCGCGAAATATATTCCTCACTTACCTTCGATCGAATTCGCGAAATATACTTCACTTACCTTCGATCGAATTCGCGAAATATACCTCACTTACCTTCGATCGAATTCGCGAAATATACTTCACTTACCTTCGATCGAATTCGCGAAATATACCTCACTTACCTTCGATCGAATTCGCGAAATATACTTCACTTACCTTCGATCGAATTCGCGAAATATACTTCACTTACCTTCGATCGAATTCGCGAAATATACCTCACTTACCTTCGATCGAATTCGCGAAATATACTTCACTTACCTTCGATCGAATTCGCGAAATATACTTCACTTACCTTCGCAAATATCATTCACGGGCTTTGTGAGCCAGAACAACCGAGAGCTGCTGCTCTTTAGGTATATTCATTTTTTTCTATGGAAAATAAATAAGCATTACAGGCTTAACTCTCTTGTACTAAAACGTATATAATCTCGGTTTGACCCATTCTTTGATTTGTTTATTTATCTAGATCATTTGTTGTTCATAGTTATTCAGTCGTTTGGATATGGACATTAATGTTCTTCATGTGCGCTTGTTACTTACACTCAAACCTCGTATCACTATTTGCTTGTGCGAGTACTCTATAACACATCTGCTGCCATGTTTATCTTCAAGCGATTTGTTTTAGTTTTAAATTTTACACTCTAAAATAAGCATTTGTAACTTGTAACCATATGTTGAATGTCAAGTGATGTATATATTCTTGTCGTTGTGGCCTAGCAAAGACTTGCACTAACACTGTTGGTGTCATATGTATAGGTAATTTGTTCATTCACTTCTATTATCAGTGTTTCTTGCCCTTCCTGTTATAAACCCTCAAGAGATTGATTGATAGTGTATGTGAAATAAAATAAATAATTTGATAGTCACTCAGGACGTACTGGGAGAATCCGTATCCTCTTCAATCCTCGTGACCCCATTTGGGGCCAATGCTTCGAGCAAGCGCAGCTAACTGAAGCAATTTGTTTTTTTTTACCTTCAACTTGAATTTCTCGCGTGGAGAGCATTACTTTACTTAAGCTCAACGAGATGGCGCTCCATGTCGGGCATCTGTGACGCGCGGCGTGTTTGAAAACGGCGTTTCCCAGCGAACGTCACATTTTCGTCCTCGCGTTGAGTAATGAGATTTTGCTCAGGTTTATTTTTACCCAGTATGCGTGACAACATAACATTACTGAAGGGTCTCCAATGAAGTTGTAATCAATTTTTATGCATTATCTGTGGTGTGAATTACGGTTACCAGCTTTAAAAATAATAAAAAAGATAAGCAATCAATTTAAATATTGCAAATGAATGAATTTCGCCAATTGTTTTCATTGTTCATCCGACATAAATTTTTTCCTGTTTTCTTGAACCCTCAAGAGCAAAATAAAGACGCTTGAAGGAAATATTCACCTGGAATTTCCTTCTTGGGACTGAAGAGGCTATAAATTTGACCAACTGGTTTTCTGTGATGCGCACTTATGTTTCGGTACAGAAGAACAAAGAAATGAAATGCGGCCACGTAGACCAGGTTTGAACTCACAACTGTGAATACAGCAACGTAACGTATAGTGACTTTTGGCAACCGCGGTAGGTACTTAATGTTGCAACCCCATGCTTATGACCATTGTTAAAGCTATTTTGTTCGATGTATCGCATTGCATATTTTATTTCAAAGCCAGTTAGACCGAGGCATTGATGCTCTCAACCAGTCATCATCTTCAATTCATGCACAAACCACAAAAACGAATACAGGATAGAATGTCCCGTGATACTTTCCAAATGAATACGTAAAGTTAAATGAAAACGTACTATCATTTCTGGGTATCATCCTCAAGGCACACCTATATATATTCTGTAGGGCATACTCGTACCGAATAAAGAAAAGACCCAAGCTTCACAATGTCGTGCAAGATCGATACAATCGCAGCTCAGTATAACCCAGTAAACGCACAATGTACCTGTTAGTCGACGTGCCTGCCGGCTGTGGCATCGATCCATCTGCCTGTATACAAGCTGGGGATCGCATTGTTACGGCATAATAGCTGGGTTGGCAGTGTTCACGGCTGTTGCACGATAACAGCACTCCGCAAGAAAAGGAGCGTTGGCTACGGTTAGCTTGCTCGCGTAAGCCTGTTTCACATTGTGTCTGGGTTCGACAACTTCTTTACCTAACCTAACGACTCGAGCACGCATTCTAGGCAGGTCGATCTTGATTATATAATGACTCTGTAACAGAGATGTCTTCAAAACAACGGCGAGACATCCCTGTCAACCAACGCTGCACTCTAGAATGCCGAGTACTTTAAGGTGTAAACATCAGAAACAAAAGCCACATATGTTCACCTGAAAGCTCCAGCAATTAATACGGTGTTCTTTATTTTATTTATCTTTTTTGTTAAATTCGCAGCATTTCTTTGCATACTGCAAGCACTTTGAGCGTTTCTTTCTATCTATCTATCTATCTATCTATCTATCTATCTATCTATCTATCTATCTATCTATCTATCTATCTATCTATCTATCTATCTATCTATCTATCTATCTATCTATCTGTCTGTATGTCCGTCTGTCTGTCTGTCTGTCTGTCTGTCTGTCTGTCTGTCTGTCTGACTCTGTCTATCTATCTATCTATCTAGCATCTATCTATCTATCTATCTATCTATCTATCTATCTAGCCGCCTACGTCTGGATGCTCTCGTGATCGCCTCCTTAACTTGAGGTCGACCAAAATTAGTATGGCAAGGTAAGAGGATTTAACGAATACGTCTGCCTGGATCGTGACTTGAATAACGTGAAAATCCCCTCGCGTACGTCGTCAAACACATATCTCCAGACAGGTGTGGCTCATACCCGTATACCACGGGCCGCAGTATGCGGGTATGAGCCATAGGAGTTTGACAGAAGTTATATCTGCCAAGGAACGGTGAGAACAGACATTGGTAATTAAGATAAGAGAGAAACTGGCATCGGTGGCGTTGACACTGGTAATATAAATGCGACAGCGTAAAGAGAAAAACTGACAGTTAAAACTGTCAATTCAAAAAACTGACAGTTAAATAAAAAAAACCGACAGTTAAAGAGGATGTGTTTAATTGAGCGCCGGGTGTGTCCTCTGATCAATCGCAAAAAGTAGTATGCTACTTTGGTATGAAGAAACGCTTCGCATCCGAATTCTGTTTCTCCGTTTTGCTCTTCTTGGTCAAAGTTTCATCGGCGAGGCACCGAGAAATTACAAGGTGATTTTATCAATAGAAATTGTTGCAAAATTAGTGATGTCGGCCGCATCAAGTTTTTTACGTGAGTATCAATTGCTACGAACTCTTTTTTGGGCCTTGTATCCCTCTACAGATTTCTGCCATCTGTACGCTCCTCTTCAAAAGACGGAGTTACGTGAACATACCCATAAAGTTGTGTGGTGCGCAATCAAAGTAATACTGTCGGGGCCGAATTCACGAGGAATTCACTTTGTGTTTTATGCCATTGTAAGTGCTTTTTTCTTTCTCTGTGTGTGTTTTTAGAAATTTTTGCCATGGTTTTCACTCGGCATAGATTTGTGCAAGGTGCCCATTTTTTTTTTTTCAATACTGCAATGTATTTCGCGATGTTACAGGGTGGGTGAATTCGGACCGGTAAGGGCAAGTATACAAACAGCATAGTACAAGTAGCACATCAGGAAATGAAAGCGAAAGGTAAGAACAGTGTACAACGGCATACAAAAAACGTAATACAGGGTGAGGATAAAGAACAGCAAAACTGAGGGCCTAACATTTCGAAGGCCCTGGATTATATTGTAAATAGAAGTATTAGCTGGTGGACGGTGTAGATAAGCAAAAGACGTTTAGAGTATTACTTGAAGACAAAAAAAAAAAAAATCACCGACGATTACAATACTGCCTAATGCAAATTCTGAGCGCAGCTTCGTGTTGGGGCAACGCCAACTGTGTTTGAAGTTCTGGCTATCCATAGATTTAGCAATGTAACATTCGATACATGTTGCCACAGAAAGTGGCAGCGCTCGAGTGCTACGTACACCACTCTGTGCATGGCAGGCGTCGCGAATCAAGCGAAACGCCGACAGCCCCGTTACGACAAGCGAAACCAGCCGCAGTGCACGTGGAAGCCCCTGCATGCGCACGACCTCTAACTGAGGGGCCAGAGCGCGTGACGGAGGAAAAAAGCGAGGTTAGAGGCCAGTGATTCGTGATATCGACAGACTCCGCGTTCACTCTCTTTTGTCCTCGTTCACTCTATCGTTTATGCCGATGCCACCCAACAACGGCGACGCCGCTCGGCACAGGAGCGGGTGCCTAAGACCTGCGCTCTAAAAAAGGGCAGAAAAACAGATTGATAGAACCTGAGTCGTTACGGTTGTAGGCACAAGTACATTCAATAAACAGAAAGTCAGATGAATAAATAAAAATAGTGAAGATCCTAGAAAGGTAGACTGCATTAGGTGAAGTAACCACGGATTCTAACTAAGAATAGTATCTGGTGCCTTCACGTCCCAAAACCCACGATATGATTATGAGAGATGCCGTAGTGGAGGGCTCCGGAAATTTTGACCATCTGGTGTTCTTTAAGGTGCACTGACATCGCACTGCACACTATAGCGTCTAACCTACGGATAACTGACGAACCAGATAGGCTACCTGTCACCACTCTTCTTCAAAAATAATAATAATAATAATTATTATTATTATCATTATCATCATTAACAACAATTCACATTGCTTCTGATTATGAAGCAATGTGAATCCCTGGCTGCAGCGATTCCATTCCAACGGCACGCGACAAAGCTGGCAGGTCGCAGTACTTAAATGTGTAGTGATACTTTCTTCGTACGTTGCGCCAGCACGAGGTGCATTGAAAGACGCAGTTTTCATACTACACAACTTGATCTGCGTTTTCTTTTCTGCAATATTTTGCGCCTTTCACAGTAACTATACAGAGGACAGCTTTCCACGGCAGGAAGGAAGGAAGGAAGGAAGGAAGGAAGGAAGGAAGGAAGGAAGGAAGGAAGGAAGGAAGGAATGAAGGAAGGAAGGAAGGAAGGAAGGGGAGAGAAAGGAAAGGCAGGGATGTTAACCAGTCTAGAAGGGACCGGTATGCTACCCTACACTGGGGAAAGGGATGGGGGGAGTTTTAAAGATAAAGAAAGAGAGAGGAGGGAGGAGATGAGAGCACGCACACACAAAGTCACATATCTCAGTGTCTTGGTAACGCGATTAGTCTATAACCGCCAGTGCACGTCTGTTGTCTTCAAGAAGTTTCCACGGCAGAAAACGCGGTAAGGCAAGCACGTCATTCAACGATCGTGCAAGTCTCACCAAACGATATATCAAATTGATTCTAATCTTTCCAGGCTCATACAAGTTACCCGTGCATAATCACTGGACCCGCATGGACGGGAAAGTGTGAACAAAATATTTTCAGTGTATAACGGTGTTTATTTCCATACCGCATACTGGAAGTTACCTGCAACTGCAAGGAACACGTAACCGCGAGGCAGAACACATGGAACACACACTATTGCAAACGTACGACCCGTATGGGCCCAGGAACGTGAGAATCAACACAGTAGATATCAAGAGTAAGTATGTTTCAGCTTATTCGACTATGCATCTATCTACTTGTCAGTCGCGTTCATTACTGGGTGATGCAGGCGCTCGTCAATAACACCGCCTTGTTTGGACAAGAAGAATGGTTAACTGTACGTCGAAACACGATATGAAACATCCCAGCAAAAAAAAAAAAAAGTAATACCTAGCAAACCATAGGTAGAGCCTCCTGTTCCCGAAAACTCCCTGCAAGATTGAAGCACCGCTATTGAACAACAATGCCCGACTGTTCTGAACTATCGAATTATCCAGCCTCGAACCTCCGCTGCAGCTCTAAGGCTTTATCTTGTCACTAAATCCGAGCCCGTATTGACTCATCCAATTTCACCCCGATCCACGAGAGTAAACAATGTGTTTACACGAGAAGGCGTTTGCGCAGAAGCTTCTGTACGGTGTAAATCCATGCTTACAGCTACGAATTTTACAATGCTATTGTCGTACATGGTCGAGATTAATGAGATTCGAAGCCATTATGATGCAAACGACGAAGTACCAAGAGCATTTGGGGAAATGCGCTTTGCGTAAGCATTAGCACCCATCCTCATTTTTCTTCTCTGAAAGCTTCAATGACGTTGAAACAACTAAAAGAAGTCTAGAACGTTGTATACGCATGTACTC
Source organism: Rhipicephalus appendiculatus (assembly GCA_030522465.1). Classification (NCBI taxonomy): domain Eukaryota; kingdom Metazoa; phylum Arthropoda; class Arachnida; order Ixodida; family Ixodidae; genus Rhipicephalus; species Rhipicephalus appendiculatus. The sequence continues at coordinate 313,688 of JALIZH010008855.1, read as the reverse complement.
TAACGTGATATATTGTAACGGAGCGCATTTCGCACACAACAAAAACACGCTAAAAGGTTCTTTAATTCCACTGAATCAAAGGCAATATATATATATATATATATATATATATATATATATATATATATATATATATATATATATATATATATATATATATATATATATATATATATTATTTTCCCACACCCCCCACTTTTTAAGCACACCTTTTTTTGTTTTTTTTTTCTTTGGTGCGGGCTGCATGCGAGAAAATACGATACATATCAATATATATCGAAAAACAAGCGACAAATTATGCGAACTCTTTGGAACAGCTCACGTTTAACCCCCGTTACATTTTTTTTAAATCTTTTTCTCGTTGCGAAAGCTTACGCTTTGGCATAGCCGAAGAAAACACGAACGAATTCGACTCGAGCGCAAAGTCTAGAAGCGAAAGACGCGATGGCCCATAAACTCTTTTTATTTGCATATTAACATTCGAAGCTTTTCAGTCAAGAAGTGTCGATGCCTGCCGGAGAGTATTGGAGTTTTTGTTGCTCAGCTCGTACACTGCTTAATGCCTATACTGTGAACTCTTCTCAAAAGACTCTCGATTCAGCTTTTTTGCGCTCCCGCTACTATGTATATGCTGTCGACGGCTTCATTTATAACAATTTCAGGCGTGCAGCAACAGGTCCAACAAAAAATGCTCCGCGCGCGCGTATAAATGCGCGGAATGCGCTGATCTGACTTACTAAGAAAAAACGCTCTCAATTTTGTGGCTTTTCCCGCTTTACAACTTTCGGCGAACCACTCGCAAGAAAAAGAAAGAAAACGCCACTGCCATGTTTTTCGTACAGCCACCGCCAGGCGACACTGCGAGCATCGACAACTCTGGCCACACCACATAAGCTCGTTGCGCGGACGCATTTGTCTTCGTTGGCGCCGTTATTGAATTTGTATGCACGCGGAAAACGAGCGCGAATTTTTTTTTCCTCTCACCACCATCGCGTGCTGCTTCGTGTGTACGGCCCCTTTGTGCGAGAACGAATGCACACTTTGCTCGGCGCGGTCGAACCGCGTCATTCGTATTCCACCCCGCCCTTTGTGTTCCCGCTGTCTCCGTTGTGTATGTATGGTTTGACCCTATAATAGTATCGGCGTTCTTTGTCAGCGATACCTCGCGTCTTATTACGTGCGGCCGGTGCGGTTTCGTCAAAGAGAGAATGTCGTTCTTTGTATTGAATGCCGCTGACAGTATGCTTTAGAAAGAAAGAAAGAACGCGATTCTTTTTTACAACTAAGCCTTTGATCCTATTTGTCCATTACGGTTTGGAACGTGAGTTATTGCGCAATGTAACTGCGTACTGCACAGCATTTATTTCTTGAACGCTACCTTAAATGTGAACGAGCCTACTTCATTTCAATAAACACAGGTACTCCTAAGTCCGCTGGTCCACTTAAAAACAGAAAAAAAGTAAATTAATTAACATATAAATGAATCAAAATATCGGTATAAATAACAAGTATACGAAGTTAATCAATGAACAAATATGTAAATAAATGAGTAACCTGCCCGCTGCACTTCTATTAAACGCAAATCAACGTGGAAATGATCCAAAAGATCATATGCTAAATAAAAAAAAACGTTGTTAATTAACAAGATTTATCCGGAGTTCGCTATTCCTACAGCATGCGATAAATGCCACGACACCATAGATCTCACTCATAGGCTCTGGTGTTGCTCCGCGTTACGCAGCGACAAGGAAAATACTGAAGAACGTTGGGAACGCAGCTCTACGCAGTCCGACATTGCAGGGACAGTTATGGGCAGTCCAACGGGCCCGCGAAGTGGCCGAAAGGCTGGGTCTTTCGGTCCCAACGTGGGAGCGGCCCGCTTCGGGCTAGGACACTAGCGCGACCTATTGGACCCTAATAAAGTTCTTTCATCCATCCATCCAACCATCCTTTCTGGGTCTTCCATAAAGATAATGTGTCACTTCTATGATGTGAGCCACACAGGTTCGTAGGGCATCCACCTACACAGAATGGAATGACTCGTGATTGTTTTTCTACGTGTGTTCTTGAATACGGAATAGAAGGGATATCACTCGCCATCACCAGTGTTTACCCTGAAGCCCAAAGAAAACAAACAGGATGGCCCGTACGTAAAGGACCGGCATAATTATGTGACTGAAAGGCACCTCGCATACTGACGTTACAATAGCTCCCACTGCGACCCACCCGCATTGTTGCCTAATGCACTGGAGGAAGTTGCCATAACCCGGCGTACGCGCACCACGGAGTTCGGCAGGAGCTCATTAGCGAGGCGCGCCTCTATTGACGAGATTAGTGTGCTGCGTCGGGTACGCGATGCACAGTGTGTCCGAGGAAGTTGCGCAGGTGCTCGGTATTGAGCGGTGCCCCAAGAAAGCTCTCGACGCAAGGCAGAAGCAAAACCCACTAAAGAAAGAAGCATTGAAGCCCAATTTCGCTCGGTCAATAACAACGCGCCTCGTTAAATTCAGGCAGAATAATTACGTTCGTCTTTATAAAAGGCCGAAGATATCAGCCCTTCTTCTATTTCGTTCCTTTTGTTTCTCGGGGAAAAAGGTTGGACGTCTAATATCAGAAGGCCTAAGACTGGAATCATAAGCAGTCATCCTTACCCTCTTGAGAACAACATATCGAGCGAATTCGATCTGCAAAGACGATAGCTAGCCGTTCGGTTATCATGAACCACATTGACTCATAAGACAAATGGCGCAAACACTGAACTATTTATGCAAGAGCGGCGCGTGCGATTTATTTTTTTTTTCAGACTTAAAAAATGTCTAGGTTGAAGAGAATAAAATCGGTGCGTGTGTCTCTAATTTTCGTTTCTTCTTAGGAGTAACATTCTGCAGCTTTTCGTTCAAAAGCGGGGCTATGGAAACGAACTGGTTGATGAATTTCATCTGAATTCTTCGCAGAGTGGAGTGGCGGTTACAGCTCCGTAGATAAGATAACGCTGAACTGAATGCGCGCGCACTCTGGTGGTTTGAGAATGTAGATTTCCTCTCTGCCTGCCTGAACAAGAGAAAGAGCAATAGTTGCAAACACAGATAAACGCGTGACTAATGTTTTCGAACAGTCGCGCAGTCTCGTCGACATCAAGTTTCGCAACGATCTCCTGTCGCTTTATGCTTTAGTGATTCGCCTGGTCATGGCGCTACGATATTCGTTACGAAAGGCCGTGGTGTATCGCGCCGGGCGTCTTGTACTTTTAAGGTAATTCGGGTGGTAGGTGTCAGCAGCTTGGTTAAAGGAACGTGAATATTATAAAACACCGACTGCAGCTTGACGACAGCCTGCGTCATGCTGCAGGCCGTGGTTGCCAAATTTCCTGTGGCAGTTTCTGTGGAGATGATGTGACAGGAAGACGCCTTCGTATAAACGAAGAATAATATACAGGTGGTACCGAGCTTTTTGTACGGGAATATAAAGGGGCCCCGCAAACATCTTTAATTACAGTCAGAATACGCTGCCGATCGGTATTCGAGGCTCCTGAAGACATTATAGCGCTGTACACGGCATGGAATTTACAATTAATTCACGAAGTTCGCTGGAAATTGTTCCCTCTTCTCTCGACAAATGATGCCGTATACCTAAATGATTGCGCCATATGCAAATATTTATAGTCATTGGCTGGTTTGAACATTGTTTGCTTCATAGTTACCGTAGCCGCCGCAAGATGCCGCCACGTGCCCGAGCGCGCTCGCTCGCGATCACACTGAAAGGCGGGCATTCGAAAAAAGAACAAAAAAAGTGCTCGAGCTCATGGACGCACGCGTGTCGTATCTTCTTTTCCCCGCGCCACCCTTCCCTGTTTAGCTTCCAGCACGCTCCTCGGGACCACAGAAGAGGGAAAGCAATTACAGCGTGAGGCATCTCTAATTCCGCTCCTACTTGACAGATTCTAAACATTTTTGCAGCGGTCGATTCGTGAGGCAATAATCAACTTTAATAAAGCTATTCGATGGTTACTTCGAAAAGGGGTGCAGTGCCCCTTTAATATTTTGTGAACAGTCACTGTCGGGACTAGATGTATTGTGCTTACTGCCCTGAAGTGTCGTAAGCGTAATGAATACGGCAAACAAGGGCATTTCACTGCATCTGGCGAAACCGAAAATACGGACACTCCAAGCTAGTCGAACCTCGCTTGGTAAGCAAATATAAGATAAGAAAACGTACATACGATTGTGATAGCATAATTTTTCAAAGCAGCGTGTAAACAGACCGTACGAAACCAGAAGACTTCAGGTCAAGCGAATGCCTTCGTCAGGCGTTTGGTTAGGCGTTTGGTTAGGCCATTTTGAATTTCCTTCCAGTTCTGAAAATCAACCAAATTGTGAGCGCTCCTAACCAGCTTAGTTACTATATTTCTACAGCTTCGCAATCACCTGCATACTATTTCGTGCGATAAAATGCAATAGAAATCTTGGGAGTGCCATCGAGTTTCCTACGCTCTCTTTGGCAGTAGATAAAGCTACTGGAAATGTTCTCAGCGTCTTACAAGTTGCCGATCGCTCAGCCCACGACTCTAAGATCTAAGCTTTCACGATGCAGCGTTGTATCCCGCATAAAAAACAAACAAAGAAAAAATATGCTGCCTCGCGTTTCAAGTCACAAATACATTTTGATGAAGTTCGATTTCCTCTATCTCCCTTTACATACCTTTTACGGAAACCCTAAAGGCTTCCCTTCATGCCATAACGTCCAACATTAATGTATGTTGATATTATATTTTCGCAAAATAAAGCGTATCTCTAAGAATATTGGGTGGCCTGCTCTCTCAAGCCATCGAGTCGCGTTTATCACGCCAATGTTGGGGGGCAGCAATTTGTTTTGAATAAGTTCATTTACTTGGCGAGAACTTGATTTCAAACGACGTTATTTTCAAAAGGCGAATGTATTAAACCCCGTTTTAAACTACAAAATTTGCACCCATACAATCTATAGCTCTGTTCCGTGTATGAAACATAGCTCACATTTAATAGTGTCGTGTTGTGATCTTTAAAACAGGAAAACTCAAAGTAGCTTTTCACGTTCTTCCGATAGCTGCGAAAAAAAAGAAAAAGAAAAAAACAAGAAAGACGGAAAGGAACTGAAAAAAATTAAGACAATTCTGAAATGGGGCCGGCACATTATCTGCCGTGAACGTCGTCAACAATTTCAACTTAAAGCAGGTAATATTTGATGCGTTCCAAAGAATAACATCGTAAATGCTCAGAGATTTGGGTCTGTGCGTCAAGAAGCCATCTTTAGAAATACTCTGCGTCCGAAATCTCGTTTAGGAAGGTTCGCAAGTTTTTTTGTGACGCATTAAGTTCCTAATAATACACTTCTGTTAGGAGCTCTGGGCCCAAAGTAGTACGTATTGGCAAATAACCAGTCGTCTGTCAAAGTGGTTGCCAAACACAACTATTCTTTTAATTTTTAGAGACAATTTAATACATGTTGAAGGTTATAAAAGTTTTTGTTTGCAAATTGTAAGGGCTCAGAGCCGTTATATGACAAACAAAAAATAGGTGCTCGATACCGGGCACAAATAAACAAGCTTTTGAAAGCCAAACATGGAAATTGTTCATATCTTTGTTTCATCATGTCAATTTAAGGAATGCCTTGTGGAGTTAATTTAGTATGATACCAACGAATTATGAACCTTGCCTTCACAATAGATTCCGTGTAACGACGTCATATCGACTGCAACGGAAGAACAAAAAGAAACTACATCGGGTGCTATCGCAAGTACGTTTTTCCTAGCCTAATTTAGCCTGCTTCGCTACCTATGTCCGCATTCGTGGACATGATTTGTTTGGCAAATTACACAAAAGAAATATCTTCAGTATCATGGAAAACCCGCTCCATTCTCGCCCATAGAGTGCTTTACCCATACTCAGAGAGTAAACAGGCGAACTCAACATCAGCGACTGATGTGCAAACAACACAAAGCGGCTGTGGGCGGATCGCGTAGCGCTCGGGCGCTTAGGCCTAACCACTGAACGTTTTGCGATTAAGACTTGTTTTTTCATCCAAAGCAGTGGGAAGAAAAGTTATACAATTGATCTTTGGGAATTATTTAAAGAATTATTTGAAGCACTGAAAGCCACAATTTGCATTTTTAGGTTGGAGTTTTCTGCCGTATTTGTAACTAAAGTCCATGATTGTGGACACCTATTCACAACCTTTGAGGATGAAGTTTGCATCGCAACGTTTATGTTTCTTTTTCGCTTGGGGAACCACGGGAAATAAATTGCTGCAAACTGCATCTTTTTTCCCGCATCTTAGCTGAGGGAAAGATGTCCACCCTTTTCTGTATACTGCGGAAGGATGCAGCGTCGTAGTTTTTATCCCGGCCACTAACGTAACTTCAAAGTGCTCTATGCGTAGTATTAACAAAACTAAATAAATAAAGCAGAACAGAACAGCATCGGGTGAGCCCTTCTTTCGCAGCAACATTTCTACCGACCGAAGAGAACCCCGTTTTCCGCGTATAATTACTCTCAGGGCCAGCTTCCCTTTCGGCAACTGCGCGATAGTGGGCGCGCATGCGGGGAAGTGAAGTAGGCAGCCAGGAAATTAAGCTCCACGCGCTCCAGTGCGCCCGCTGTGGCGCAAATGAAGACACTGAACCGGATGCGCACAATGGACTCCCGGTGGTGACCTGGTTTTCCTTCCCAGAGTAGCTCTGGATATGACGACGCGAAAGGCGAGAAATCGCGCTGATAGATAAAGGAAAGAGGAGCTGGCGCGAGTGAAATAGAAGGGGACGAAAGAATACGCGTCGGGAGGATTCCCGGTAATATTCACGGCAAAGAAATGTCATATGTAAGGAGGCGCCCTGCGACCCGACGTCCATCGACGCTTTCTCGCATACACCTTTGTTCGCTCGCAGCGACAATCTCGATTCCCGGCTTCTTCCTTTTCTTCTCGGAGCTGGCTCTCTTTAAGGGGGGGTGTAAGGGGGGGGGGGGGGGCGTTCTTACTCTGTTTCCTCGGATGCTGCCTGTGTGTGCGAGCGTTCAAAGAAGAAACGGGGAAAAATGATGGGGCGTCCCCCGGTGGCGTTTTATTGCGTATCGATTTAAGAGGAATCAATGATATCCCGCCTCTTTATCATTCTTTTCTCGCTTTCTTTTTTCTCGTGCGGACTGTGCGCGTGTGTGTGGCTGGAAGAGAAATGGTCGTAGGTGAGACGCAAAGCAATATCGAGGATTCTGGTTAGGCGAAGACGAATCGAACAAACGGCAAGGACGAATTGTGACCTTCAAATTCTGGCTCACGAAAACCGTTGATTTTAAGATTTCCAAAATGTGAAGAGTATACAATAGCGGCGCTCGAAAAACTCTAAAGGAAATAAAATGGGATCGTAGCGCATGGACGAGTGAAGAACACGCAAGGAAGTATACATTTCAAACGTCGAAGGCATCAATCAAAGTGGTTGCGGCAATGAAGGGAGCGTCTTCGAGGAACATGCGCTGTAAGAACAAACCGACGCGAAGATATGACCGGACACGCATTACAATGAATTCGTGCAATATTAAGACGTTCTTCACTGTTCATGGGTGTTTAGGGTTTTTGTGTCTGTCTCTGTGTGTGTGTGTGTCTGTCTCTGTCTCTGTCTGTCTCTGTCTCTGTGTGTGTCTGTCTGTCTGTCTGTCTGTCTGTCTGTCTGTCTGTCTCTGTCTCTGTCTCTGTCTCTGTGTGTGTGTGCGTGTGCGTGTGCGTGTGCGTGTGTGTGTGTGTGTGTGTGTGTGTGTGTGTGTGTGTGTGTGTGGAGTGTTCCTATATTCCAGCTCATCTTCAGTTACGTGCACGAGTTTAGGGGCATCGTTCTTATTTTTTGCACTGAAAAGCAAATTGATAAAGCGCAAATATATGTAGGCAGAAACCTGCTATCCACGAGCACTAAAACAGCGCCAGTGAAAACAAGGGACCAGACGAACAGGAAGACACATACACAAGGCGCACTAACTACCCTACGCGCTCTATGTTAGACACCTCTAAGGGATAAGCACTAGCCGGCGCCCTGTTTGTGTGTCAACATCTCCTTACATTACGTCAATAAAGAAAAAAAAAGCAACTCTTGTTAGTGCGCGTCAGTGCGAGTTGTCAGTGCGCCTTGTGTAGTCTTCATTCTCGTCTGGTCTGCTGTTTTCGCTGGCGCTCTACTTCCAAAAAGTCACAGTTTCACCGCTGAAGGTGAAGAAATGAATGCGATAGCAACAAATTGTAATGCTTATACGAAGTGAGGCTGGCTAACTCTTCTGGATCCGGTCTCACGCAACTCTACAAAACAATCATTTAAGAGAATACGGCCACTCCAGGGAGGGACTCTTCACACATTCGCGTTTAGAGCGCACCACGTAGAAGGGTATACCGGAGATAGCGAGATAACTAGCGCGCCAGCGACGACCCCGCTCGTAAAATCAAAGGTTGCTCAAGGGACCCCTCCCCCCTCCCACCATCGCCTTTCCACGCTCACGAAAGACGTGCGGGGCGTTTCCTCTCTGCTTGAGCATACGACGGCTGGTCTAACATGCGGGGGGGGATCTTATCGCATGCTCCTCGGAGCGACGGAGATGGGCCGGCTCGTTTGATTTCCGTTTCAGCCGCGTTCGTCGCTCCCGCTCGCGCGCTGTTACCCGCGGGTACAACGTACGATGCGTTGGGGGATCTTATCAATTTTGACTTGATACGTGACTGACAGCGACGCAACGGCAACGGCGACGACGACGGCAAAAACCCGTGGAGACTGTGCATGTAATTGCTGTCGCAATAATATGAGCCAACTAGCCCAAAAGTACATATTGACAAGTTGCTACCACGAGCTTTGTTCTTGTTGCTGTTGTTGCTGTTTCTGTGTGCTCGTGTGTGTGTGTGTGTGCATGTGTGTGCGCCTGCGTGCGCGTTAGTGACTGTGTGTTCGTGCGTGTGCGTGCGTGTCCAAACCAAACAAATTCAAGGAAAGAAAAGATAGGACCTCCTCCTCGCCCCTCTCACACTCACACATACCTTCTGCGAAGCCTGTGAGTAGAACATTTCGTCTGTACTAAACTCTACGATACAAAAACGGAGGTTTAAGATGGTAGCGATTTCGGCTTCATAAAGGAGAGCATAAATACAACGCGGAATGGCACTGTCGACACGAGAGGCGTGCAAGGTCGACTGTACGTATACATAATCTGGTCGGTGAAAATCGTACGCCTCTCTAGCAAATTCGTGTTTTCTTTTATGCGTAAAACGGCACAGCGAGAAACACAGTGCTTACAAACCCACTCCAGTTCGATGTCGTTACCTGGCTTCAACGCAAGATCGCGCTGCTTAACTACGTATCATAGAGCCGAGCCACCTTCGCAGAATTTCCGGAGTGCACTTCTGTTCCGGCAACGCCGGCGAAAAATGGGAAACGACGTCGCGTTTGCGCTGGGAGCCCAACTTTATCTCCATTACTGCAGAGTGGCGCCCCGTATTGACGCACCTTAATTGCGGCGCGCAAAACGCTAGGCGGGTCACGGACGGCCAGTTATCGGGGGAAAAAATTGCTTATCACTAATCAGGTTACCTGGATGCGTTAAGGTAATACCATTAGTGTGTCAGCACGGGAGTGTTCGAGCGATTGGCGCCGTCCTGGCTCACGATAACGATTCATGCACTGTTTAGCATCAGCGTAGCCGATGACTCATCTACATATAACGGAGGAAAAAAATGAAGCCTTAAAGCTCTGTGCTGCCCCCTTAATCGCTAAGTGGGCAGCAATTTTCGGCGCAAGTTCTGTTTTATTTTCATCGCCACTTGATATACGTTCACGCAAAAGCTCCCAATTTATGCGCGCCAAGCAAGTTTACAACGCACGCTTAAAATAGCTTGCCAGCCGTAAGCCTGTCGGCCTAGTAGAAAGAGTGGTTGTCGGCTGCGCTTGAGCTATTAGTGCCTGAAATTCATGTCACTCGCGTAATAAGCGAGCGCAGTACCGAAACGCAAGCGATAACGAAAAAAAAATTAAGATAAGAAATTACATACGGCGTTCACTCATTAAACACTAAGTGATACTTGCAAGTCCAGACATTTTCACGTGTTTCCTTCTAGCTTCGAAAGGAGCTGTTGAGCGATTTCGCACTTGCTCGGGCGATGCAAGTACTCTCGGCGTAAAGTTACCTTTGCGGAGAGAAAATAGCTTCTTTGCTTAATGAAGTGGAGTCATTGCTCCCATTTACGCGTGGAGTTAAATGTGGCAGAATCGAGGAAAGGTAGGGAGGTTAACTAGACGTTCTCAATTAATGAAAGTGGGACTAGTCTACCTGCTGACTCGGACCAAACTCACGTTTAGCTTTAATGCGCGAACAGTTAGAGTTAATGCCTCGTTATGTTTCTCCGGACGATTCAGCAGCCGCTAAGTGCTTCGACATAAATTTATGCCGTTTGACTGTACCCGTCTACTTATGGCTGATTTAGTAATTCTTTTTGCTCTTTACGGACAGAGTGCGTGTACATTCATTCGGGCTCAAACCCACACCAGTTATGGATAAATGCTTACAATAAGGATGCTTATTTAAAGCACTTTAGAAGACGAGTAGAAGCGAAAACTTTACCGGAACCGGTAATCACTGCTATTACGCGCGTTGTGAACTGAATGGCTTTTTTGTTGTTGTTGTTGTTGTTGTTGCCAGGACCACGACGCTGCTATAACGCCGAAATGAACTGTGGCTGCGTGTCAAAGAAGCACATGTTATATAAAAAAAGACCCCGCTAGGTTTCGATGACTAAAGCTTGTTGAAATTCAGTTTTGGTGTTGTCTGCTTACCTTTTACTTGACTCCATGCTTGCATGAATTTTTCTTTTCTATGTGACCTTGTCGGTCAAATTGCGGTGGTGTATTCCGGTGAACTGAAACAGGTGGAGAAAGAGGCATTGTTCACAAGTCTTCGCAATTGACTGAGTATTGTTTTTTTTTTCTCAATATATGCATTAAATTCAACTTTTTCTTTTTCCGCGGTATTCTTACCTTAACAAAACGCGAAGGCAAGTCAAAGCGGGGGATAGAGCTGAGAAAAGCAATATCACTCCACTGTGGACATACTGTGCGGCATATCGGTCTTACGCAGGGAGCGGTTGCGCTGCCCGGCTGCCAGTTCGCTGTTTGTAATGGATGCGGATTTGTCTTGAAGCACGAGCCCGGAACGCGTGCTCCGTGCGCATAATAATGCGCGTCTCGTGTCCCGCAATATAAAGTCACACGCACATACCAGCAAGAGCAACGAAACCAGTTTTCGGTCTGTCGTAGCTTCTCGTGTAGGATGCTATGTCAACAGACCAGTGGATTTTCATAGGCTAGGCCTAAAGCCGAGGTTGGCCCTTCAGTCGCTTCCTATACTCCCGCAATGTGTTCTTGGGGCTCTGAAGGTGCGCATATGTAAAACGCCCCATGATTATACCGGATCAGACAACTGAGAGGTCCTGTCCACCTTCCTGTCCACGCATATGACATATTGACATATTACTGCAACATATTGATAATACGAACAAATTATTGCGAAAACCCTGAATGAGTTTCTGGCAGTGACTAGATAACCTACTCGTCACTGTAATTCCCACTTTTGCTTCTGCTATTGATAATATCAACCAAATTGATTTAAATTTTCGGAATTTTAGTAAAGCTTTTGATAAGGTACATCCTGCCAAACTAATATTTAAGCTAGAAATATGGTATTCCTGAACTATTTGTTTCTTGGGCAGCCGAATACCTTAACAATCGCGAGCAGTTCGTGGATATAGGTGGGCATCACTCGGCCTGTCTGCCAGTCACTTCTGGGGTACCCCAGGGAAGTGTGTTGGGCCCTTTGTTGTTCCTCTTGTACGTTTATGACATTGTTGATGTCGTTATACCGAATGTTCTAAGTAAGCTATTCGCAGACGATTGTGTGTTGTTTAAAGAAATCACCCGCGCTAGTGACCAAGAAGATCTGAATGAAAGCCTCCGTCAAATTTTTCATTGGTGCACCCAGTGGAAGATGACTTTGAATGTAGAAAAACGTTCTACTTTAAGGCATCAAGTCTTCCCGAACGAGACGCTCGTTACGAATGAACGAAAGAAAGGAATTTTAAGGAGTCGTTACTGTGTTTGACACTGCCTTAATGAGAACCAACGGATAATGACGCGAAGGTAAGTATAGGGTACGCTATTTGTCCTCTCTTAACTGTATTGGAGTAATTACGATAAAAATTCGAAGAAAGTGAAATGGACGAAAACACAGCATTGGCTTTTCGTCCGCATTAATTCCTTCAAATTTATATCATAATTACTAGAACACAGCTAAAAATATTAAGGCAACTTGACTAATGGGGCCAAACCTGAAGGAAGTGCGGAGCAGGGCAGCCTCCTTTGTTTCGCTTCGGTTTTCTGTTTCTTTCCTCCTCCTTTTCTTTTTTTTTCCCCTCTTTTCCAGTTTTTCTGCGTTTTTTGTTCTCTTTATTTCTGTTTATTTTTCATCATAATCAAGGTGCTCGAAGAACAAGACGAAGAAGACTTTTTTTTTGGCGCGAGCACGCACTCGAACGGCTTTCCTGTGTATGATTTGGCTTGCGTTACGCCAAGCTACGACGGCATACGGCGATGGCAGCATACAACAGCCGTGCCCCCTAATGTACTCCGCACTTAATAGTACAAATAACGTCCTCTATAGCTTCCTTAACTTCATCTTCTGTTGGTTTTCATTGTAAGTATTGAGAGAGAGAGAGAGAGAGAGACGACAACATTTAAGGAAAGGAAAAAAAGAAATTGGGGTCAAAGCATGACCCAACTACATGGTCGGCGTCCCTATAGTCCGGGACACCGTATGACGTGGCCCCATCTCGTGCCCGTCTCACCAGAGTCCGGTGAGATTTTAGCGAGGAGCAGTTGAGAAGGGCAGTCTCCCATGCCTCTCGGGAAGGGGTAGAAGACGGTGGTAGGTTGAGGTTTGTAGTACATGCCCACACCATGTGCAAGATATCACAGGTCTCCCCACAGTGTGGGCACCACCCATCCGTTTTCGGGTCGAAATGTTGCATAATTGCAGGACAGAGTAAAGTACCTGTCTGCAGGCGCTTTAAAGGTCGCTCCTCCGCCTTAGCCCTTTTGCGGGAGCCGGGAAAAGGCGATGAGTGTCACGATAACTTGAAATAAATTCGCTGAACCGCAGCAGCGGTTTATTGGCCTCCGTGTAATAAGACGGTATCGCAACAAAAACTTGGAGGGCGCTTGAACTTCGCCTTCAAGAGTACAACGGGAAAACGTAATCCGGCTCCGTGCACATCACCTTCTCAAGTGCTAGCCTGTCTTCGGTTCTCGGTGCATGGCTCAACCACGCATCAAAGAAATGAACGACTGTAGTGTGGCTCACTGGTAGAACACCTGTTTGCCACGCACACGGCCTGGGTTCAATTCTCACTTGGACCCGAACATTTTGATTGTTTATTTTATTTGCATCTTTTTCGATTTTTCGGTCACGTAGATGATGATGATTTTTGGCCCATAACCAACGATGTCAACGTCGAAATTTCTGCGAAATGAGCTCTTGAGCGCTATTGCGTTTTTAAATTAGTTGAAAATAACGCCTCTGCGTGTGCATGTGTACCTTTTTTTTTTTTGTCCGTGTTTTCAGCGTGATTTTAGCTCTAATCAAAGTGCTACAGTGACTTCCTTGTTTGCCTGCAAATGTGCGTTCTCGTGACAAAACTAAACGTCCACTGCTTTGCCAGAAAGCCTCGCAGGGAAGCGTAAGGCCCTCTAACGGCGCATCCTGCGGATGCGAACTGCCCACTCAGTCAAACCATGCGGTCGCCTACCCTCTCGGTGTCGGCGGCCCCTTTCCCACGACAATGTGGCTCGTCGTGCTCACGTTGTCGCCAACGGAGCATCAACTGCAAGAGCTAGGGCTCTTTTACGATGCTCGCCGGAAGTTGTAAAAGCCGGCGGGAAAGCGCCAGAGGCCTCAAGCACCAACGGTTCCATCGGTCGTACTTCTTATTATAGCGAAATAGGGCTCAGAACGTGGGGCTATTTCGCTGGGATAGAATATCAAGCGCAGCAGCCAGCTCAGGGAGCCGGGACTCGGCAACTACGTTTGGCTGCCAGATAGTCAGTTCCCTCTTTTTGTTCTCGCAGCCTGCTTCTTCATTTCTTGCTACAGTCACTTTCCACCGAATGCGCCAAGTACATAACGCGTAAGATTGCTTTGACTCGTCGTGCCGGCTATTCGCTATGAATATCGATTGACCGCATTTTGTGGTTCGTATTTAGTCAGTGTGGTATAGACATGTGAGTTGCAGCCCGCGTCTAGCTAATGTTGACCAGATTGGGCTCCGTAAGTGCAGCCCAAATTTGAGCGCAGGAGCATTCTTGAACTCATCGCAACATGAATGCAACGAGCGCCAAGTTACCCGCGTCGTCAAGTTATTCGCCTTAAGTATAACAAAACGCTTCATGTGTTCACTCGTCGCTGCGTATTAGGTGACTTGGCTTCGTAAATATACTTGTAGTCAGATGCTGCTTATTATTAGTGATATGATCAGGGTAATAATAAATCTTGTTTCGTCCCACAATGAGCCCTCGGGTCTCAAAAACAGGTAAAAACCGTCTTTCAAATCGGCACGTAACCAAGACCACAAAAAGTAAATGAATAAAATACAACACTTATAAAATAGTGCGATTGCACGAATCACATTTTTATGTCTCGACTTGCGAGCAAAAGAGTTTCATCCTCATTTCTTTTTTTTTTCTTTTGATGATCGAACGACAACTCCTGAAAGTGAAATAGAGATCTATTGCATATACAATTGACCTTTGGCTCATAAGCACTGCCCCATTCCGTTTTAAGCTTCGCCATGGAAACAGAAATACAAGGGAGGGGAAATTGAGGTAGTCGCACTGTATGATTTATGCAATCGAGCCGAAAAGCTGCTGTTTTCACATTCATTAGCTTACGTAACGGCTGCAGTTGTTTTGCTTGCCAGCACGATGCTCGACCGTACCACGCATAACGGCCTTTGAACACGCTTTCCCTATTTTCGGGGTATCTAAACAAACCAGAGACGCAGCAAATGAAAATAACGGCCAGCGTAATCATCGATCCGCTTCCCGAGCGGAAACGCATAGCGCCGCGCAAATAACGATCGTAAGCCGCCGCAGCCATACCTGCATGCACCGAGGCGCTAGTTGCGCGCGCGCTCCCAAAAACCCGCTTGATACGATTTACGCCGTAATGAAATCACCGCGCGCCAGGCTAGCGGTGGAACAGGAGGAGGAGAAGATGTGAGGAGGCTACATGCCTCCTCTCCACAGCGGTCATTGCGGATATATGCGCATCCGCGGACGCGAGTCGTTTATCGCTGTATCCACGCAGCTCATCGCACCCTTGTTCGCAGTTATCGTGGCAGCAACCGCTGCCGTATTTTGAGCCCCCCCCCCCCCCTCCCCCCGTCCTGGCGTTATTATTTTTTCTCGCGTGTGCACTGGTACCGCCTCTTGGGCGTTCCCGTTGGTTCTTGCCCGTTTGCGAGGAACATGAATATTCAAAGCGTCCTTCCCGGACAGCGTCCCCGCTGTCCGTCGCCGTCTTTCTAATCAGGTTATCCCGATCCGTATAATTGTTCCGGTACGCGAGCTCCAAAGGTTGTACTTTCTTTATTTGACGTCTTTCTTTTGACTGCGGTCTTTTTTTTTATGTGTTGGTAAGGAAACTGTCTTTCTGTCCTTGTCAGGGGGAGAGATCTCGCGCTAAATTACAGCGGCGGACTGGACCGCTAGTTTGCGGAAGCAACGGGGCTGCAGCCTTCGCTGGAAGTTTTGCCGGTGATATGTCGTATTGTGTTCACGGAGTAACCGAGAAAACAATTTGGCAACCCCCCATGCGCATTTCTTCAGAAGTAAGGGGTATTTTCGCACCTTGTTTACCGGAGATTTCGCGGAAGAAGAGTAAAGCCCGTTTTGAAATCCCCGTGTTCTGGCGCTTGCGAAATAATTATACGTCACCTGGTTCGAGAAGAGTTCATCCGGGCAAAACCGCAAACCCTTGATTGTCTGTGGTAATTTCTTTTTCTGGTTTAGTTGTCCCGAAGTGCGGTACCTGCCGTTGGCGACTGACGTCCTTCGTTTGTAATATTTACATGTAGCGCTAGGAAAAGATCTAATGAACAAATGACGGCAACCATGCATTATTCAGGCGGGTTAACCAGCTATTGCAGAAAACGGTCTTCGCTTCGTTTTCTCTCTTTGCCCCGTCATCTTCAGTAACGAAGAATCATTGATTAATGAAGGATTGTTTTATTTAAAGGACTACCATGATTTTTCATGATTCTTACAATCTATACTTCTCAATGCTCTCTAGGCTTAGAATCAACTTTTCTGCTAAACATTTGAAGTGTTGAATTTGGGCTTCTGTAGGTATTCGGCGTGCTTCCGCACTATTTTAGTCAAGCTTCAATCGCGTGTTGTACGACACTAGTATTTTAATAGCTGTTGATGCTTTCTGCGTGGTTTGTGTACGGCCACATGGATGCAAAAAACACGTGGCACAATGAAAGGACCACACACGCAGAAAATAAAACTTTGGCAAGAATAGCACTAACGTGTGACATTGATAACAAAACATCATTAGCGCACAGTGGGCAATCTCTCTGTGTAGTTTGCTGCCGTTATCGGTTGTGTGTCCTACATTAACGGCAGTTTCTATTACCAATGTTCCCCAGGATTGATATTGTCAACTAATGCTTTACCTTCTACACATATTTACCCATAATATTGCCATGAGTGTTCATTGCTTTCTTTTGATATAATCAAGTTTCACACGCAAATACTGTTAGCAGCGCTCGGTGCAGACCACGCGTAACGTTTCAGAAGCTTTGAGATTCTTTGATGTAATTTTGTTAAGATTACGCGCAGGACTCGAATGGTCAAGTTTATTCGAGAGCGAACGTGAGCATCAGCGACAAGGCTCGAATGTTCGATGCCGCATGTATAAAAGCCGACGCACCTCACCGCAAATCAGACTATCGACGGCCGACGCTCTGTTCGCCGCTATCAGTGTACATCGTGCATTGCTTGTAATTTTGACTTTTCGTTTCCCGGGCACAAGTCCGCTCAAATGAAAAAATTTCGTCTTGAAGACGGTGTAACAATATTCAGGCGTTGACATGCGCGTGCCTGAGCGGCCAGAGTATGTTCGGCTGCTCCCGGATGCTCTTTGTAACTCTGCTGCGAGCCAATAGACGGCGTCGCGGTCAGCGGACCCAGCCGTGCGGTGCTGGCGAGTTGAAATTCCTCTGCCTCCCCAACGTTTTCAGTCTTAGTGGTGTGATTAATGCTCAAAGCGCGAAGGAAATGCAATATTTCAGATTAAAATGACTAGTTTACCAGGTTTAAGGATACGCTAACATGAAAATATCTCGTGCAGGGTGTGAATGTCGTGAAAACGGATCGATCGAGCTTTGAGTGAGACTCAAAGCACACTCAAGATACGCTCGCACGCACTAGTAGTTTCGTCTGCTCAAGGCATTCATCCATACAAAAAAAAAATAATAATAAAAAGAAACGTTAGGCGAGAATGCTATCACTGCATCAAAATGTTTCCCAACCACAGCGGCCGTATTTCGATGGGGGTGAAACGCAAAAAACACCCGTGTGCTTAGATGTTGGTTCATGTGAAAGAAACCCGGGTGGTTGAAATTAGTCGGGAGCGCTCCACTACGGCGCCCCTCATAATCATATCAGGGCTTTGGCGTGTAAACGCCCAGCAATCGTTATTATCCCTCCATTAAAAGAAAATAGTGACTGCACCAGAAATGTATTGAATGAGTATCGCTGCTTCCATTTACACAGGAAGCCATTGAAGCATGCTTGCGCGAATTCAATGTGAGCGCTTATATAGATAGAGACTTGCACTGCGTATGCAGCGCACTAGAACAATGTGTTATTCATGGTTAGATGTTACAATGTAAATGCACATATGATTATGTAAAAACTGTTTCAAGTGCAAACTTGCTATGTGGCGGATTGAAGGCAGGCTTCCTACCTTGGATCAAAGCATCACTAATAGCTTACTGATGAAAACCTGGACAAAGAACTTTATTTCACTTCCGAGTATGCTACACAAATACTACACATACGCAAGAATTTCAATCTGCTTTTATTTTACAAAGACACAAGAGCGAAAAAAATGTGCATGAAGCAATTTGAAAATTTTTAATGGAAAATGAACCATCCCAGAGACTTATGCACCCGCACACTCCCATGATGCAAAAAAGTAGAACAATAACATGCAAGCCTGTAATAGACACCATACTTGTGGTGTACAAAAGTGCACGAGCTAACGGTGGAGTGATGTCTAATACAGCTAGCAATATTGGGACAAACTACGGTGGCATACAGGCATATATTCTCCGTAGAAACTGCGGGTAAGATGAGCAAAGCGGAACTATTGTCTTCTTTTCACGCGCCTCCTTTTCCACGCTCATGTTCTTACGTTTCAGCTGAATTTCGGTACGAAGCACTTCCTACCCATTCGAAACACCTCTCAGCTGCCACCTTCATTGAGAGAAGATGATGAAACACACGCGAACAAAAAAGCGTGCCTTCAAAGCAGCGCGTCGCACATGCCAGCAAAAAGACGCAAAATCAGCAGCACACACGTTGCTGCCGAGACGATTGGCCCTCGCAGACACAGCTGCAAGCCACCCGAAACTGGCCCGAACATTATGTGGCCGCGTGGCAACTGCGACTTTTCACGCATTGGGAGCAAAGTGTCAGCCCCTGTCTATGTATATTGTTATACCATGGTTCTGAACAAGCCGACTGCTGCCTTCGTCAACGTCACGACAACGTCAAGAATATACACAGGCTCCTCAGAAACTGCATGACCGTAAAACGCTAACCAATTCCTTTGTGTACGTTATCGATAGCAGGCTATAGTGAAAATATTGTTATATAAGCAGAGTGCTTGCGCCTTCTCGTCCGTGCAATAATTTAATACCTAAACTTATTTAAAAATTTCACGCCTGTGTAGGGCTGCAGCTGATTTTATTACGCATTATTGGGATGTTTGTTACACATAATTACACATTATTACGCATTATTGGGTCTATTATTGGGATTCGGATTGCAATGTTTGTGCTGCATTTAAACTAACATGTAACGCAAACAAGTATACCGACGCCCTTCCTAAAAAAAAAATAAATAAATAAAAAATCTTGCATGACACAACTACGGCTTCGATTGTGTTATGAGCGACTGTGAATAAACTGTATACCGGGTGTTCAAAGTTAAGCTTTCTCGTTTTATTAAAATTCAGCACTGGGAAGAACATGAAAACCACCTTTGCAGATAACTTATACATCCAGGGGGGACAGATGACAAATAATTCAACGCTACAAGGAGATTGGTCTGCAATAACCTGCAGACCAATCTCCTCTAGATTGGTCTGCGATTATTGGGCATCGTTGCACGTTAGAAAATGTGTATGATAGAAAGTTAGGAGCATTGCCTTCAAAATAGGCTACCGTGAGAGAGGGAGCGAAAAAAGTTGGGGGGCTTTCCTACTGCTTGTGAAGACCAATTTGAACTTATGTTCAAGAATAAGTGAGGGTCTTTCTAGAAGTATCTCCACATGTAAAAAAAAAGAGACAAAAAAAAAACAACGCAAAAAAAAAGAAAAAAGCTCCTGAGGAATACGTTGTGTGGCGCGGTTCTAGCATCGGCGTCTGATCAATACTTCATTTCCTAGATGATTAACAGGACGTGAAGTTTAAGTATTCTCCTAAAATCAAAGGACAAACTTCACCGTGATGAATAATTCAACGCTACACTCTCAGTCAAATCCCGGCTAGAATACACGCCTACAGGCAGGAAATCCGGTCAAATTATGGCCGCATCTAGTCAGTTCGTTACGCGGCTCCGTAGCCGTGTCCCAGAAGCGGCCCTATTCTAAGAGTGGCCTTCAGAATAGCCGTGGCGACGCTTAGACGGGATTTGAAGTCAAATTTTTCCTGGCTAGGTACGGCCTGCGGTTACGCGTGACGGCCCTGTACGCGGCCTGTCTGTAGGCGGCCCTGATGCGGTTGCGAGAAAAAAAAGTTATTTTTTGACGCTGTCAACCGTTTTCTCGCCAGTTTGACGGTTGTAATTATCACTACGGGTAATTAGAAGATGAACAGTATCACAATCATCAACATCTGCGACAACAACATGCAAATTACGCACAGCACTGGAATCGAACTCGGGGCCGCATGCACTGAAAGCAGATAACTTACCCATTGCACCACAGCGCCACCGCAAGAATGCTCGTTTTTTTTGCGGGGGTATATATCTACCATGCCGTTTGCAAACAGTCGGCGCGACGTTGAACTTCTGTTTTTGTGCCATGTACATGTGTTTGAGGGTGCATTAGGTCAGCAAATAGTTTGCGGGGCTTCATGAACTCCAGACAAACGCGGTAAGCACCTTCGGCTCCGACTTCGGTTCGTAATTCGCCGTGCCGCAAGAACGATTAACGTGTGTGTCCGTGTGTCTTTAAAGCTTCTCCGTGAACAGCGGTTGTTTCGCTCAACGAAAATTCGCGAATGTAAACCAGCGTGACGAGGATATCCTCAGATCTCGGAACCCACGTACATTTTTCCCATATGCGTGTGCTGCGAGCAATTTCCGTTATTTATGCCGCGACGTACACGCGTGTCAGTGACAGCAGCCCGTTCTCAGCTGTTCGTGTAACGTTAATCTGCTTTGGCACGTTAATGCTTGAATGGGTATTTTAAAGTGCCTACACTAACATTTGCACTTAGTGCGCGTGAACCGTCGCTAGCCGCACGTTGGGTCAGCAGCACCTTTTTAGCAGTTCGACGATCATCTGTTTCAGCAATTACCACTTATGCGCGCTATTTCGCGCGACACAGTGGTTTTTACTCATCTTCAGTCTTTAACTTATCTTATATATGGGGAACTAGCTACTCTTACCTTTACTCAGCATCACACCGCTGTTCAAGTGAATGTCGAAACGTGCGCCAAGATCAAGTATGACGTACACAAATTTGCCACGGACAAGTCTCCCTCCAAATAAATAGTCGATGCTTTTGCACGTCTCTTTCGCGAACGTCCGCGTGTAGTTGGGGTGCAGAACGAACTTGAAATATTGTTGCTGCATGCCTCAATAAAACAGCTGATTTTCAGAAAATGAGGATATATTATAACTGGTACATTGCCACAGCAGTACACAGGTTGGCTTGATCGTGGTTCAACGTTACAAATGCCATGCTAGAATACGAGAACTGTAGCAGATATTCAAAACTGAAAAAAAGTCGGTGGCATATGATCTGCTGCTGCCTGGTGCACCTGCACTCGATTTTCGAGTTCACCATGCAATTACAGAACCATTAATAAAAGTTCAACCCACCAATTTTCAATCAATGTGGATCACTCTCTGTCTCACTACCTTCCGTTTATTCCTTTTGTGCATTGTTTTCCAAAAATCATCTGTTCAACTTGTTTTGTAGAACACGAGCATTGATATTGATAGGCCAGTGTTTCAGGAATCTGTTTTGCATGCACAAGTACTTTCTTTTTAATGCGTGACAAATGTCATAACTCGATAACTGATAAAACAAATGGTGTTTGTCGTCTTTTATTGGAATCAAAACAGTAACACTGGGGCTTGCCCAAATGCAGGGAGATGTATGATATCCTAAATAAAGTGTGCCGTAAGCACTGGAAAGTGTTTCAATCGCTTCCTGCGGTTGACTGGGTGGCACATCGGGCGGCATGAAGAACACGTCCTGCGTAGATCTCGACCCTGAAAAAACGTACGCGGTTCCAGATGTTGAAAAGTTACGCAAGCTGGCATGCCACAATTAAGTCACGAAACAAATGCGAGCCATGAACTGAGTAAATTGAAAACAAATTTGTCACAACGTAATGCGTACACATGATAACATAAGAAGCATTGTATTCCGCGAAAAAGCGCATCTACAATGGGATGTAACGAAGATTACACACAAAGCATGTAAATTCGGGAGTAGTTACTGCTGCGCTTAATGTTCTCTCGCAAGTATAACACGATCAATGTATATATATATCGGGCGAAGTGTGCCCACCCTCCTCCTATTTTTCTTTTTTTTTCGTTCACTCAGCGAAATTGGATCCTGCACATGCATCAGCAGATATCACGACACCATCAAAGAAAACAAAAAAGGCTACTTACCAATTCGAGCATGTTGTACTGGACTGTGCCCGCAGTACGCGCACCAACCAGCCTGGTATGGTGCGGCAGGCTCATTGTTCCCGGCGCAGCAAAATCCATCGCACTCACATTGCGGCGCGTTACATTGCCCTCGATACACACCTTTCATATCCATTGATGAAAACATATCACCCAGCGGCAGGCGCAAAGCGCGCAGCCGACGCAGTTTAGCGCTTTCCAAGTACGTTGACAAACAGGTGACGGTTACCGGCCTCAAAGCTCTGTCGCCTGCACGTCTCGTGATGGAGCGGCCGCGCGGCGAACACGAAAGTTCTCAGCTTCCGCGGTGCTCGTCTGTCGTTTTTTTTTTTCCTTCACGCACGCGCGCCGGGCGAGCGCGGAGTGCGCGTCTCAATTCTTCTTTCTTTTTTTTTTTTTTCGTTCAAGCGCATGCGTGGTGCAGTTGTTTCCGACGCTTGTTCCCCGCCGCCCTGACGCTCAACGGCTCAACTCGCACGCGGATCGGCCTGCGGGGGCCGTATGCGGACTTCGGCCGCTTACTGCGATAGTTTATAGGCGGCACTCCTCGTTCGAGGCCGCCTGAAGAGAGTAACATATACTTCTCTTCGCTGGGCTGTCCATAGCCGTGATAATAAACAGTACGTCGAAGGATGCCGCCTATATCGAGGCTATTATCCAGGACCGTACTGAGAGTGTACAACCTCCCCGATTTGCCCTCATTCGCAACTGAATTAATTTTCCCTATACAGCCACTCATGGCTAGCAGTAATATGTCGTATTAGCGAACTCAATACCGTCCTGCTCTTTCAGCATTTGCCTGCTATCACGTACGAAAAGGGTAATCGATGTAATGTACGTGTTATTTCTCACGCTATAGTCGCGCCAACTCTAGGAACAAAATCAGTAATTTCCATTACTTCCGGTACCTAATCATTTCCTAACGAGCGAAGTACACTCTTATTCATGTTCCGCGTGATCTGTTGATATAACCAGGAAACCAGATCTTTTCCTCCTGTTTCCTTCTTATAGCTAAAATTCCATTTTTTTATTTTCTTATTTTTCATTTATTTTACCCCTCAAAGGCCAAAGGCATTACAGAGGGGGGGTGGGAAACAAAAATACATACATACACAAAGCAAAACAAATACAGTGAGTAAGAATAACAATAATGTAAAACAGGCTTTTATATTCAAATAGCATTGGTTAGTGCTTCTCGAAGACGTCTATTGTCGGTGATTGATGGGATTTCAGCCGGAAGGTGGTTCCACTCTATCCCGGTGCGCGGTGAAAATGATTCGGAGAATGTTTTCGTTTTTGAAAGTGGAACACCTACTTTATGGCGATGATCAATGTGGTGGGACAAATACTGTGGTGGAAGAATGAATGTATCGTGAAGAGTTGAATGATAATATAAGCTAGTTCAGGCGGGCGATTTTTCGACGCGTGCTTAAAGATGGAAGAGAAAGGATGGCTTTAATGGCTGATATACTAGTAATGCGATTGCAGTTAGAGAGAATGAGACGAGTGGAGTTATTCTGAACGAGTTCTAAGGCAATGGTCAATTTTCCTTGCATTGGGTCCCACACATAGGGAGCGTATTTTAGCTTTGGGCAAATATAGGTTTTGTAAAGTATTAGTTTAACAGAAGAGGGAACGGCGGAAAAGTTGCGGCTTAGATATCCTAGCATGCGGTTAGCGTTGTTGATGATGTGCTCTGTGTGCACAGTCCAATTTAGATGAGATGAGATGTGGACACCTAATTATTTATATGAAGCGACAGATTCTAATGGGAACACCGTTGAGAAGATAAGAGGGGGGAGGCATGTTAGGGTTTCGAGTGACACGCATAATTTTGCAGACCTTATCAAGAGTGCACATCTGCTAGTACTGCCGCAATTGTTCTAGACAGGCGCACATGCTGTCGTATATGTGCATTTAAGAACACACATGTTAAACATTGGCAACCTGAAATAATGTTGAGGAGGATCGCTGAGCGTATTCTTTTGAGATGAAAACACAAAAGTGTTATTAGTATTAATATTTTTGGTCGGTTGTTGTTGAGGAGGGGTGCGGCAAAGTGGTGTTACCGAGTTGTTTTATAAACAATGAGGCAATGCGAGAGGCCGAAATGTTATAGAATGTTCAGTCTGTTGAGTCCAGATATGTTTGTTGTTGCTGCATGTTATGATCCCGGTGGGAATACGAGCCATACTGCGATTGTTGCTCCGTGAACGTCTTTCTTCAGGTACAGCAGCTTTTCAATCGGCTCCACTCACAAGTTCGTCGAGCACGCCAGTGTTTCGCAGAATCCTCTGTGGATATCCAATGTATAACGTTAAATTGCCGAGCTGATTCCGAGTGTCTGCCTATTCCAACCATTCTAAAATTTGCTGTCCTGTGTTCGGCGATGAAGGTGTTGAGAAAACACTTTTCAATTCACTCTCGTCCCCTGAATCCTCTTCACCAACAGAGCTCTTCGAAGACGAGTCTTCAGCCGATGTCGACATATTAACTGTGTCTCAAGGATACTTTTGAAAAGCCATCCAGTCAATAGCCATCGAAACGCAACCACTCTATCCACTCGATGTTGTGCTGCTACACAGTTCTGAACGGCTGTTGCATCGTTCAGGCGTTTCTCGAAAAACTTTTGTGGCACTGCGGATCTTTACTTTCGTTTTCATGTCACCGAAAGTTAAATAACATAAATCCACTTAAACGTACAAATATGTCTGCTACACTTCTTAAAACATTCCAATATATTGCTTATTCGTAGCTATAAGCACATAGTTTTCTAGCTGTTGAGCAGCAAAACTGTGCCGAGCGAGACAGAGCGAGACAGCGCGACCAAAAGACAACCACGTCGCGGTTGTCGGGAGTAAATGCAGTTCGCAGATTTCAAGTGGCAAAATTACTTTATCAACTAGCTTATAAAGCTCAGATATACAGTCTTTAAAGCATACCAGTTAGATTTTGTTCTTTCTGATTGTCAGTACGAGCACACTGTGAACGAGAGGCCACTTTCGCGCATTTTCCATTTCCGTTGCTCATGGCTATCGAAGTTTCGATAGAGTTGTGGGACGCTCCGTTGGCTCGGTGGACTACTGACTCAACGGCCTTCGAAATCTCCCGCGTTGAAGCTCGCGCTTCACCATTGTGTCATTACACTATCGCTTGGAGGGCTTTCTCTACGCTCGTGTGACACAAGTATAACGGACTCACTGCAGCTATGTGTGCAGCTGCGACATTGCCCCCCACAAAAGTTGAAAGCCTTGCTCATACGGCAAACGATGCCAAACTTCCTTGGAGTCAGGTCTTCCCCTTCTGCTGCGGAGATCTTCCTCTCCTAATCCTCGACCGCAAGTTAGCCTGAAAATCAGAGGAATGGGGCACCTTTTTTCTGTAATGTTGCACCGGAGCACAGAGGGTGACCTTGCTGCCTCGGCGGTGCATTTTCGGGGTGTCACGCATAAGTACGAAACATAAG
Source organism: Rhipicephalus appendiculatus (assembly GCA_030522465.1). Classification (NCBI taxonomy): domain Eukaryota; kingdom Metazoa; phylum Arthropoda; class Arachnida; order Ixodida; family Ixodidae; genus Rhipicephalus; species Rhipicephalus appendiculatus. The sequence goes on along the minus strand of JALIZH010008855.1, from coordinate 287,957 downwards.
AAGGGATTGTGGCCTCCCCCAAGACTCCCTCGCTGGAGAGGTGCATTGTTAGCGCCGGCGACGCTCCATTCCGGTGGGAGAGGTTCACGAATTGCATGCTCGGCGCGCACATGTTTTCATCAACGTAGCCAAGTAACGCTTTCGCTTTAAAATGTGCTCGGCGTAGCGCGCACGACGCAGATGCAGTAGGTGGACGACTCCTTGTTGACTACGTTCGTATGCAAGCACGCGCTAAGACTCTCCAAAGCCACCTGCCCTCCTGGTAAAGAGTGAAACTCGAAGCACCCTCTTCATTAATTTGGGCTTGGATTAAAGTTTAGTTATGCATTAGCTATGATGCAATACATTGTCATACATCGTGCCGTCGGGCTCACTGTAGTCCTTACAGTGTCCTCTTCTCATTGACAGTAATGTCGCATTAAATGGCACATAATCGACAAAGATACGATGCTTATTGAGGTCATGCTGTCACTATTTCACGGATGGGTGTGCATCATCGTTTTTTCCCCGCTGTTCTTTAACACCATCGGCATGATATCGCGGTCGTTCCGTGGTCGTCAATTAATTGTTGCCATTAAGTCATCGTTGTTGCTTTAGAGGCCTCCGCCAAAACGCGTGAGACCATAATATCAGCTGCATTTTATTCCCCCCTCCCCTTCCCCCCTATAAGATGCCTCGTTTGTTTCTTCTTGCTTTGTCAGATGAGGCGTGTATCGATTGTCTCGTAACACGCCATCGGATGATTTGTCTACGGCGTCCCTCATAATCATATCGTGGTTTTGGAACGTAGAACCCCAGATAATAAAATAACTTTCGTTTAGCAAGCGAAGTTTTCTTTGTGTTTCAAACAAGACTATAACTAACCTTGTTTCATTCTTCCAGCTTTCGAAGCTTCGTATCGTCTTATCTGCCGCCAGATGAACACGCCCGTGCGCACACATCTCTTTGGTTTACTCAGGGTGCGGCATTAATGTGTTAAAGTAATGAAATGCTTGAAAAAAAAAGATTGCTGCTGGCTACAAGAAGTTGATATTCTGAAAAGCAAGCCGCCCAAAGAGTTCGTGTATCGCCGCATCAATGCTGCGCAGTGTCGCGTAACAGGCGATGAGAGAAGATCCCTCTGCGTCTTGCGGGGGGATAAAAAATTGCCTCGAGTCTGCTGAATCTGAAATTAGCGGCGGCGTCGAGATCAAGACAAATGGTATGCTCCACGCAATGCCGCTAAGTGGACAGAAAGCCAGCTCGGTGAAAAATGTCGCGATCATCATTTTCTTTTATTTCTCGCTCCACTTTTTCTTCTTTACGTTTCGTTTGTCGTCCGACGCAATTTCTCTTGTATCGAGACTTCGAAATTGAGCCACTTCGTAAGAGTACAGCAGCAGCAGCAGCTCCGGTCTTGGGACGAACGCTGCGGATAATGGTTATTTTCTTCCGTTCATCTTCTTCAATCACTGCCGACTCACGCGGGCCACCGAGCGGAACACTTGGAGCGAATTGATGCCGTCTGGATAAGATTGCTGCTATTGCTGCGGGGAGTCGTCTTACGGATTCCAAGCCGGTGTTATGAATGAAGTCAACGTCTGATGCGTCGTCCAAACGTTCTGATTGGAGAGCGAAAATTTTTTTTCTTTTGCAATTTTCCTTCAGGTTGCGGCCTTGATATCATCGAAAGAAACGGAGAGAAGGTTAGCGTGAGCTCGATGCAGAATTAGATGACGGGCGTTGAAAAGATACAGAGAGATGTATAATGTGATATAAGAACAGTGTTCAAGCAGGGCACGCCTGTTCGAAATAAATGGAGAAAACAAAGTTGTAGCTGCAATGTCGCTTCATTATCATACCCTTGCTCAGAAGATTTACACCGATCAGTGGAAGTGCAAGCACTGAGGTGGCATAATATTAGTGTGTATGATGTCACGTATATATTAGACGTGATGCATTTCACAACCAGTTTAAAAGATAAATGAAAGTCAGTTTCGCCACAGTTTCGCAAAAAAATCGTGATTTATGCGAGGCTAGATATTTCCGTTTGAGATTGCAATCACATCGATTTGACGCGAGAACAGAGGCGTGTATACGCAATGCCTTATAGACGCACACTTGTAAATGTAAAATTACAAAAAAAAAAGCAGAAAGAAAAAATTACACCATCTCCCGCTAAAGGGAACCATGTGTAGATGTGAAGCAGCGGGCGCTAACGCTTACACTGGCGGTGGCGTTGACGCTGGCGCTATCGCAGCGTTGCGCAGGAGAGAAAACTGAGGAGGCGCAAAGCACGCAGTGATGGAGCGGTGTTTCCTACTGGAACATGCCAATCGCTGCTAATGGGCAATGAGAGACAGAAGACTCCGACTGGACACAGAGACCCGCAGTCGGCTTTTAGTTAACGCGCACGCTGCGAATTTTTATTGTTCAACAACGCACAGGAGAAATCTCCCACCGGCACCACCTTGGAGGTCAAGATCCATTGCCATATATACGGGATGGACAGTGAACGGTTGTGCAGCGCGAGCAGTCGGTTTTTTCAACCAAGAAACCTCGCTAGCAGACGCTGCCTGCGTCGGCGTCGCGAGGCGAGAGAGGGGGGTGGCGTAGGAGAGGAGAGAGAGGGGGGACGCGCATGCGCAGTGGGGGGTGTGGACGCTGTGGGCAGGGGCTGCCTAGAGGAGAGAGGGGGAGCGTATTAGAGGAGAGAGAGGGGGGGGACGCGCATGCGCAGCGGGAGCGCGGGGAGGGATGCCTATAGGAGAGAGGGGGGAGCGTAGGAGGGGAGAGAGGAGGGGAGGCGCATGCGCAGTGAGGGTGTGGTTGCCGCGTGGAGGGATGCCTAGAGGAGAGAGAGGGGGAGAGGAGGTTTTTTTTATTTTTTTGAAAGCGTTTGCGCATGCGCAGTAAGTGAGGCCTCGAGGCACACCACCACCACCACCACCACCACCACCGGATTAAGCTTCGCCATAAGATGCTTCACATCTAAAATCCGCAGGGTCGTTTATTCACCTGCCTGTTATCAAGGTCTACCCACCGCGATGGTCTAGTGGTTGTGGTTCTTGACTGCTGACCCGAAAATTGCGGGATGGAATCCCAGCCATGGCCGGCCACAATTCGATGGATGCAACATGCTAGAGGTCCGCGTGCTTTGATTTACGTGGACGCTGAAGAACCCCAGGTGGTCGAAATTTCCGGAGCCACCCACTACGGCGTCCTTCCTTATCCATTCGCGTAAAACGACTGGAAGGCGAAAGCCTTCTCTTGTGGATATTTTATTATCATCATCATCATCAGATGCAGCAATATCATCATCGGTGATTGAGAGGTCACGTGAGTATCTGCACAGATTGTTGAAGGCTCTACCTGATGGGGGGTGACGATGATGAATTACAGCTCAGGCCTTTGTAATGGGTTGGCATCTTTCAATCACCCACTTGTTATGCGCATCAAGTGATGTGAAGCCTGGTGCGATGCCACGCTGCTGCCACGCTGCTGCCGCGTAATGCTTGCCCGACATGACGACGGTATGAGGTCTTTTGCAGAAGCGGTTTCAAGTACTTGCGTAGCTCTGCGGTAGACGCCGCGCAGAATATTTGAGTCCGCTTTCGGCTCGAACCCTGAGTTTTATTGGATTTTTACTAGAGTCACGTGGGCTTTGATACTGCACGCCGCGTTTTTTTTCTTATTCTTAGGCCTTTCACATACTTGCCTCGATAGTTTTCAAATGGGAATTCTGTTTAGGAGGACGCCAACTAGCCAATTTAGGCCTGATTCATACAGTCTTCATTCTCCCCATCTCGCACCTGTCAAGACACTAGTTGCTCACTCATAAAGTTACGTTAAGTCGAGTAGTCCTCAAAAACGCCAAGAACGCTTTTGTGTTGCGCATCGCACAACCACGGTACCTTTCATTTGTGTGTATATGTGATAACTCTCATCATGTGATCATGGTCATCACCACACACCATGGAGTTGCAACCGAGGAGATAAACCAGGCTAACATATCAGGGAATTTAATTAAATATTGCTATCTCTCTCTCTAGTTGCTTTCAGCCACAAGCGTTTCCTCGGTGGCATGAACTGAAAACAGGGCATTCGGAATATCGGTCGATGTATCGTATTTCTGGTAAAAAAAAAAGAAAAAAAAAGAAAGAAAAACGAACAAGAAGACTGTCTTAGCTATAAATAGCCCTGTTATTGCGACTTTATATTCGCCCGGAAGAAGGCCCGTTGTGTTATAGAATAAAATCGGCATGAAAAACGTGGTTTTCGTGGAAAGAACCCAAATGCTTGTTTCGCTCATCTGCATCTTTCACGCATTGCGAGGCTACTGCGTGTTGCGTTATAATATAAAGGATTCGTTTTCAAAATAGTGACGCAACGCAGCGGCGTTGGATGCGTTACTGAAGTGTTCCGTAACCGAAGTGAGAAATAGCTCATCATACCGGTGAAGCGTAGGGCTCGCGGTTATTAGGAGAGTTCCCCGACAGCTGCGCAACGTCTCCCCGCGAGACACGAGGCTTATCAATGATTAGCGAGACGTCTCTGCTATCAACGAACGAGAAGCTCCGGTGGAACAACATTGGCCCGGTTACGCAAGTCCGCCAAGCGTCCAACCCCTCCCCTGTGACAACATCATTACCACAAACACCGCCATCAACAAGCTATAATATCTCTGTAAACAAATTCAGCTTCTCCTTTCATACGTGCTCAAGAGACGACCCGACGAGTGCTCACGTTTCCCCGAGTCTTCCCCACCTTTCGCTTTTTCCGCCATCTCTGGCAGCAGATGTTTCCGCTTCATGAAAGTCGTCTACATTCATCAACCGCTCCTCATTACTCGAAGTCTTGCCTGTCGGCACTCTGTGCGATCCCTCCACCGTAAGCGACATCGCGGGATCCCGCGAGATGCCCTTAATGGAAGCCACGACACATCCAATGATTGAGCGAAAAATGATGAAACGTGCTGTCACCGACGTTCCAGGCATACGCTATGAAGTCTGCGTCTACCATCCTGCTATTGAGTCCAGGTGGCGTCTAAAGATCTGCGCCGTTTTATGCTTTTTGCTTATCCTATTCACCTCGCCAAAAAGAGGGATCGCAAGAGGTACGCTTTAGATCATCGCGTGTTTAAAATGATCAGCTTTTTTTTTTTTTTTACGTGCGTACCGTTTTATGGCACGACGATGAGCGCTATTGCGTTATTGAATGTGAAGGCGATGGTTTTCAGGTTTGCTCAGACTGCTGAGGGGTGCGTGTTCATCGACCTTGACAAAAATATTTTGTAATTTTGTGTTCTAAAACATTATTTCATAACATTTCAAGTAAGTTTAGCAATCTTGACCTTATTTATCAGAAGATAGAAGGAAAGTGAAAATTCCATTTTCGTGAAATTTTTAGTGTTCACTCCGACTCCGACCGTTCAAATCAATAATAACTCAGGTTTTAAGTCCCAAAACCACGATATGGTTATGAGAGACGCCGTAGTGGAGGGCTCCGGAAATTTCGACCATCTGGTGTTCTTTAACGTGCACTGACAACGCACATTACACGGACTTCTACCATTTCGCCTCCATCGAAATGCAACCGCCGCGGCCGGGATCGAACCCGCGACCTTCGGGTCAGAAGCCGAGCACCGTAGCCACTGTTCCACCGAGAGGGACTCCGACCATTCAAGTTCTCAATCTTGTACTCAGGAATTTTAAACCATCTTTACGAGCGAAGCTTTCAAAGCTCGAGGTAAAACGTCCGGTGTCAGCAGAAAACCCTCTGTGCCATTGCTTATCCCGCGCCTTTGCTTATCAGCCGCGCCCACCGACTGAGACAGTCCGCGCAGCCACCACGCAGCCGCCGCGACCAAGTTTGCCCGCCTCGCGAGCCGAGTACGAGCGACTGAAAGCCCGCGCTTCTACCGGGGGTGCCACATCCAGCTCTGCACGTTAGTTCTGGTGCTGGATTTCGGACATTCTGGCATGGTCTGCGATAGGCTGTGGTGCGACTCTACTTTGTCAACGCCAAGGAAAGAACTAGCATCAGCCAAGAATTCCACGTTGAGCCCCTAAGATCAACCAGCTTCGATGCCTTTTAAGCTTTACTCGGCTAGTGTAAACGTCTGCCTTTTTTAGGGGCGAAGCTCCTCTTAGTCTAACCTTGTCAGGCGTAACGCGTAACCCCCAGTATCGCCTGCCATCTCGGAGGCCATGATAAGAGATGACCATTTCTCGTCTCATTTCCTAGATGGCGTTACTCTGCCGCTACTCTCCGAATTGCCGCTACTCTCCGATTGGCTCGCTGCGCGCGCTTTGCCTGAGTGCGCGGCGATCGAGTGCCTCTCTCAGTCTCCTGGATCGTCGCCGTACGTGTCGAATCGTTGGTGGGGCATGGACGAAGCGAAGCAGCGGGCGCGGAGGGTCGCGGCGGCTCGTGCTCGCCTTTCGGGGTCCGCTGCTCTCGCTGCTCGGAGTGCACGTTGCCTCGCGGCGCCATTTGCGCGCACCGTCTCGGGATCCGCAAGGCGCCGCGCACGCTTCGCTGCCGCTTCTCCGACTCGCACCGCGGGATCCTGACGAAACGGCATCAACCATAACCTCTCAAGCTTCGCCCACCTCACCATCATTCACCTCGTGGATATGCTGTGATTTTTTTTTGTTTTATTTTTTCATATACAGGCCGCAAGGGCATATCAAATGACTTTAAACTTGACAAGCACAGTCATTTACTCCGTAACAATAGAACATTGCACACGTATGCAAATATGTATTTAACTCAGCCAGAGAAATGACCCCGCAAAAAATGGGGACTCCATGGCTAGATAGCGCGGTCGAGATTAGCAAACGTATTCTTGCTGAGCGTCATTTTATTGCAATAGCAATTATATGGACACTCTGGGGAGATTCATGCCGTCGCCGTCATGTCCCGTATATATATATATATATATATATATATATATATATATATATATATATATATATATATATATATATATATATATATATATATACACATGCATGAAGGACACAAAGAAAAATTAATCAGCAGAAAACAACTCCGCAGCGCCCTCCGTTAGAAAACTCAACCACGCTCCATGCATGCTCCGGCGTAATAACGGCGACATATTTATATGCACTATTTACCGCTGGTGGTACGCAAGTCTTGGAGGAGCTTGAGCGTGTTTTCTATCAGGCAACACTTCTACATTGTCTTTCAATTTGAAAACTACCCTTGGGACGCACACGAAAAAGTGCCCCCCTTTATGTATCCACTCGTGACGTGATGTGGAACGAAAAAAAAAAAGAACACCGGGCGCACCTTGCGTCAGACGCAACCGTGAGGCAGGAGACACAGAGGGGTGTCACTCCAAGCGCCGTAGTTTAAAAGAAAAAAGAAATATCTAAGAACATCGGGTTCTGCATTGTCCACACTTGCAGCGCGTTGCTCAAACACAAAGTCGTAACAGTTGTGACAGCTGTGAGTTCACGCTTGTCCTGTGCACACCTGTGTGTTCTTTTGGAGCGTCCTTCTTTGTCCTTCAGCGGCGCGCTGCAAGCATCGATCTGTTTGTCGTTCTTTTTTGTGTGACATTTTAATTTCTTGCTATTGCATTCATTGGTTCGCCGTTGCAGCGAAACTGGGACTTTTTTAAAAAAAATAATTACTTTTGGGGCACCGCGGAACGCTACTTCGTTGACACTACAGCAGTCATTTTTCAATTTCGCGTCCCGTTAGTGCGCCATAATAGCCTTCGCAAGTGGTAAGTTGTCCATTTATTAACGTATTAATTCGGCCGCGATATCCACGACTGAGCTTATTGCAGCAGCGAGAAGGCAGATAGGTAGTTCTATCTCGCGGTCACCGACAAAGGAATCTGGATTTAATTGTGGCAATTGAGCGCAACGCGTGAAAGGTGCGCTAATGAGCCTGTGCTGAGATTCAAAGTGCGCGAGAAACGCATGCTCCGCTATACTGCGCGCAGGCATTCCAGCGCGAGAGCTGCCGCTAATGACTCGGGAGAAAAGGGGCTTTCCTAAGGGCATTTTTTTTTTGTCTTTCTTCTTCTCCTACATTCCGCTCCTTCGACAGGATGAGCCGAGAGGAAATGAAGAAAAATTGCGCCTTTTCCCTTTCCCTTATCCACGCTCTCTCCCCCAACTACTATCCCAACGTTGTCGTCGTGGCACCAGCAGGCGAAACGTTCGCTGTCCACAACAGTCCGGTGGCGTCACCCGCTTCAGTTCGCCCTCGACACAGCCCTTCGCGTATAGACCGAACGCGAAGCCCGCGTCGCTGAGGATCGAGACAAATGGTTTCGAGCGAGGTCTTCCACCTTCTATCTACCACTTTTCACCGGCACACACACACATCGGCCCCTTCTTCCTTTCTCCCACTTGGCAAGCTTGCTTCATACGAGCAGCGCGCGGGACACATCGGAGCCCTTCGGAGCGTTTGTTGTGTTGTTTCAACACGGACCATTACCATCCGCGGGACAAGGAGAGAGTCTCGGTCCCTTCGACAGGAAGAAGTGGTGGCTTACTGATCGCGAAAGGAAACGGCAACCAGGAAGTCCGCACTTCCGCTCCTCCTCTTTCGGTCGGAGTCTGTTTCCTCATTTTTATTTTTGTTTATTTGCCGTTCTTCTCTCCGTCCACCTGACAATCCCCTCCCATCGCATCCCCTTCAGTGGTCGTTACGAACGATATCTGATAAATGGTGTCGATGAGGCCCTAGCCGTCAACCTCTTTCTGTCTCTCCGCTGTGAGCGGCTATCCGTCCCGCGCAATAAAAGGGACCCCGTAATGATCCTCAATGTCGTGGCTTCCAATTAGACGCGGAAATGAGCCAGCCGTGCACCCCTTTTTCTCGTCAGGTTGGGCAGGAGGTACTCCGCTCCTTATCTTCGTTTCGCTTTTTCCCCGACTGATCGATAAATTCCGGCACGTATAATAGAGCCAGCCTTCGCCGCGGTATTTCTCAGCCTTCTATGTTTGGTTGTTAGGACTCGCATTTTTCTTTCTTCTGTCCCCTCATTCCTTGTCAGGTCTGTCTAGCGCTGTCGCGCATTTCTGCTCGGCCTTGTCGCAGCGCCACCGTGTCCGCGCAAGTCCATGAGCTTCGTTACCCGCACGCAATCGATTTCCGCATACACAGAAGGTGCTCCCTTCTTCTAGCAAGTGCACTGTGACGTAGAGAAGAGACCGCGGTGACGTATTGACGAGATTATTGCCCAGCGTCACCCAACGCTCTCACATACGTGTTCATTTGGCCGAGCAGATATACTGATATAAAAGAAGTATGGATACACATAACTATAGCTATGCTTTTCCTACGTGAATGCATCGTCGCTAACTAAAATATTCCGTGGCTGCCCAACTTCTTACAGCGGAGCTGTAAGTGGCACACGTCCTTCATTGTGCGGCGTCCGGCATCGATCTGCGTACAAAGAACCCACGTGACCTCCTCCTAGCAAGAGATTACGCCACACAATGACATCATCGTCTAACGTCATTACAACATCACAGGCCACATAAATGTGTGCTGTCATGACATACGGTGATGTGACTGCATGACATCACATGATGGCGTCATGAGTCCACATTTTCGATCTGTGAAACGTGCGCCGATCCCTTAGGCAGTGCAGTACCACGTGATGTGCGGAAAGCCTCAGTAGAAAGCCTTTCGTACGTGTTTAGCCAAGTCTAGTCAGTCTAAACACTGGTGGCGCTGTTATGCGTCGGAAGTATGGGTCGACTGCTTACAGTGAGAACGTCTGAGGAGCAGCGCGCTTATGAACGAACGGTGACGACTGCAGAGGCGCGAGTGCACCTTTAAACTCCGCTGGTGACGCAGTTTGACAGAGGGGAATGACTTGAACTTTTTTGTTTCTTGGAAAGCCTTAGAAGATTTTGCTGACCCGAAGGTCGCGGGATCGAATCCCGGCCGCGGCGGCTGCATTTTCGATGGAGGCGAAAATGTTCGAGGCCCGTGTACTTAGATTTAGGAGCACGTTAAAGAACCCCAGGTGGTCAAAATTTCCGGAGCCCTCCACTACGGCGTCTCTCAATCATATCGTGGTTTTGGGACGTTAAACCCCAGATATTATTATTATTAAGAAGATTTTGCGCGAACGTTAAGTCAACGGGGCTTCTGGCATTTCGTTCTCCATCGGAAGGCGGTCGCCGCGGCCTGGAATCCCATCTATGGTCCTTGAACTTAGACGCGCGGCAAAATCGCCGTGATAATAGTATTATCTGAGTGTAACTAGGGCCTGTAAAAATATGCACACAAATTTATGCACTGGGACGGTCGCTGTTGGTATGTCCCAAATTATTTCAAGTGTAACAAAGTGATTTCATATGAATCCCTTTTTGATACGTTAATTGTTTTACTTTATTCGCAGCATTATCAGGCTTGTAAATAAATTATGCAAATTTTCTCTCGTGCCCGTACATAGAGACTGACCGCCAGTGTTGCGCACACTAACATAAGAAATTCGGATGTACTGTTAAAGGAATTTCATTTTCGTGTAAAAAATTCCGTCTGCAAAAGAAAATCGGAGTATAAACGAAGCACAGTACACAGCTGTTTGCACGTAGAAAAAGTTTCACTTTCTATACTCAAGCCTATCAAACGAGAGTACATCTTTCACCTAGTCTTGGCCCGTCTTAGCATCTATCATTCCTTAATGTCGTGCTTAGGGACCATAATACCAGCGCAAGACACCTCATCGTACTCACCGTGGACAACAGAATCTTTCTCGAAAACAAATTAAAAAAAATGGCAACATTGAAAATGCTTCCAGAAGACTCTGAATGAAACAAGAAAAAGAGGTATGCTTTAAAACTTCACACACACAAAAAAAAAAAAAACTGGCACTGAGTGCATGCCACGAAAAATGGCACGCGCGTTTATTGATTCTAATAACGACGGCGCGTGAGAGACGAGTTAATTACCGGCGGCGCAGCACAAACTGCTCGCGAACCATGGCAGAGGGATCGGGGCTGCATTGGAAAGGCGATGGCTTCCATCGCGCTGTGTGCGCATTGCCTCTTCGCTTTGGGCTGGCCCATCTGGGCTCTTTTGTTCCTTACTACCAGTGCTGGTCGAGCGACGATCCGTAATGACCATTGCAATCAATGCGAACCTCGGTCACCCGCAGCATCCCCCGACTGGTCCCTTCGAGCTCTGGGATTCTCCACCACTTCCGAAAAACAGATATTTTTTTTTGGCAATAATTTTCGCTAAATTTTCTGCAAGAACTTTTTTATCCTTTTCGATCCCCTTGCCTTAACACTGTTTTTCTCGTGCCGCAATTTATTGCTTCCCTTTTCGCCGTTGCTTAAGTCGACAGCTTTGTTCATTTTGTTTTGTTTCCTTTTCTCTAAAGGGTATTCCATCCTTCGTTCGTGAAGAAACGCACATGTACTTCCAATCCTGTTTCAACTGAACCGTGGTGTAATTAACGACGCCTTGTTTACTTCTATTTTTTTTGTGGTAAATGTTATCTTGGCTCGCTTGAAAGCATTGTTTCCATCGTTCTGTAAAGTCACGTTAGTGTGAATCAGTAAGTCAGCCCCAAGCTGGCACCATGCCATTGTACAGGACCATACAATTCGGAGACACGCGAAGAAGGTTGGTTAGTACTGCAAGTATTTAGGTTGGGATGTTTTCAAGCTCAGTAACCACCAATCTTCGCGCGGTGAGTTTCATAACTTGGACGCTGTAAGAAATAGGCGCATGACCATGAAACCCCGCCGGCTGTATTAGGAGCAAACAAAAGCAAGATATTCAGTTTGACGAAATATTCCTCGCATGCACTATTAGCGCAATACATTTTCAGCGTTATGGAAACAAGGTGAGTGTACTTTATATAATAAACTGAATACATATATGGAACTATACTATGACGTAGTGAATGCCTCTTTGTCAGCTGCTCTTAATATAGCTGCTCCGGACCAAATTGCTGTCTTTTCGCTCTCTATCTTTCATTACTTGATTGCTGTCTATGACAGAACCTAGTGGTTCAACATTTTGCGTGTGTTCATTTGCATAAGATGCCAGTGACGAAACACAAGGCTGGTCGAGCACTGCTGAATACCATATATTCAAATACTTACACGCTGTTGTATGCCGAAGAACGTAGGAGCTCTTCGCCATTTGCAGACACATGTGTTCTCGAGGATTTGCCCGCCATCACTGCATATACTGTTCATTGAAGCGTTTTATATGCTACTCTAATGGGCAACTGAACGTATTTCTGATAAATAAGATGCGAATAGCGCTGGAACGCCAATTCGTCTTCGTTGCGGACATCGTTGGTTGAAAGGCGACGTCGTCGAATTTCATGCGGGCGTGTGTTGTGAAACATATTCCGAGATGAGCCTGAGTGAATTCTGCGAGCGCACGTGTTAGATTAAAGAGTATGTATTTCTTCATGCCAGCATTGAATACTTCGTTGACAAAGATGCATCTCGTAGTTGGTAAGAGAAACTGAACGGCGGGGTGAAAACCCGTATGCTTCAGTCCCGCTTCATTGCTCAGCAAACATCCCGCCCGTATGAATCCTGGAGCAACTGCCCACGTGTCGGGGCAAATGCATACTAGCGACAACCAACCTCAAAATAGAGTGAGATTAAGAAGGAGAAAAGGAGAATGAGTAGCCAACTTGAGTTGAAACTATTAATAATGGGCTTCAATTCAGCGTGACATGCCATTTGAAAGACTAGTTGAAAGACATTCAGTGCTATTTTACTGATTGAGACTGAGAGAGAGAGATACAAGAGGGAAAGGCAGGGAGATTAACCGGAATTCCATCTGGTTTATTAGTCCACACTAAATGAAAGAAGAAAACAAAAGAAAAGGAGAAACAAGAAGCAGCAGTAAGCACACACACACGAAATAGAAAAAAACGGAAGTGAGGAACGGAGCGGCAGCATTACAGTCTCTCAAACAAGCCACTACTACACAAAAAATTCAATAAAGCTTTGATAGGCTTCCGTTCAGGAGACGGTTGGGGTAAAAGTAAGATTAGTGGATGGTACCATGAGCAGGAAAGCAGTTAAGCCGGATTCACATGACAGGATGGATAGCCGGCTCTATCTGAAGACGAGTGTGACGTCACCAAGCGGCTTAAGCGGACCCAATATAGATGCCTGTGCACTACTTGTCGCAGTGACAGACCGAGCCTCTCAACTGGAATACGCGAAAAGCAATGGGAACCTCAGAAAAGACCTGTCACCAATGCTGCTATATCCTCTCCTCTTATTAGTCGCCGGTATCCGTCTTTCGAAACACCCGAGCCGTCTTGCGAAAAAGCTTCAACAACTTCGCTGGCTAATTTGTTGACTACGTCAATGCGCCCCCCAAGACTTTCGAGGTACCAAGGTGTTAATATTTATGCTTTGCTCAACTTTCCAACCTTTGATTTCTGCTATCTATCTCTCTTTCTGGTCTTATAAACGTACATTTAAGTTTTATTCTTTTATCATTGCCTGTGATGCTAGAAATTGTGGATTGAAAGCTCCAAACGTGAGACTTATTCTATAGTGTGGGCTCCTTATGTGCGGACACTTGGCAACCGCCAACCTAGTGGTAGCAAGGAGCTATGCCGTAAATCGCAATTTCAAATGCCATGTGCCTGAATATATAAGGATACGCGAACTATTTTACAATTTTACAGATGACGATTACCTTAGGACGACCTAGGATAGCTAAATTTCGCGAACATTCGCTACGCACTTTAGTTGGCTTTCAGAGCCCAATTTTTTGTAGTATAGCTCCTAAAATGAACCAGAATCATCGATTTCCTACGAATTTCATTTTGTTATAACACTTTTTTCTGAATATTCGGAAAACCCGAAGTAAATCAATGGATCGCACCACCATTCAATGTTAGACGGCACATACGAAATAAATTTGCTGGCGTATTTTTGATACCGCGAATGGCAATACCTAAGGCAGTCTTTCGAAATAAATAAGTGCCCCACCAGGAGTGCTTGGTGAAGAAAAAAGGTTGTCACTCGGTGCTCGAACCCCTAGTAAATCACAGGTGCGTTTCCTCGCTCGCACTACCTTCAATACCCGCGCTCGTACTATTCGGAACTCCATGGTAATCGCTCTCGTCGTATGCCACTTTAGCGAGAGTGTTTGAGAAATGTTGACAGAATTCACCACGTTGCGTACCGCCCTTTGTTTCATGCGCTCTCTCGACGAGGGATCGATACAGTTTCTCGGCACTCACAGAGACGTCAGCTCCCCTGACCCATCTCCGGCAGCTAGCCCCTCCGGCGACAGCTCCTAGCGCACCTGGCGCGCCGGCTGCCTGCTTGTGTACACACTCTGTCACCTTGCCAGCGTCTAGGGTGCGCATCGATCGGGGGGACGCTGTTAATGAGGGCCTTCACGCCTTCGGGTGGCGCTATATTCTGCCTGATCGCGCCGCTCTCCATTTTGTTTATATATGCGTATATTTTTTTTTCGCTCCCTGTCGCCTTGTTTAGCGAAGTTTCAAGTGCGGACATTTTTCCGCATAGCTTGAAGAACACCAATATCCAGAAGTAGAGAGTTCGCGAGTGCTTGTCTTGCATAACTTTCGTGTGTGTGTGTGTGTGTGCGTGTGTGTGTGTGTGTGTGTGTGTGTGTGTGTGTGTGTGTGTGTGTGTGTGTGTGTGTGTGTGTGTGTGTGTGTGTGTGTGTGTGTGTGTGTGTGCGCGCGTGTGCGCGCGCGCGTGTGCGTGTGTGTGTGTGTGTGTGGTTCAGGTGTCCACCGGGAAGGGAAGCCTGGCTAGCAATTGAGAAGGCAGAGTGGCCAGTTCCACTTATAATAAGCAGATTCGTTTTTCACCAAGTCGCGTGTAAATATTTTCAGTTGCTTGTCGCGTTTTTTGGGGGGCCTACTCGCTTTTGCCCATCAAATAAGCAATTTTAATGTTCGTCACGTTTGCTAATAGCACATTTGGCGATGACCTCGTGTATATGTTAAGCTTTGAAATCAAGCATACGTTGGAGAAGTCAACAAGTAGCGTTATCTGTGCACTGGCAAAACAGAGTGGAGACATACATATTGTGAAGACTGTCCCTGGAGACCATGGAGACAGGAAGAATTTTCGCTACTCCGTGTTGGAGACTATGTTAAGAAGGAAATACATGTTTTCGTTCATAATTATGCATATTTTCGCCGTAAAAAATAAGTATTTATTTGTATTTATCTTCCGTTCGTATTTGAGCCACTTCCGTACTATCATTTTTTCAAATATTTTCAGGAACGATGAAATTGAACTTCCGCTTTCTTGGCCTTCGTCACAAAAGTCGAACCGCTTGTTTTGGGCAGTAGTGAGTGCAATCCGCTTTTAAATTTACATAGCAAACGTTACCTTTGGCAACAGTACTCCAACATGGCATACTTCCTGAGCAAACATTTCAACATGAGACCTTCGTCAAGACCCTCAGAAAGACGAGCTTTCATGACAAAGCGTTACGTCAAGAGACATTCTCCTGTGTAAGAGCCACTCGTCACTAAAGGTCACCTTCGTTACACAAGTGACAGAGGCTAACATCAGGTGTACTGGCGCAATCGCAGTTCTGGAACTTCAATAACTCATGTATTAAGATTTTTGCGTACTTTCCATTAATGTGCAAGGAAAATGTAGCGAAGTTACACCGTTAAAGCGATTTCATTGGGCCTCTTTTATCGCTGTTGCCACTCGCACCTGCCACCGTTCCTTTTCCGTTATTTCTTCAAACGATATGCACACCGGGCGCATACGGCCGAGAAATACGACCTCTCTCGGTCGCCCGCCAGCAAATTGAAATTTCCGTTTCTTCTCTGTGTGCTTAGCATTATTTGGCTCTCCCTTTGCAATCCTCCCGATGAGAAGGCCCGAATGTGCATGGGTGCAAGCCCAAAAAAAGTAGCGATGTCGGGAGCGGTTCGAGGATTGGCAAAAACTGGTGCACACAATGTGCGGATATGAAAACACTCAAATCGTGCAGAACAGAACGTGAGAAGCTAGTAAAAAAAAATGCTCTCTAAATTGGTATTTCATCACGACCCAAAACCGAGACGACGATGCTGGCTTGATGAGATGACACTGAAAAAAAAAGCAAAAGAAACTATAGGCAATCACGAGTATCAGTGGTCGGACAGTTCTTCGTGTGTTTTTCACAATATATATCATTCATTGAGGAATGCGGCAATGAAAATTGACAAAAAGAAATTAATTCGATGACAAACAAAAAAAATCGCCAGGCCTGCGAGGAACGTCTTTTTTTGGTTGAAGGAAAAAGATTGAAGGAGACAAATGACGGCCGCAAAAAGAAAAAAAGTAAAAAAATAATACGTCGAGCAAAAACACTTAAGGGAGAATATTTGCCGCGAGTTCTCAAATTAGCATTAATTTGCATGCCAGAGAGATTGAAAAGAATCAAAAGAACCCTCGGCCGAATGCGGAGTCCCGGGGCTGTCTTTCCTTGCTTCTGATGGCTTGCCGTCTTTCCGTTTCAGTACTTCTTTCTTTCTCTCCCTCTCTTGAGCGCGTGCCTGATTGCTTCCGTGCCCTCTCCCTCACTTTCCTTCTCCTCCTCGCTTTCTTATATGAGCAAATGCCTCGGTGTTCCGCCGTTAGGCGACCCATCTAGGCGACCCGATTTTTTTTTTTTAGTTGCTACCTTGTTTAATTTAACGTCGTTTTCTTAATTTCACTGATTTTCGACTCTGCTTGCGAAACTACACATCTATAGAATGCATTCGAATTCTATCAGCCTGTTGGGTAGCGCCTGTCCTGTCCTCTTCTTCGCTTTGTCTTGTGTCAATTTGTGCGCTACCCAACGATGGATAAGTTCCAACTCGCCCACCTCTCAGTGCTCTATCAGCCTGGCTTTACCTCTTTTTTTTTTTTTTTTGTTAGCCGCGTGTCCTTGTAGGAGCGAAATCGTCGGCACGCCGCAAAGACCTTCCTCAGGAAGCGGCCACGAATACTTTTTTTTCTTTTTATTCACAACGCAATAGATACGCGAAAGCGGAAAATGGACGGGAAAAAATCCGAAGCCTAGTATGACACGAGGAGATAAAAAAACATCTGTAATGAGTACATAAACTCGTCGACATGCAAAAAAAAAATATATATATATATTTTTCACCTATTCGCATATATGCACTGCGGAAAAATTAATACAGCTAAAGTGGTTGCTTGGGCGCGTCTTGGTACGACATATTGGAGGGAAACAGCGCGAAAGACGAAGGACCAGGCAGAGAAGGACACAAACAACAGCGCTGCTGTTTGTGTCCTTCTCTGCCTGGTCCTTCGTCTTTCGCGCTGTTTCCCTCCAATAGGAAAAATTAATTTCACGAGGCTCTTCGCAGCCGCGGTGTCGTCACTTATAGGGCCGTATCATTTAGGTTGGCTAAATTGTAATAACTTGTTTTGAAAGCTGCACTGTTTATCGAAAGAAGATGGATGTCACAAAGCGCATTAAAATTGGCATCCATTATTTGCAACAAACGGCATTAGAGTTAGGGCTACCTAAAAGAAAAAAAACATGGCTGATCCCTCTGTAATAGGAATCGGTATAATACGAAAGTGAAACGTGTCTTCACAGAGGTAGTTGAGCTTTTGTTGTGCATTGTTTCGCTAAAAGGGCGAAGGAATGAACGCTATATATATCAACAATTAGGTCTGTTAGTTCTCATTACTACTGTGTTTAACAAATTGTAATGTCACGCGAAGAACGGTAAGGAGCTCGAAACTTGGAGCGCACTCCTCACGCAGAAAGGACGCACGAATAGAAGACACACAGGACGAACGCGGACTAAGAACTGTCACAGCTGGACCCTTAAAGCGATCTGCTGAAACACAACGACGGACGGAACGAACGCACAAGTATACAGAGGACGAGCACGAACTAACAACGGTCACAATTGTTACTTCTTTGTGTGTGAGCAGCGCGCTCCTTTCGCAAACGCGGCCGATGCAGTGAGCGAAGTGACCTTCGTGCTCTCTGTAACTTCAATGCAAACTTGCGGTGAAAGCACAAGACGTACAAACCGGCCCCCATCACAAAATAAGCGGGCGCGCACTAGCGACCATACCCTGTAGAGGCGCGCGCGCATCGCAACGCGAGGGGCGGCAACCTTTAAGGCGCGCCCACCGCGCCCTTCGCGCCATCTCGCTAGTGATAACAAGAACACGTTGAAGTCACCGAGTTCTAAGTACCGCCTACGGTAAATGGCGTACATAAATAGCTCACCGTTAGTAAGCTGAAGAATGTACACCCTGTGGCCGGGTCGATTCGGGCCGCGCGCTGTGGAGCGAGGGACCTTAGGTTCGACTCCCGGTGACGGAACTTTTTCTTCGTGTTTTTTGTTTGCCATTCGTTAGCGTATATTTTACAACGTCATAACTGTAACGGAAATACGTCAGTGGAGCCGTAGTGGACCCTGGCATAAACGACTTTCGTGTTAAAAGAAAGGCAAAAAACAAAATCAGAAGTAGCCTTTAATAATGTTCATAAAATGTGGTTTACATTTTTATACGCTAAATGCGTAATTATAGTCATGCTTGGAGAGGTTTAGAAATTTTTACATGCAGTAGCGTTATACGTCAAATTGTTTGTTGCTGCGCTGATGTTGTGTTCACAGAATAACTGTGTACCGTAAAGTAGCTACGCAATATATATGTATATATATATATATATATATATATATATATATATATATATATATATATGTAGCAAGAGATGGAGACAAGACGTGGGAAGACGTCGTGAAGGCGGCCGACGTGGCCGTGCCGAACTCTCGCCACTTTATTCGGAAACTGCCGAAGCGGAGCGGCGGCGGCTGCCTGCGTCCGAACAGCCAGGCGCGTGAACTAGTTTTCTGGCTCGCGCCTCGAGCTGTCAGCATGAGCTGCGCGAGAGGCGCGGCGCCGTGGCTAGTAAATGATGATGATGATGAAGAAGGTCGATGATGATGACGCTACAGAATACCCCCCCCCCCCCCCCGCAGAAATGAACCCGAAATGAAAACGATGAGAGCGTATATACAAGTGTTCAGGTCGCGAAACGAAAGGGTCCGTGAGCAGTCCAGGTCGTCAACGTGAATGGACTATCGGGAACCAGGGGGATTCTGGCGGGCGGCTCTGGGAATGACGCTGCGGACGAGAGTCGTGGCGAAGGCAAGCTGTTGGAAGGAGCTGTTGGTGTCGAGGACATAGGTGTCGTAGCTGGACGAAGAAAGCCTGCTGGGCACAGCAGGTAGGTAAGTGCACGGCAAGCGGTCGGTCAATGCGTCACGTCAAGGACTCCGGACGATGGTTTTCGTAGAACCCAGAAGGCGTGCGCTCTGCCGGAGAGTCGGACGGCGCGCCCGTACTCGTCGGGGCAGCCTGGTGGTTGGAACGACGCCGGGGTGGGCGGGCTACACAGGTGGCGTGGCTATGGTGCCGGTGACGTCGTTTAGGTGATGCAGGAGAGCGCGTGTGCGGGGCGGCAGGCGGGTTGTCTGCCTGCGTGTCCGGTGGGGCGGACGCGGTCTGCTCTCCCTGCGTCGAGCCAGGCGGGTGGTCCTCGGGGTTTTCCGTCATCGTCGCAGCATCACGCACGGTCGGCCGTAGCTCGTGAGGGGCCGGAACCTCTGCTGCGGTACCCTTCGAGGACGATGCTGGTCGCAGGTGGCAAGATGCGCATAACGTCTAAGGTGTGGAAAAATCAAGTTGGGTCGTCGACGGCGATGCCTCCGTGACCGGGGGGGCTAATTGCGGCCGCGACGATGTCCGTGTCGGTGGCAGACTCCAAGGTCGGCGGCGAGGTAGCCATAGTGGAGTCTGACGGCTCCGAGGTGTCGCGGGCCGTGGAGGTCGGGAAAATACGGGTGGGTGGCAGGCACGCCTGATGGACCGTCGGCCGAGGGCGTCGAAGAAAGGACACCTCGTGGCGGAGCGGTTGAAGGCGGCAGCAACGTCCTGAACCTTGTCGGGCGGGTGGTCGGGCACAGGAAATCGCCGCGCTGGTGGCCGGACGTGAGGGGTTTTAAAAGATGTGACTAAGACGAACATGGTGATATCGTAAAGTAACAATACCTCATTTTCCCAATATTCTTCTTTTTTGTAACATTTTAATGAAAGGAGTATTTGGGGTACCGTAGCATGTGCAAGTTTTGGCGGCCTTTATAAGCATTCTCAGCAGCATTACTTGCATCCTCGTTGCCGATTATGTCCAGAGGCCATTGGCGTAGAGCCAGAGCAAATGTTTGTGATGTCTTTTTATCTCTTAAGTGATGCGCCGCATGCGATACTCCTGAAGCTTCCTTGGCGTTTGGCCCTACCAAAAGCTAGACTTACAGCACCTGATACTCGAACTATCAATAAAACAGCACAAAGAAAGAAAAGTACCCTTTCCGCTACTTCCAACCAGCAAGATATGAAAAAGCGTTAACACATAATTACTAATTTTTTTAAATATTATGGTTATTCACATCCCACAGCTACGCTCCTTCTGGGGTGCCTAGTTCTGATAGAGAGGTGTGCACACAGGCACGCACGTGCGACGTCCGGTTGTATGTTCCTATGCGTGAACCTGTTTTTTGCAGGAGAAGCATATTTGCATAGCTCTACAAAACAAAGCGCGCGAAAACATTTGCCTATGTTTGTTCTTTCGCACAGTTTTCTTTTAAATTGAAAGGTAGCAAAACTACAGGCACAGCAGAAGAAAGGCCGTCTACTGCCGCTTTTCTCAAGATATAATGTGTCTTAGTTCTGCTCAAGCGTACTTTCGGATCTGTATGCGAGCAACTGAATGCATAAGCAGATGAGATGGATAAACAGTGAGCACTCAGGAATATGAAATACACGAAGAAAGTGTAATGGCTGAAGCACTTCCGCTTCATGCAGCCTTTGCTAAGGTTCATGAAAGAAAAAGAGAAAGAGACGGAACCGTTGTGTGCACGCAGTGTGAAGGAGTTAGTCTCCTCAGATGCAATCCACTCCATTGCTTTTCCATACGTGCTATACGCGAAAACTTCGATAGTTAGCGCTCCTTTACGGGCTAGAGAAACCTGCGAGAAAAGAATAAATGGAACTGCGTGGTATAGATCAATCAGTAATGCAGAAAGCAAAAGAGAAGGGTCGGACAACATGATACACTTTATGAAGAAAAGCCCGAGCGCCTTGAGAATATGCATTGTTTTGTTTTTGCATCCAGTGGAAGTAGAGGAACGCTATGCCTGAGACATTGGGTTAGCTTCGTTTAAAATTTTCGACGCATAATCTGAGCGTTTCACACGTTTTACATGTAAGGATAAGGATCTTGCTCTGTTATAGTTAATTCGAAGTATTCTCATACCTGCAGCGCATGCGAAAGAATATTCGCGCACACCAACACTCTTGAAGTGGTTATTGAAGCTTATCGCCGATATTTGGTACTGTGATTTGTGTTAATGATGGCAGACAAAACTGAAAAAAAAAGCAGTAATAAGAAATCAGAGTTTCACCGCAAGGGCGAAGTACTGAATGCGATAACTTTCGCACAGTCTCTTGGCGTTGAGAGCGCAGCACGTAAGAATGGTATACGAGTCGTCAGCTAATGCCTGCCGAGATAGCGCGCGCGCCAGCGATCCCGATCGCGCCCTTAGGATCAAAGTTGGCAATTGCTGCTCAAAAGAATCCCCCCCCCCCCCCCCCCCCACCGCGTCCCTTCATGCTCCTTAAAGACGGGCGGGGCGTTTTCTGCCTTCGTGAGCAGCATTCGACGGCAGGCATGGCACACCGGGTGATGTTATCGCATACAACCTCCGATCGACGGAAATGGGCCGGCTCGTTTGATTTCTGCTTCAGCCGGGTTCATCACCCTCACTCGCACTCTTTTACCCGCGGATAGAACATATCATGCGCGGGGAGGTGCTATCGATTAACACTTTATACGGAACATGACGGTGAGTGCGACGGCAAAACCCGTCGAGAGTGTCCATATAATTGCCCATCGCAATAATAAGTCAGAAGAAAATCACGCTAGTAAAAGACGGGCAGGCAAATCGTTTGTTGAAATAAAAATCAATGAAGGAGTTGCGTCATTTCGGCTACCTCTTTTAACTTGACTATTAGAGGAATATAATAAAATTGAAGAGGAAAACTCTATTCTCGCACTCGTTTTCACACAGACAGCTATTGTTTGGCACACACAAGCGCTGTGCGCACATGTGATCTAGTTAAGTCAGTAATCATCACAAATAGCATTCTCTTCAAAGAAGCATTGAATGAATTTGATGGCTTTATGGGGAATATTTCGTGGTCATTGGACGTTGTTTCTTGCGTCTTATTTGATGCAGCGCAATACACTGCGAATTGACTTACTTCAGTGGAGCTAGGCCTATAACTTCTACTAAACGGTTTGAATGAAATAAGCAGCACACATCAACTCACAAGGCGGCTACTTATGAAAGCAAACGTTTATTGCGAAACGCTAAAGGAATACGAAAAAAGCAAAGCAATGTTTAATAGCCTGTTCATATAACAAGTGTTTCTGATTGGTATATAGCCAGTCTCTTGAAGATATGTGATGGAAATGTGTTTATCTATAAAAGAGGCACATAGGTCGGGTAAAACAAACATGCTTTGGAGCGCACCTGTCAGCGTTTATATTGGGGACCCCGTACTAATAGAGTTTTCAATCCATCACTAGTGTGTTAGGGATGTTCCTTGAAAAAAAAAAACAGCGAAATAAACTATGGTACGTTATCATTGTGAACCGTCGGTCCTACAATAAGCTGTTGGCTGTTTCTAAACCTTGCCGCCGGCATTATTGAGCACTCTTTTGTTTCAAGCAGCCAAAGGCTAAAGACTGGCTATCAAGAGGGAAAGATAACGCTACATTACAATGGTGACCGCCAGTCAGTCTTGCATATGCGGCCGAAAAATTGGAACAAAGCAAACAAATTTGGGGAGTACGAATCGTTGTATAAAATGTGCGAAACTGTGACAGGAAAAAGAAGATTTCGCGCTTTACGTGTTGTACATTTTTTTAAGAACCTGTTGCCACTGGTCTCAACTAAAAAAATAAACACCTGTCGAAAAATTACGGAAGTTCACTGCAGCCAATGCACAGAAAAAAAAAAAAACTTGCCTTCCTCCTAGCGAAGGTTCGCTCACCCGCAATCCCTCAAAGGAAAAAAAAAAGTATTACCTCTTACTATTTTTGGTGATTACTGGCTCGTAGCAAATATAACTCTCTTTAAAGCTGCATGTTAGCTCTCATTTGGGCAACATTATATTCTTTCTGGAAAGTTCCGGGAGAAGCGACTCTTCAAAGGAAAGTTAACATGTCTCCTTAAAGAGAGTTCATTAGGTGTGACAAGTCAGAACTCAGCAGAAAGAATCACAGGCAACTTTTCTTTTCTTAGAGTGATAGGTTGGCGCGATAGGTCGTACGAGTAATTTGAGTTTCAAGCCTAAAAGCCAGCGTTGCTCTTCTGTATTTTAGTTGACGTCTTTGTTCAATCAAACTAAACCAATTAGATTACATTATCAATTAGATTAGAAAGACTTGGAATTAATGGCGCAAAGTTTAGCTAATTTTTAGGGATTCATATTAGAAGAAAATACTGGGCCTGCAGACGTCTACGTAAGTTGGAAGCAAGCTGCGACTCATACTCGCGCTTCTAAACACCTTTATTGGGACACAATCAGCCCATGTTAACCTCCCTGCCTTTCTTCTATTCTTATTCTATCTCTCCCTATCTCTCTAAAGAAGAATATTTGACCAAAACCGAAAAGTTGCGAGCTGTCTAATGAACGAGAGAAAACAAGAAGCGGCGCACAGACTTGCATTTTGAATTGCGAGCGAATGTTTCCCAACGACGCTAGCTGCGACACAGAGGGAGCCATGTACAGACTCGGCAGACGAGCCACTGTCACGGTCCGTTTGTCGTGCTCGCGTATACACCGGACTTTTGAAAGCACTAGGGCTCCTGAAAGCGTTCCGCAAGAGCGCCCGTGTTTGCTAAAGTAATGGCATGTGATGCCAGACGTGTTCTCTCTCTAGTGTGAACACACTGGACGTTCCTCCGCGAAGCTGGCAGCTTGAAGCACAGAAGCTCTGTCTCGGATAACCTTGCTTTAACGCAACTATCTTTGTTTTCCAGGCTTTTTGCGTAGTATTTTCATGTAATCCCTGCGCTGTTAGTGCATCCCATACATTGTATTCGTGATTGATTTGAAACTTTGGATTACAGAGCTCTAAAAGTTAGCGTTTAATGAATTCGCATTTAATGTTCCTGTTAGGCGTAGACTGTGGACTTCGTTAAAGAACACTGAGCATAGGTTATTATTTGCAGCGAGGCAAACTCGAGCCGCTTATTGTGGACATTCGGGATAACATTCACTTTCTGTATAACGGGTGACGCAGAGAAATCGGACATTGTCCAGCCTGCAGGTACAGACCCTTACGAAATCAGTGGCAGACGACGCATTCAGGTGTTGAGTAACATTCCACGCCTCGTTGCCGTCCGAGTACAAAAAGGTCATTTGCGCGGGCGCACGATGTCCGCTTCGTTGGAAACGGATTTCCACAGCATCGCCGTAATTTAATCCTACTGCAGCGCCCAGTTTAATCTAATTATGGTAGTTAATGCCCTAGAACTGCAACTGTGCAGAGCTTCATAGTCATTTCTAGCATGTACACGAAGTTCATTGGCTAAAGTCTATGAAGAGAACAGTTCGAGACATTCTGGTTACTCCAAGTCATTTTACTGGGCCCCTTTGAGTAGGAATGGCTTTTAAGAAAATACACGGTCTGCTTATTCGAATGTCAGACATCCCCCCATGTGCGGCTTCTCCAACCGTAAAGTGATCACACAAAACATATTGCCATTTTGTGGTCGTTTTAACGTCGAACGCGATATTCTTCACACTCTGTAAAATGAATTTAATCATAGGAGACACGTTCAAAGCAGGTTTATGGAGCTACGCGATCGTTACAACTGTGCTTCAAGTGAGCTGTCACGAGCGATGCAATGCAGACTAGAGGCAAGGCGATCGCATTCCACACTGATAACATCTCCGTCTTCCTTGCGCAGGGTAGCAAACACTACAGGCATAGTGGCCCTCCCTCCCTCCATGTTTCCCTTTTTCCTTCTACTGCTTTATATGAAGCCAAAAAAAGCAGAAGAGGTGCTTCCTTTATTCTCTAATTGAGGTGTCGTAATTATACGATAAAGCGAAAAGACATTGAAGTACTCGCCACCGATGAGTTCCAGCAGCGAGTCGTTTCGACATTCTCATAAGTTAATTTTTTTGTTTGTTGAAAAATAAAGCTTAAATCACTCTCTTACCTCGTCAACGCTACCCTTCGACGTAAAAATTCAAACTACACCCAATGTGCTTTCCTTGGCGTGATCATATGTTGGCTTCATATGATTGTGTCTAACAAATTAAACAAGCAAACAAAGAAACAAACTAAAGTGGACTCCCGATGTTTTCTCCATGTCCCCCCATAAGAGTTCAAGCGTGACAACGAGTGATTTTGCATTTTGCCTCCCTCGAAACGCTGCCACGGGTGGTGAAAGAAGCGGTGACCTCGCACTTAGCGATAGAATGCAATAGAGCCTTTAGTCAACGCAGCCTGAACTGTACAGAAAGTGCACGTATACGAACTTTCCTGCCATTTCAAGCATCGAAGCGCTGCCGCCGGTTCGAAAATTTCCGGTTACGACCTCGCTTCTTGTATTCTTTTCATTCGGGAGATCAAAGACCTAACTCAATCTACTCGTCACGGTTACTGTGAAGACAGTGACTTCTGTTAGCGGCTTTCGGTGCTAGCTGGGGTCTCATCCATAATGGACGTCTAGCATAAGGCGAAGCATGCCCAGAATCGAGAAACGGGCAGCACCTTCGTTCCTGTACATATTTCTTTGTACTTTCTTTCTCAATGAGACTAGAACGTCAACCCTTCCGGAGGCGCTCCGAACGTAATGCCCCAATAGACGCGGCGGAATTCTACAATGAAAAAAAAAAGAATAACGCTCATGGATTCGAACAACCTAACCTAACCTGACCATCTCAGTTCCTACAAAGAAACGGTTATTGTGCTTATCGCATCGGCAGCAATCGAAGGGCCCTTCCTCGAAATTCGAAATCTCAACAATTCGCGACAAGTGTATAACACGCTACGGTATGCGCAACATCTACTGCAAAAAAAAAAAAAAGAAAGGAAAAAAGAAAAAAAAAACCGGCAGATCCCACGCACTGTGGCAATCGATGTGATGCGAAGCAGCCAGCAAGGAGCAAATCATGCTGTACATAACATACATGTCATTATTTACATGCTGGGACCTGTCATTTGTGTTCGTCATACACTCACGTCCCGCAATACAAATTTTGGTGTATAGGGAACCAAAGCTCAAGTTTGCGGAGCGACGACAGCGCCGCGCTGCGGCTCTGGAGAGAAGCTCTGGTGAAACTGGGAATAAGCGCGGCGGAGGGTGCGCCTGTTTCACCGACAGCCGACAGCGGCGGCACGCGTGCGCACGCGTTCTTCGGTCGGTGCGGGGAGCTTAGAGGTTGCGCCGTGAGCTTGGCACGCTGAACCGAAAGGCTTACTTTGCGAAGCTGCATTTCCGCGATGGTAGAAGCGACCCCACGATAGCGGAAGCGAGGTCCGAAGTATTACTGTGTGCCACAGCAGTGCAGACAGTACCGGCACGCGATCCGCCTGTAAAACTGTATCAGTTCCCGGACAAGTCGTACAAGAGAGAAAGTACACAAGCATGGATCACCGTAGTTAGAGGAACAAAGTTCTAGCTCTGTCTCGCCTTCCGTTTTCGCTGACTCAATTCTTCGCTTGAAATCGTTTCTTTCGACTACCTGAATCAGTATGTAACGCGGCGCGGCGCGTGCATGCAACGACTGCAGTAATGATTGCTCGCCGTCTCGCATTTTTACATCCAATTACAGTTGTATGTTGAAGTAACTGTGTTTTGATTCCTTGTGTTTGTGAGACCTATCTGTCGTTGTTGGATGTTCACACTCACATACTTCATACCGCGGTTAGCGTTACCGTGTTGGTTGCGTTCAGTTGAACTCCGCACAAGGTTGCATCATCGCGCCGGAACGCACGCCTGTGCATTTTCAGCTAACTTGACATCGTTTTGCTGGTTTGTTCTGTTTTTGTCGCTTTTTTAGGGTGGTATATGTTTAAGCCACTGAATCTAACTGGCACTTAATTCAGGATTTGTTATTGCCATCTTCGGAGATTGTGCGGTTTTCTTTCACGCACACCGCGCACTCGTGCATTGCTTCGAGTGTGAGTTTACGGGTGCGCTTTGCGCGAGCTCGTCACCCGATACCGCATCGTGCCTGAAATTCGACACCTCTCACGCTGAGCCGCGTTCGCGCAGCAAGTCTTATACACCTGTAAAGTCGATATTCTCATAAAAAGGGAGTGCAAGCACGAAGCGAGAAGCGAAAAAAAAAGACAGACAGACGAGGCGAGCAGTTCTACTTGCTTCGCAGCAGTTAAAGCTAAGCTAAGCTGGCTGCCTCGTGGCTAAGTCAGCGGGTATGCTCCAGTGGTACGGAGGCAATGACTCGAACCTTCTCAGGTTTTTTAGTGCCACGGCCGTGTAGTCTTTGTTTCTCTATCTTTTTTTTCTTTTCTTTTTTGCACTCCGCGAAAGTTCGTTCACTACAGTACGCGTTTGCCACTGCCAGCGTGCACATCTAAACAACAATCACATGTTTTTCATAATTGACAACGTGGAACATCGATACCCGTAACTAACAAACTTCTTTCCTTTGATTACGTTCGCTTTTCGAAGTGACTGTCCAGCGGGGCGATCTTTTTCAAGCAGTACATAGCGAAGCGCTGCGCGAGAGCTCTGCACGCGCACGGAAGCGAGCGGCAGCGCGGGGGAGAGAAGGGAAAAGGCGCGGCGCTTACCCCCAGTTTCTATTTTTTTGCGAGGCGAAGCAAGCGCAGCGCGAAAGCGCTGCACGTGCACGGAAACTAGCGGAAGCGCAGCGGAGAGAAAGGAAAACGCGCAACGTATATTCCCAGTTTCTATTTTTCCGCCAGAGATGGCGCTGCCTGTCAAGAGTCGCAGCGCCACTGAGCGATGCTTTGGCAGCCTATATCAAGCTAGCGAACTGGACGCAAGCGCACCAGGAGCGTGGCATGTAAATGGCATTGTAGATGATATGCATGCCAAAATTTTCGTGTTACCACCTGCCACTTATGTTCGCTTAATTTTTTACCTCGAATCGCAGCGAGACGCGAGACCAATCTGCCTCCGTTTCGCATGCGTTCGTATTCTCGCGCTCTGCGCATCGTGCAGACGCCATCCGCGTTCCAGCGTTTAAATTGACGGACACTTTGTCAATTACAAAGTGTGTGCCTCGAACGCCTGTGCCCACTGTTGTGCCAGAGGCATCGTGCAACCCTTCTTCCCACGGGAGATCACCTAGTCGCCCAGACTTTCGGCGAACTCTTCCCCCCCACCAGCGCCGGTTCCCACGGAGGGGTCGGCGAGTCACCCAGAGTTTCGGCGAACTATTCCCCGACCAGCGCCACTTCCCATGGAGAGGTCGGCGAGCCACTCAAAAGTTCCGGCGAACTATTCTCTTTTCCCGCCAAACACCGTGAACCGGCCCCAGACAAACGACTGGAACCTTATTTAAGGCCGTGCCGGCCCCCATGTTAAGAGCATTCGCCCCAGCCGACTTCGCCGTGCTGGCCGGCTTTGTACCTGCTATAACCTGCGATAACCTGCTATAACCTGCGATAAATGTTGTTATTGTTATCAAAGGCTGGTCTCCTGCTCTGCTTCTTTGGACGAATAGTCCAATCGTCCGCTACCTCGGCTCGCCTACCTCCCGGCTTTCCACGACCCAAAAACCCATATGTAACACCACTGAGACGGGGTTGGTCAGAATGGAACGTGATGCGCTCGTCTCCCTCCTTGCATGATTAGAGACGCTGGGCACAGCGACGATACGCAAGCAAAGCGCGAGCGCTGTAGAGTCCAACGCGACCGGCGTCCGTTTGCGTGCCCCGTCGCCCACCTGGCACTGTGCCAGGGCACGGCTGGAGGGACGGACGGACGGACGGGCGGACGTGAGCAAGGGACATTAAAGGTTTTCACCTTAAAATTTGATGGAAACGGCCACAAGAGTGTCATGAGCGTGGCATGCAAGTCATGTTGCACATGACATGTCATGATTTGCGCATTACCACTTGTCATTTATCCTCGTCGTACAATCCCGTCGCTGAATAGCAAATTTGGTGTATATGAAGCTAGCGAAACGGCCACGGGAGTACCATGAGTGTGGCACGCAAGTCATGTTGCACATGACATATGGTTTCCATATTACTACTTGTCATTTATGCTCGTCAAACAGTCACGTTCGTCAATACGAAGTTTGTTGTATATCAAGCTAGCGAAACAGCCACGAGAGCGTCATGAGCGTGGCATGCAAGTCATGTTGCACATGACATGTCATGATTTCCATATTACCACTTGGCATTTATGCTCGTCATACAACCACGTCACGAAATACCAAATTTGGTGTATATCAAGCTAGCGAAACGGCCGTCAGCGCGCCATGAGCGTGGCATGTAAATCATGTTGTACATGACATGCAGGTCATGATTTTCATATTACCACCTGTCATTTATGTTGGTCATGCAGAAATGTCTCATTGTACGAATGTTTGGACATATCAAGTTAAGAAAACGGCCTCAGGAGCACTATGGCCATGGCGTCTAAATCATAGTTTTCATGACAAGTTAGTCATTATTTTCATGATATGACCAGTCACTACTGATTGTCATACAGTCATGTTATTCCATACCAATTTTCGTATTAATCCCATTAACAATACGGCCAGAGCACAAAGTCGTAGGCGGCTAGATAGATAGATAGAGAGATACGCTCAAAGTCGCCGAAGTTCGCTAAGAAATGCCTTCGCATTTAAAAAAAAAAGATATTTGGAAGCTTACTAATATAAAGACTGAACCGTTATCATACCCAAGCAAATATTGAAACCAAAACAGATATAATGTTTTTTTGTGTGCGAATTTTCTGTCCATAGATATCAATCATTCAGAAAAGTAACCAAATGACAAAGGAAATAGCTGTCAAGGAACAAGGGCTCTGTGTTCATAACAGTTTCTTACGTTGTTCTTGTTCGTAAAAGCAAACTTCAGTTCTCGTGATTCTAGAGCTTAGTTCATTGAAGACGTCAGACCAACAGTTAAGGGCATATGAGCGGGCAAAATCGGTGCCAGTTTCGGCCCAGGAAAAAAGAACAAATGAAACCAGAACCTGTCCAATTCCCGTTGTTGATACAATTTTGTCGCCCACTGAGAGTTCGGAAACGCGCTTAGAAAGGCTTCTGGTTTACTTGAAATCGGATGTGGGCATTGACCTTAGAGGCTAAAATATATACCGGTATAAAAAGAAAATACTAGTACAAAAACAAACTAACAACCGGAAACACTGAAGTATGTTGCCCGAGGCCAGCGGTGCGCAGACCGTGTATCCATGAACGTGACGAGCCTCAGTGATTGCTGGTATTTCTACGGCACAGCATTCTTCGACGGCAACTACCGGACGCCATTTGCTTTGAGACGTTAGCCTTGGGACTTGGACGACGGTGATTCGTGAGATTGGAAGCTCGGAGAAGGCAATTTCTATTCGCCACGCATGTAACGCGAATTATTGCTGTTTTGCTCTGTAAGTGCGCCGGCGTCGCGACAGTCAGTGGCTCCGGAACAACGGCTGTTTGTGTCAGTGCTGTTTGGAAATTCCTTTTACCGCCAGCAGATTTGTTATTTGTATACTTTCGAATCCCCGACGTTTCATGCAATTTAGATTCGACGGAAAGAAACGCCGAAAGCCCGATTACATGTCTTGAATAGCAAAGAAAAGTGCCGGAGGAATGCAAACTGTACATAAAATGACATGAGAAGCGCCCAATGTTAAGAACAAGGAAAGTTCCAGATGAACAGGAAGTCCGCCGGAAGTCAATCGAACTGATTGACACCGCATTTCAGGCGAGCTCATCAAAACAGCCTCTACACCCGCATTCTAACCAGCCACTCTACTACTCTTGATTTGTATAGTTTAAGTTTTCAACAAAAAAAAAAAGAAAGAAAAAAAGAAACAAAAAAAATTGGACCTTGTATCTGCGTGCTTCGCTGCAAACGTCGTCGAAAGACGATAGCCCTCTGCCGGCCGTACTACTTATGTTTTGCCTTGCCTCAGACAGCGCATCATCTATGTTGAATCGGCCGCATCTGGCTGGCATTGATAAAATAGAGAAGGTGCTGCGTGAGATATGGACGCCATCTGGCAGTGGTGTCGGGAAACATGAGCTTGTGCAGAAGCCAGGGCCACTGCCAGCGGCAGCACCATATCGTCAGCAGAGGGCTTTTTCGTGCATAGCGTCGCAGTTCGTGCATAGCGTCGCATTTTTCAGCGCAGCCTAAAAACACTAGGGTCTTTTTAGAATTACGTATCTAAGTAGTTTCTAGTAAAGGAACACACCACCTAATATTTACGTATTGTTGTTGCGCCTCAGATAAGCGTAATATTTGCTTTTTGATCGACAATGTTCACAAGTATTAACGCAGACAGCAGTTAAAGATGGCTGGGCGTTCAGGAAGTGCTTAAACTTTGGCCGGGTGGCTGAATCGTGGGACAGACAGACAGACAGACCAATATTTCTGCGTTGAAGTATCCCAAGAGCGACTATCGTCTTTAAAACATGGTCGATCCCTCCGCCATAGGAATTGGTATAACACGAAACTAAAACGTGTCCTTACAGAAGTAGTTGAATGTTTACTGTACAATGATATAAAAGGGCTTACGTAATGTCTGTTGGTGTTTGGCAGCTCTAGCGCCGTTTAACGTGGATGCACCCACGTTGACACTTGGTGGCACACCGCCATCCCGGCGACTAACGTCCATGATCAATGATTAAATAAACCCTTGTGGTATCTGTAGTAGTTAACGGTAACAGCGTAACTATAAAAAGCGGTGCGACAGCCAGAAAAGCGTCGCCGACTGAACGCGGAACTTTGGCGGAGGTCGCCTGCTCGCGGCATTATTAAAGAGTTTTCAACACCACTGCAGGACCAGAGGGAAACGCAACGCGCGGCGTTTCTGCCCTGTAGCCCGGCCGCGACTTCTTTCGGGGCGAGCGTCAGCGGGGAACGCGGTGTTAGAGCCAGGTGAGGCAGGCGCGCGTCGCAGAGTTATTTTTGGTATGGATGGATGCTATGAGCGAAGCCGGCGCTTGGGCTAAGGCCACCACCACGCGGCGTCTTGAGGCGTTGACAAAAATGGATTACTCCCATTGGAAACGCGCCGAATGGGATGGACGCGTAGCAATGACATGTTGTAAAAGCTAATCGCGGATGCCACGGTCATGATGCATTACTTCATTTTACAGCTCCCAGAGGGCGATACCACCCCGCCTACCAAGAGTACTAGGAAGGAACGTTTGAGATATGAAAGGCGTGTTTTTAAAACCTGCAAAGTGTGTGACCATGGCGCAGTGGATGGCGTGCCCGGCATCTTTTGCCGCGGACTGAGAGGTGGTGGGTTCGACTCGCGTTGACCGAGCTTTTTTCTTTGCCATCTGGTCATGTGCGTTTTTTCGACGTCGTTTCCGTGACGGAAATTCGTCACTGAAGTCTTGGTGGACCCCGGCATCAAACACTTTCGCGTTAAAAATAGCAATACAGCTGTCCCATTGCATACGTAACCTCGAATCAGTACGTGTGTTGCACTCTGATAAGAAATTAGACCACCCACTGTGTATAAATGATATACAAACAATGAAGACCTCAGACGGAAGCTTTGTTCTGATAACTGCTCTTTTTCTTGAGCGATAGAGGGTACACTCTAAACGCTGCAGAATAAATCAGCTTATCATCATCATTATCATCATTATAATCACTGTTGTCGTCGTCATCATCCGCAGGCTCATTAAATATCGAATGCATGACAAATGCCTCTCCCGATGAATTTCAATTCGCCTTCTCTTGAGGGAGCAGATTCTATTTCATCTCTGCGAACTGCTTGATTTTGTCGCTACTCTTGATATCTTTTCCGTTGATGCAACAAAACACCAGTTGTCTTCACTACGCTTTATGTGGCCGGCCCAGGTCCATTTTTTTCGCTTTATGTCAACTTTAATGTCACCTGTCCTTGTTCGTGGTCTGACCCATTTTCTGTTTCTTCCGATCTGTTATATTTACGCCGACCACATCTGTTACCCTGCGCAAAATAACCACGATGTTTTGACTAATGACCGACTCAGACAGAATCCCGAAGAAACTGTGGCACCTTCCTCCAGCAAGTGTGTTAATGAGTGAAATAACAAAAAAAAAGTATAAGAAAGTTATTGATAAAAGCAGCTTGTAAAGACGATTGAACATTATAGCGCGAATGGCCGGAAAAAGATGGAATGAATCACGCCCTGTTGTTTCAGATTGCTGCAGCAGTACGTGCTCTGCAGTGGAAACTGAACCATTGGTGTCTCGAATGCTCTGTTCAAATGCTTTAAGACGGGCCGGGAAGCGGCTGTTGATGTAAAGTCGGGGGAATTAGAGAAAGCGTTTCCTTTAATCCCTAAAGCCGTGTATTCTTGTAGCGACGAGCGTGCTGCTTGAACTTTAGCTACTTTATTTTTCTCTGCCCTCTTTCAGGTGTTTTTCTATTAATGTGAATTTTTTTTTTAGTTTGTCTCACGGAAGTAGTCAATCAGCTGCAGTAAAGAGAGCTTTACGGAAACAAACTTGTTTATTTCAGCGCACTCCTCACTCTCGCTCGCAGTCAGCAGGAAAGTTTTATTGTCCACGCAAACAACAAAGCCTCAAAAAATATTACAGGAACATAACAATACCACTAAAGTGAAATCGAGAGACGCGAGCAAAAACAGAAAAAAAAATATGGTGAAAATGATGCTGCCAAGACGGTGCACTGCGTGAGCAGTCGCTGCGCTTCGGGATTTCAGCTTCCCCTTCCGTTCGGTAGCGTGTCTTATTTCTTCCGCCCAGGGTTTTCTGGAATATCCTGCTTTCAGCGCGAATCGTGCACGATGCGTGTTCCGCTGCGTAGCGACGCTGTATACGCCCCCCAGGGCAGAGCCTACGCGGAGCCTCCCTTTAGAGACAGCAATTTTCAAGGCGTGCCTGTGGGTAACCAGCGTCGCTTTTTTCGTTTTTTTTTCCTCGTTGCCGCAGTCATTGTGGGCGTCGCCAGTAGTTATTTCGTGGCGACCCAAATCCCGGGTCATTTCCTACCCTCGTCCTCTTTTTCATTACGCTCTCCTCACTTTCTTTTTCTTTTGCTTTTACTTCCCCGTCCGCAATTTGACTCTCCTTCCCATCGGACCCTTTTCTAACTCCCTTTCTGCCTCAGTCAGCCACCTCTCCTTACTTAGGGTGCACACACTCCCCTCTCTGGAGAATCGAGATTCGTTTAAGACCCTTTCCTTGTACTCCCCCCAACAGAGTACTTTTCAGTACCGCCAGCCAGTTTGCAGGGTACTTGTGAGGGGGGTCTTTCTTAGCTCATCTTCGAAATACTTACACGACGGTCTTCCCCTCACCTACTTCCTCTTGGCTAGTTTTATTGCTTTTTTTCTTGTTATTCAACCGAGTCTCGTCTAACCACGTCCCCGTCTCGTTTGGGCACACTCGACCGAAGGCTTCAATCTCGTAACCTCTAGGCACGGACAAATGCGCGAAGGGATGGCACAGCGGCATTCAGTTGGCTGCGGACAAACACGGAGCACGATGCTTTTCAGAAAAAGGAAGTAACGCTCGAAGGGCCTCAAAACGGTGCTTAGATTCGTTGACACGCCCGCGGGACTCGATGATTGCGCTACATCGACTGTGACTGTATAGTGGTACACGAAGTAGCATTTGGATTGCTCGGTTGGCAACACTTCGTTCAGAACCCTAGAGTGTAAAATAAGCTAGGAATGACACAACCAGGTATGATGCGAAGACCACGCAGCGCACGTGTAATTACAACTCGAGAATATGAAAAAAAAAAATTGGAAACCGCGTACAAAGTAACAAATCAGTTATTTGAATCTGCTCGTTTTTCCCATTTCGTTGCACTTCAAATGTGGACCCTTGCGAAGTGACACAGATTTTTATCGCGTTCAGTCATTCTTGCAGTTTCCCAATATAACCGAAGTGAGAAGGTGCTTACTTTGCGCTGTTTGCGGAACGTCAGCTTTGACAAACAAAATTTTTCTTGCGGTAAATGCCTGCAAGGCTTTTTAACGTCGACGAAAAAAATAATATCAGTGAACGTGTAAATTTAGTTCACCTGTCAATGAAACGCGGCTAGTGATAATTACTCTTGATTCTTTAGCATAAGACGGCGTCCCTAAAAAACCACCGAGCACTTCCAGGACATTACGCCCCATAATCATCATTGTTCTTCTTCTTAGTTTGTAGGCTTGGAGTTCTTATAAGAATACAACTATTTATTGACTTGAACACAAAAATAAATGAAAAATTATGTATTTTCCAAACAAGGGCCATAGCTTAGGGTAAAATCGAGAACAATTTATTTTCTTTTTGGACGTTGGTCACCTTCATTTAACTACATTTACGTACCTGCATAATTCAACCGCAACCAATTAGAGATCGCGACAGAGGAGTTCTGAGTGCAGCGTAATTCTTAAAACCATAGGCACAATCTGAAGCGATGATTTATATCGGTTGTTGATGGTTTGTCTTGATTCATTTTCTTCCCTCGGTGCTCGAGGTAGCTTGTGCTTTTCCCAAGCTATGCTCCTCTATTAAGACGAAAGACTTGTATGCTTCTTGAAACTGATAAAGTGCATTGAGTGAGATTTGAACGTAATTAGGAGCGAATTAAAAGTAAATTATGCTATTAGGATTTATTAGGGATCCCTAGAATTTAAATGAACGTTACTGGGGTAGCTAGAAGTGAGCTAAAGAGATTGTTGCTACTTAAAAACGAAAGCTGAACTACTGCGCAAAAATAATATTAAATGTGGATGTCTAAGCAAGAAGAACGATGACTGACTAAGCAAAAAGAAGGCAAAAAATAAAATGGGATGATGAAGCCAGAAATGATGGATGACTAAGTGGCAAGGCTTTCGCCGTCAAGTCGGTTTAGCGTGTGATAAGCAAACCCATGAAAGTTTTTCTTTCTCTGCATTTTTTGGGACTTTTTCCAAGTAAACTGATATTTAGCACATCGGTTAAATGAAGCGGATGAAAACGTACTCCCTTCGCTCTCGAATTCCGTATGGCCATATTTAAAGTGGCGGCAGTGTAGCCGTTATGGTGCTCGGCAATTGAGCCGAAGGTCGTGGGTTCGATCGCAACAACGGTGGCCGCATTTCGATGGAGGCGAATTGCTAGAGGCCCGTTTACTGTGCGATGTCAGCGCACGTTAAACAACACCAGACAGTCTAACTTTCCGGAGCCCTCAACTACGGCGTCCCTCATAATCATATCGTCGTTTTGGGACGTAAAACTCCAACAATTTTAAGGCGAAAGCCTTTAATGTCTCATGTTCACGTCCGTCCGGTGTCCATCCGTCCGGTGTCCGTCCGGCGTCCGTCCGTCCGTCCGTCCACACCCCCCACTGCGCATGCGCCAACCCATTAAAAAAAATAAAAATAAAAACCTCCTCTCCACCTCTCTCTCTCCTCTAGGCATCCCTCCCCGCGGATGCCACACCCTCACTGCGCATGCGCGTCCCCTCCCTCTCTCCCCTCCTATGCTCCCCCCTCTCTCCTCTAGGCATCCCTCTCCGCGGCGTCCACACCCCCCACTGCGCATGCGCGTCGTCCCCTCTCCTACGCTCCCCCCTTTCTCGCCTCGCGACGCCGACGCAGGCAGCGTCTCTGCTAGCGAGTTTCTTGGTTGAAAAAACCGACTGCTCGCGCTGCACAACCGTTCACTCGCCACCGCGTATATATGGCAATGGATCTTGACCTGCAAGGTGGTGCCGGTGGGAGATTTCTCCTGTGCGTTGTCGAACGATAAAAAATTCGCAGCGTGCGCGTTAACTAAAAGCGGACTGCGGGTCTCTGTGTCCAGTCCGAGTCTTCTGTCTCTCATTGCCCATTCGCAGCGATTGGGATGTTCCAGTAGGAAACACCCATCACTGCGTGCTTTGCGCCCCCCAGGTTTCTCTCCTGTGCAACGCTGCGATGAGCGCCAGCGCCAACGCCGCCGCCAGTGTAAGCGTTAGCGCCCGCTGCTTCGCATCTACACATGGTTCCCTTTAGCGGGAGATGGTGTAATCTTTAAGGTGAAAGCCTTTAATGTATCATGCTCACGTCCGTCCGGTGTCCGTCCGGTGTCCTGTCCGGCGTCCATCCGTCCGTCCGTCCGTCCGTCCGTCCATACGTCCATGTGCGTCCATCCGTCCGTCCGTCCGTCCGTCCGTCCGTCCATCCGAGCTCTGGCACGGAGCCAGGTGGCCGCCGGAATGCGCAGACGGACGCCGGTCGCGTCGGACTCTATAGCGCTCGCGCTTTGCTTTCGTAGCGTCGCTGTGCCCAGAGTTTGCAATCATTCTGACCGACGCCGTCTCAATGGACCCAGGCGTTCACGGAATACACTTTCCAATTTACAAAGGGTCCGTCAATTTAAGAGCTGGAACGCGGATGGCGTTTGCACGATGCGCAAAGCGCGAAAAAATACTAACGCACGCGAACGGAGAAAGATGAGTCTCGCGTCTCGCTGCGATTCGCGGTAAAAAATTTAAAAAGAAATCACGCACACATTCGCTTTGTGTGTTATCCCACTGAGAGTGTAAAAGAAAAAAGACATGGCATAATCAGTGGAATGGCCACACGCTTTCGCCGAACACACTTTGCAATGTACAAAGTGTCATTATTGTTAAAGTGGTGTAATGGCGGTGCGAGAATTGCGAAATTCCGAATAACTGTTCCAGTGAGCCGGTCGAACTTCGCGCGAGGGCTGCCCTCTTTCCCACCGTATCCCACTGTATCCTCTCCGTGCTTCGTTTCCTGGAGCGATCGCTAATTGCTTGAAAGCCGACGCCAGAAGGCTCTCCTATTGATTACCGCGCCTCGTTCGCACCACAGAGGAGCAGGTCACGTTCGAATAATGGCCAAGTGCCGTGGACCACGATAGCGAAGAAAGGCTCTAATTGGCTGCGAAAGACCACAGACCGCGACCTCTTGATTCATGTATGCCTTTTCACTGGATTGTGTGAAGGCTTAGGTCTTGTTTTTTTTTTTTTTTTTTTTTTTTTTTTTTTTTTTTTTTTTTTTTTTGTGATAGCAATTACATTTACACTGTATACGGGCTTTTGCCGTTACCGTCGTGTCCCGCATATGTATATCTACGTATATATAAATAGAAGCCTCAAACAAATATATTTCAGAAGCCAAAGTTTTTGAAGTGTGGAACCGGGGATTCGCACCTGCGACCCCCCGGTCACCAGCGCGCTGCCTTAGACAATTACGCCATGTTCCGATGCAAACCCTTTCAATTTACAGCGAAAGCTGTTATGTGATCACAAAAGCCGTTTTTTGGTGCCTTAGTTGTCCACCGCCGGTACCACCGGTGTCCGTAACCGCTATCACGCAACATGAGAAAGACGAAACAAGAAAAATATCCAGGATCGGATGAGATTTGACCCCGGGCCCTCTGCGTGGCATTCGAGTGTTCTATCCCAGAGCCACACCGGTGCTGAAACTTTTTTTTTTGCACGAAGACCCTACGCAGGTGTCATGTCAGGCAAGAAATCGCGTTAACGTATGTAATATAGCTTGGTAGAAAAGTAAAATAACACCTAGTCGTCACACAATGCGAATTGCGCAACGAGTGTGTAATTGAAAACTTGCCACGCCCTACACAATTCTGTCATAATTCTTCATCGTCATCAGCCACAGCCTCAGCAAAGTGCAAATATTGTTTCACAGATGTGTCATGGGTACCTCGCTTCTCTGCAGAATGACGAATAATGCGATAGTAGGTGCTTCCCTACCTCACAAAAATGAAGATTTATGGCACAGTGTGTGCCTTGAGAGTGTCCTTGTGTTTGTTGCTCAAAGGGAGTTTACAACGGCTCTACAAAGGCCGCTCTTGAAGCTTTCGCTGTGACGGTGCTGCGCGTTCCGCGCAGGCCTGCGGGTTCTTTTAAAATAATATCGAGTGATCGTTGACCTCTGGACAGGTGACGCGAGCAGTAACGCGATTTCCTACATGATGGCCAAGCGCAGAGAGCACGCTAGAGATCGAGAGCACACTCCTCTTGTGGACCCCCGTTAAGTAACGGAAATAGCGTGCGTACGCAACGAACCCTATCTTGCGCACCCTATTCTAAAATTGCATATTATTATTGCCTCCGAGGTGCAACCCGACTACACTGACGCGTTCTGGCTGTGCGTTGCGTCGGTCACGTGGTACGCCACGCTTTGCGCACGCGCGGGGCGCTTGCAATCTCCAGTCGAATCCGCCGTTTTCGCGGAGTATAGAGAGCTGCTCTGTGGAGTGGATCTCACGGCAGAGCTGTCCAGACCTACCCATGAAACATACTTCCTTCTTTCTTTCTTTCTTTCTTTCTTTCTTTCTTTCTTTCTTTCTTTCTTTCTTTCTTTCTTTCTTTCTTTCTTTCTTTCTTTCTTTCTTTCTTTCTTTCTTTCTTTCTTTCTTTCTTTCTTTCTTTCTTTCTTTTTACTTTTCTGAATATAACAAAATATTACATTCTGGATGGTCTCCTGGGCTAAAAGCTGTAATAAACAGCTTTACTGGGACCCAGGAGACCAACTTACATGGCAATAAGTGACAGCTGAACAAATTTACAAGAAATGTACAGTCAGTAGTAGAAAAAATTTTTTTTTACATAAACGCTCTTCAACAACAAGCAATACTAACAGAAATGCTCCAAGTTATTCGCAGAAAGCAAATGGTAATTATTGCAAGCACAAGAAAAAAAGGAGCAATAGAATAAAATCACACCGGCAAATTCTTGCAGTAAACAACACTACTTGCTCCACTGGAGCAGAAAAACTGCTACAGAAACTGCTACCGGAAACTGCTACCGGAGTCTGCCATTGGAATTCGCCATTAGAGATGAATGCACGCTATCAGTATTATCTATGCGATCATGTGTTCAGAAAGGCGGTGTGAGGCAGCTCGTCGTTTCACTGATCTTGTAGGTTTTCACCGATTTCAGAAGCTACCACATTCTTAGGTTGACGCTTACACGATATTATTAAAAATTGGAAGGGTGTAAATATTCATTAAAACAGCCGAACATAAACATGTCCCTACATAAGATAGTAGCTTGCTCGCGGCGCGTGTTGCAATTTTTGAAGTATACGTATGTACACAGCAAACGGGTTTGAGCCTTTTTGGGAGTTTTGGGCCCGGCTCTTAACTTGCATCCTAAACGTACTACGCAAAACCCCCTACCAAAGGAGGTTTTAGGGGGGGTACGCAAGGCAAGATGGCGGTGCCTGTTGAAGCGACAGCCGTCCACTTCGAATCTTTATAGCCGTCGGCCTGCATTATTAAACTCATTCATTCGCAAATAATGCTGGCATTTGATTTAGATTTGAGTAATGAGGCTTCGCTAAGCGTATACTGCCGATAAAACAGCTCCGTTTTCGAGATACACAGTCGATTTGCGGTGCAGAAGGCTTAACAAGGTTTGTTTACAAAGTAAACGGAGTCAAAAGAGGGAATTAAGGAGGTAACTTTGGTGTTTTTATTTAACTCATTTCGGGGGCTTGAACGGAGTTCATTGGAAGTTTTTCTGCTTCTTTTGAGAGCTTTTAAAACGCCCCTTTATACGCGGCACGAGAGAGGGCGAGAAAAAAAAAAGGTATTTCAGGCACTATACTAGCGTTTTAGAGACATTTCTTGCAACTATTCATAGCTAGGACATATTAGAAAATGGACATTAATGTACTCATGCACATACATGACATATGCATACAAGCACGCACGACACAGGAATCGAACTCGCGACCACACGCACTGAAAGCAAACATCATATCCATTACACCACAGCGCCACCTCTACCTTGAGCAGTTTTTCACGGGGGGTATATATCTACGAAGCGGCTACTAACCCGTTGGCGACACCTCGAACTTTTGTTCTCGTAGCATCGGCATGTGTTAGCGCTTTCGCAAGGCCAGTACATAAACTCAGGCGCGTCACGAAGGCCAAGGTAAACACCGTCAGCTTCGAACTATTCGGTTCGTCGTGTCGTGCCGCTAGAAAAATTGTAAACGTGTGCCCTCTTGAGTACTTCGACACTGTTTCACTCGCCCGCAATTCGTGGATACCAGCGTGACAAAAGGTATCCTCAGATGGCCGAACATATGTGCATTCCATGGGCGTATGATGT
Source organism: Rhipicephalus appendiculatus (assembly GCA_030522465.1). Classification (NCBI taxonomy): domain Eukaryota; kingdom Metazoa; phylum Arthropoda; class Arachnida; order Ixodida; family Ixodidae; genus Rhipicephalus; species Rhipicephalus appendiculatus. Next base: position 246,595 of record JALIZH010008855.1, on the reverse strand, counting down.
GGAGCTATTTTCGTTGTTTCTGCCGCGAGCTGCACGCGTCCCATGGCAGCGGCGTGTTCTGAGCTGTATGACCGCCTGTGTTTTCATTGATGGGGTGTGTGCCTCCCGCCGCACGGAAGCCCTCAGAGACGAGGACGAAACACTGAGCAACACATCTTTATCATTTCAAAACACTGTCAGCGGCCCCTAAGCGCGAGCCGCGAGCGTGCCTGTGTACATCGTTCTCGTCATCCACCGGCGCGCTCACCGCTACGACTCCCATAGCATATAAAAGTTACTCACGCAGATGCCCACAAGCGTGCGCAGGGTGCCTCTTCAGGTGGAAGGGGGGGAGGGGTCGAAGGCTCGTCGCTGCGCCCACCCTCCCTATGAAGTCAGTGCACGGGGCAGACTCTCCCCCCCCCCACCCTCCCCGTGTGCACGCCTATGCAAATGCCTGAGTTACAAGGACATTGTAACGCGCCTACACTAAGTGCATTTATTGCGCGCGTACTCTCACGAGCCAAACGGAGGTGCAGCAGCGCCTTCGGATTAGCTGAACGATAATCTACATCCACAATTAGCACTTATTCGCAACTCGCACTTTCGCGGGGCACACAGTGATTCTCTAACACAAATTCAGTATTTAGTCGCTTTCACACTCGGAGACAACCTACAATCTTGCTACTGTAATGAACGCATTGGCACCAACCTCTCCTTATATACATTTAATAAAAAAAAAAAAGAAGAGAGAACAAAGAGACAACGCCCTCGCCTACAATCTTACTACCTACAATCTTACTACGACTACCTACAATCTTACTAATTAACTTTCATTGTTAAACATCACACAAATGCATTAAAGCAAATGCGTAAGCATGCCCCAATGTCAAGTACAACCACCACAAATTAGCGGTGACAGGTCTCCCGTTAAATAAAAAAGTTAATGCACATGCACTTCGCTCTTGTGAAAGTCCATGTGTATGTGGCACTCCTCTTGCACAAATGATGTAGCAAGAATAAAAAAATGTAGTATTGCCGTCTTCTTCAACGAAACATCTGTGATAAGAATGATAAGAAAAACAGTGTTCGCAATATTTTATTGGAATCAAAACAGTAGCAGTTCTCATGTCAGTGTAAGCATATGTATATTTCCATCGTCTTGCACAGAACCTACACCCAATACAAAACACTAAGAACGTATACAGTACACCCCAAGCACTATATACATAGGTCGGCACTTTAAGGGAGTACTCATTCAAACTCACTCACCACAATTTTGTCAGCCTTCGCACTCACTCACGTTCACACTCACGTCCACTCACGCTCATGAGTACTCACTCACATTCACACTCACCTCCACTCACACTCATGAGTACTCACTCACGTTCACACTCACGACTACTCCCGCTCGTAGGCACTCACGTTCATACTCACGCCTACTCACACTCTTAGGCGCTCACTCACGTTCACACTCACGTCCGCTCGCACTCATGAGTACTCACTCATACTCAACTCACCACGTTCAAATGAGTGTGAGTTGAGTGCACTCATGAGTGAGTGTGCTGAGCTATGGTCGCCGTGTTTCTCTGTGCGGCATACCTACTCACGCTCATGAGTTCACACACGTTCATACTCATGACTGTTCACGTTTATACTATTCACACTCATGAGTACTCACGTTCATACTCACGCGTACTCACCCTGAGTTCTCACTCACGTCACACTCACTCTCATGAGTACTCACGTCCACTCACACTCATAAGTGCACGCTCACTCACGTTCACACTCACGCCCACTTACACATCAGTGCCCACTCGCGTTCATACGCCTACTCATACTCATGAGTGCTCACTCACGTTCACACTCACGACCACTCACACTCATGAGTTCTCACTCACGTTCACACTCACGTCCACTCACACTCATGAGTACTCACTCATACTCAACTCACCACGTTCAAATGAGAGTGAGTGAGTGTGAGTTGAGTGCACTCATGAGTGAGTGTGCCGAGCTATGACTATATATAATTCACAACAGTAAAGCAACATGAAAGTAGTGTGGCAAATCTCATCATAATGCACACTGACATGTGCACTTCACAGTGCTAGTATGTAAACACAATCCAGAGAAATGGGATCTACAAGGAACTTGGTGTCAGCCTGCACATGAAGGCAACTAAGTTAGTACAATAAGGCTAGCATTACTTTTAAGAAATATGCAACCATGCAGAGAGGCATGTTGTAGATTTTAATTGAATTAGTTTGCCCTATGGCATCAAAACATGTCATACATCATGATACAGTTCGGTTTTCTGCAGAAAAGTCCAAAATAGACCTGTGGTGTTGATTGTAGATCCACTTACCACAATTTGTAAAGGCGTTCAGCCATGCCAGCAAAATGACAACATTGTATTCATATATGGCTGCACATACTTACTCACAAATATCTGAAAATGAACGCAGTGTTCTAGAAATATACTAGGGAATTTGTCGCCATTATCACACAACTGCAATATATCAATACTTATATTATACATAATTACTACAGCTATGTTTACAATATTCCCATGCCAGCCACTGTCATCTGCAACCTAAAAAGTTCATCTTTAATTCCTCACTTCATGGCATGTGCATAATTACCACATTGAAAGTTAATGCCACTACCATGGCTGCAAAGTCAACTTGAAATTAGGCAATCACATGCCTAAAATTAAAAATTTCCTACAAGTAGTGGCTGGTGGCTTGGCATATTGGATGTGGTTGAATAGAATTTGACCACGAATCTATAGAGCCTGTAAAGCAGTGAGGAATTGAGTTCATAGTTAAAATGTGAAAACAAAACAGCAACACACATGGAAGAGGGATCAGGACAACGCAGTACTAGCAACTGAAATTTAACACGTGTATAGAGTTTTTAGTCACGTTCATACTCATTCTGTGAGTGCATGGTTCTTTAGTTTTGTAAGTTTTTTGCACGAAGTGTGTATATCTTTCTGTGGTTTGCATTACACTTAACGTCCTCGTTAGTGTAGAGTGAGGCACAGGGGAGTGTTCCCACAATACAGTGTCTTGTACACAAACAAGTGGGTGAGCAACTCTTGCAGCTTTGCCAGAAATGTCTTCCTGAAAATAATAGACGTCCATTAAGCTTTCCATATCCAGAAATATGAATGTCTTGGCAAAGACTCACACTTGACTATACTATTGCAGACCTTTAAAAAGAACACAAAACAAATGCAATAGTGAGATGCTGCTAAGTAGTTTCTTGTGAACTTTTCACTTAAAGTACAGAGGGCAAAGAGTACACAACTGCAATGAAATGCGAAACAGCACCAGAAGTGTACTTTTGTCCTGTGTACCATCATTCAAGTAGTTTTAGCTGTCAGTGAAGTTAGCATTGTAGTGTAAAGGGGTGCAAATTTTAGTATGATTAACCTTGGAGTTAAACGGATTTCAATGGAGGCGTAACTGCTTGAGGCCCACATACTTAGCTTTAGGTGCGTGTTAAAGAGCCCCAGGCGGTCTAACTTTCCGAAGTCCTCCACTAAGGCGTCTCTCATAATCGTATGGTGGTTTTGGGACGTTACGCACCAACAGTTATCACTTACAACACATGCAACACTAGCTTCTTCATCAACCACAGCTGTTCTGTTTAGGACTGAAGATTGGGCGACTTGGTATTGATTCATGGCAAAATTAAACAGTGCACTTGTAATGACGACAATAGAAGACGTGGACAAAGTACCAGCCTTTTTACCTTGTCAGAAATTGTGTTAACAGTCAGAATACTGTGTGCTGATCATAAACACTATGGCAACAAAAAGTAAAACAAAATAACCAGAGGGAAGGAACAAGGTGATTCAACAACGAGGTTCAACAGATTCAACTGACTTATATCAATGTGATTAAATTAGCCTTCCACAAGTGACACATCTCTTAAATTCCATAAATATGCACATGTAACCTTGGCAAGTTCTAGTGCTGATATGTGACTAATGAAGTGACCATACCATAAAATGCACGTGCTTCAGCAAACACACTGTAACTAAGCACATGTCTTACACACCATATGGCCATCATAATGCGTCATTAAGATGACTTATTCTTTCTAGCTAAATGTATACAAGCTCATGATGTCAATGCGCCTTGATATGCAATTTAATTTTTTGTGTAGGAGACGGACAAAGTGCCCAAGGCAAAATTGTCGTCAAAAAGTACTCTTACTTGCTCATAATCTGCGCATGACAACAGAATGATTAGAAAACAAATCTGGCCTTAATGCACGTTTTACCACATGACAGCGTGACACCAGCTGTCTTTTTTTTTTTTTTGTTGCTTCAGTGTATACTCCCTGGAAGCACTGCTTCATTCATGCTTTATCGCAAGCAAGGAAATTATGTCGTACAAACATTCAGTTTTAAGGCGCACTCGCTTGAATTGCCTGGCCACGCCAAGCGGTCAGACAATTCGAAACACGTATCACACATCGTTATTATGCGAGAATGGCCTTTCTTTTTTCGCTTTTCATTGCACTCTTGACGCGACGCAATATGCAGAACAGCACCTACTGCTGCCCAAGCGACAAGGTCGCGCAAACAGAGGAAACATAAGTATTACGTACCATTTGTGTTCCTGAATGTGCCGCGAACGCGGCGCGCCCATCAGCTGCTGCTCGCTTCAGTCACCGGGCCATTGGCACACGCAGTGCATGTTGCACTGTCGTCAAACCACACATTTCACGTCCCGCGACGAGAACACTGTAAGGCTGCCGGCATGAAATGTGCACACATGATCGACGCATAGCAGGGTAGTTGAAAGGCGTCCTTCACAAAACCGACGTTATCCCATGACGGCTCCGCTTCGCTATCACTCACGCACGCCGCTGGGGCCAGCCTGCGGTAGTATTCGCTGTCATTTCGGAACTTCTCGCGTTTCTCGCCGCTCTCTTCCCGCGTTTCTTTCTTTTTGCTTTCTTTTTTCCCCTCCGCGCGAGCATGCGTGCGATGGTTCCTCTCTTATCGCCGCCGTTCGAATGTCAAGGGCATTTTTTTTTCGCTTTGTCCCTTTCAGAGCAGCCGCTTGAGGAGAGTCGCGTTTTTCTTTCGTTTCTCTTGTTTTTCTTTTTTTTTTCTTTTTTTTTTGCGCCGGGATTTTTGAACACCGGATCTTATTCCGTGCGTTGAGGCACACCGCCTGTGCCCAATTCGTCATCCAAAAGGGTATACTGACTGTGCATGCTGTGCCGATAGGCCACATCGAGGGTGTACACGCTCCTACTTTTAGTTTAACTTCGATTTGATGGTAAAACAACATAAGCGAAGTTATTCTGTGGTCGAAATGCCTCGTGAACCCGAGCCCAGTGGTAGTGTGCTTTCCGTACAACAATGTGCATCATTCGACGAGACGAAGAAATCGTTGATTAGCACGTTCATGAATTTATTTAGCACTTTGAGAAACACTTCTTTCGCCCGCGCCGTTGCATACATGCCCGCCAGCACTGAAGGCACTACAGCTTCGGATAAAATAACGGGAAGATATGCCCGAGAAAGTGAAATAGGAGTTTTCTGTTCTTGAACTCCATTTGACAAAATGGCGTCAGATCGTGAATTTACCTCCTTTCTTCCACCTTTTATCCCCATAATTTCTCAAGGAAGTAAAATTGAGGACGCAGAACTTTATTACACCGATCTTAATACTCCCTAAGGGAGTACGGTCCCAAATGAAGGTAGTATTAAGCCCTTAAAACGCCCAATTCGGCTAGTTTGCGTTTACAGTGTAGCCTACATGGCGAAGTCAGGTCCCGTAGAACATGTTTGTTTTGGTTTTATTGCGGACGCGATAACAAAAGCAACATGAGAGCAGGCAGTAAATAATTAGCGCTCGCACCACTGGCTTTCCTCATACTGATTACGTATCACCGGGCCCACGCATTTTTTCCTGGACGCACCCTGCCTATGTATCCCGCTGCAAGGCTGCAACAATCCGCTCTATAGAGTAAGCGCTACTTGTAGCCATCCATGCATATTCCCTCCGGGCACGCGCGACAACCTCGTTGTTCGTCCACGACGCAACAAAACGCGCTCAGGTGGTCTTGCACCAAAATGCGCGTAGTCTCATTCTTCGTGAAAGTCACGTACGCAAACAACAGCGGGCCGTGCATGTGTGTACACACGGCACCACCCCGAGGGCGCTGATTTATGCCTGTTTACTGATTCGCTCGCGCCCCTAACAAACGTGTACTGCTATGGGCACATGCAGGCGTGCTGTGTATCGCCTTCACTGATTACGAAGCTGCCCTAAATTAGTACGTTCAAGGTGCATGTTCTTGGGCACTCAGCTCAAATGCTGTACCCCCCCCCCCCCCCCTCTTTTCATTTTTTTTATGTCATTACACCAAGAAAAATGCAAGCTGGAAAGCCTGTTCATTATCGCGAAGATATTATCTTTGTTTGAGCTCGACTTGCAGTGTTGCGCTGTATTCAAGGGACGTACGCGGACGGCGTAGTGCTAACATGGTGCCTATGCAACGACAAAACTGTATGCGGTACTTAGGTAGATTAACAAAACTCGCTCTTTGTTGCAGCTACCGCGTTACCGCTATTTTTGCTGGTTTAGTTCAGCTATCTCTTGGGCTACTGTGGCAAAGTTTCCATAAAGGCTGTATTCGCAAGGTATCCGGTACGCTATTTTGTTGTTTCGTACGCAGCAGCACATCCGAAGTGCTCGAGATCGTCGAACGGGATAACGAACTTTTGCATAGTGCTTGCTGCACAAGAATATGACTTCCGCTGTCTAGCCGCAATTAAGTCAGTGCAACTTAAAAATTAGAGTCAGTGCAACTTAAAAATCTTACAAAACTCTGAGTCTCAATTGTCAGAGCGGAATGCAAAAGGCACATGATCCCGACTCACCGGTTCGTGCCGTGCTGCGTCGCTGTTTCGGCACTTGGAATACTCAGATGCACGGGAATTTTGTACCGAAAATGGGTGGGGTTCGTGGTCACTGTAGATACGCACCGCGTTGTCACGTTTGAAGAAGATAGTTTCAAATACGCAGATGCCGTATTCCATTACGATCTTGCGAAGACAGACATGGACGCACAGGACTAAAACTTCCATTCCTGGTCCACAAAGTCTCACTTGGCGCACACGGGAGGACCGCAGAGCTATACCATAGATGCCTGATAGCACAGGTGTCCTAAAAGGCCCACCGTAAACAAGGACTGACTGCACAGGTTCTCACAGATTAATCCGAAACGCGTGACAGGCGGCCGCGCACCGGCGGAGTACGCCAGCGGAAAAATAGTGCCATGGTCCGCGCGTGCGCGGTCTAACCTGCAAGAAGGCTCTCTGGAGCATTTATATTGGTGTTGTCCTGGGTGTAAAGGCTAACGTTTCAATTGCTTCTTAGCGTTGAGACAAGGGGGGGCTGAGTGGTTGGCGTAGATTACGCGCTGTGTATGTGCATCCGTGTGTGCGGGCGTTGGATCATAAGCACTCCTGTGAGCGCGTTCGTGTGCTTAGACTTAGACGCCTTTATATTTTGTTACGTTGGGCGCCTATTATGTTTTTGACACCATTTGTCTGATTATGGCACGTAGTGCTCGAGCACACACCGTGTTATAGGTCCAATTCATCGAGGCACCTTGTCGCAGCGCTAAAAGGTGCACGTAATGGCAGCCTTTCGGCGTAAGGCAATACCTGTTTTGGTGTCCTAGGGTGCGAGGCTTGCTGGCTAGGGGGAACAATACACGCGCAGATCATGGCTGTATTTTTCCGGCGGCCCGCTCCGTCGGTGAGTGGCCGCTTTCGTAGAGTTCCGAATTATTCTGTGAGCGCCTGTGCGCGAGCAAAACTCCAGGTGAGAAATCAGCATGCGCGTAGTGTGTTCGCTGATATAATTTCCAATCGACGGCACAGGATTTGCGCGCACGAGTCACTCTGTTAGTCATACCAAGAGTACTCTCGAAGAACAGAGACCCACACTGTGATACTACAGGCCACAGCAAAATTTACCGCATGGGGCGTCATCTCTCCTGTGTAATGGCTGCGCGTTTTACTTACACTGTTCCCCATATTTCACTACCATTCCAGCTTGCTTCGTAGAGCCGCCCCGCCGCCTCCTCCCCCCACTTGATTTCTTCGTCCAATGAAACAGCAGCCGCCTAAGCTATAAGCGCGAGCGCAACGTACCCGCATTTTATTGTTTTCCTATGAGCTCTCTAAAGATGCCTGCTCTGGCTTTAAATATTGTTCTCAGAAGGCAGCGAATATAACTTAACTAAAACTTAGCAAAACATATCTTGCCTTTAGTGCCAGTGGATGTTTACGATCATGGTTGGTTTGGCCTTTCAGGCACAGCTGCTGCGCATCCGTGCGTCTCACGATATTTTCTGTTTCATTCAAGAATACACAAATACATTTTCTTCAGCTAGAATAGCGAACGATGACAAAAGAAAGAAGAAAAGTTTCGCTGGAAAATAATGCGATATCGTAGGACACATGCTTCGGGCTTCACTACCGTAAACAAAAGCCCGTGTAACTAATCGAAATAAGATTAATTATAGTGTGTTACGTGAGACAGATAATTTGGCGCACTTTAGTGTCGTTTATTAGGAAACTCTGGATTATTTTTCACACGAAAGTGTTTTATGCCGGGGCCCACCAAGATTTCTGTCACGGATATTACGTTGTAAAGGTATACGGGAACAGATGTCAAAGAAAAAACTAGAAGAAAAAGTTCCCTCACCGGGAATCGAACCCACGACCTCTCGCTCCGTAGCGCGCGGCTGTAACCGACTCGGCCACGGAGCATACGTTCCCCAGCACAGTAGCGGCGAGCTGTTTATACACACCATATACCGCTTGCAGTACGCGGAGCTCGGTGGAACGTGAACCTGTTGTCCTAATCAGCGAGATGGCGCCAAGTGCGCGAAAGGCACGTTTAAAGGTCCTTGCCCCGCTCGTTGCGATGCGCGGGTGCCTGTACTTTGCGCCACGGGGCGTGGTCGCCCGTGCGCGGGCGCTTATCTCGTGAGAGGGGTGTAGTTTCTACGTCTTGTGCTTGACCGTAATGTTTGCGTGAAGTTACAGAGCGCACGAAGGTGACTTCGCTCGCTGCAGCGGCCGCGTTTGCGAAAAGATCGCGCTGATCAAACACAAAGGAAGCGACAACTGTGACCGTTGTTCGCGCTCATCCTGCTTATATATATTGGTGCGTTCATTTCATGCGTCGGCCGTGTTTGAGCCGTAGACGACCTAGAAGCAACGTCAGAAACAACCTACATGCCCTAGTTACGGCCTAGAAACAACCTAGAAGCAATAAAATTAGTCTTCCAAATATTACAAATTCACTGTTTTAAGCCCTGCGCGGCTTAATAATAATAATAATATCTGGGGTTTAACGTCCCAAAACCACGATATGATTATGAGAGACGCCGTAGTGGAGGGCTCCGGAAATTTCGACCATCTGGTGTTCTTTAACGTGCAGTGACATCGCACAGTACACGGGCCTCTACCATTTCGCCTCCATCGAAATGCGACCGCCGCGGCCGGGATCGAACCCGCGACCTTCGGGTCAGCAGCCGAGCACCCTAACCGCTATACGCGCGGCTTAGTGCAAGGCTCGCCAATTTTTTTTTCGAGTGGCCACCGTTGTTTCCTACGTTCGCGCGTGAGTGGCCCTTTAAATGCTCTAAAAAAGTAAGGAAAGGCGAGGGCAACAGGCACAAATTGTGCATGCGCTGAATGGTCAAGTTGCAAAACAACGTCGCAGCTGTAGAGGACATTTTCTTCGCTCAGAGTTTAGCCTGCACCATGGCCTGGGGTCAGGTCTGGGAAAGCGAACTCCACTTTTCTATCTCCCCCTGCATGCACACGCGCTAGAAAATAACTTGAGCTATCAAAAATATTGGCGCAGCAGCCGTTGCAGCCCGACTGGCCAGCTCAATCGCACTTTCTCACAAGTGCACATAAGGTCGCGTTGGCGAGGGGCGCTGCGAATAAAGCTGCACGATGCATGACCCTGGTAAAAGAAATGCAAGCCCCGCTGGCAAGAATGCAAGAGGGCAGGCATACATGGTGGAATGCTGGAACCTTCGGGGCTTCGCGAGATCACGCTTTAGAGCGTTTTCTCATGCTTAAAGCAGTTGGCAGAGAGCCGCTGAGTGCAGCCAGCCGTGACAGAGAAGCCAGAACGACGTAGGAAAGGTCAGCCTAGCATGGAGGCCGACTGCGCAGGAGTTTCGATTTCTCGCAGTAGCAAACACGAATGGAACAACTTCACTTTATTAAGGTATGAATGGCAAGATGAACATCTGATTTAGAAGAAAAAAAAAACAACTGTGTGATCATGTAACCTAGAAAAAAAAAGTGAAAATATCAGTACGGACTCTACCTGCGTTAACTTGTGTGATCACTTTGTGAGTATTAGACTCCGCCTTTAAAGGTATTCTTTAGATGACAGAGACAGTACGAGCACACAGTACTTCTGATTATTTGGTTTCTTTTCTTGTTCTTTTACTCTTTCTAGTTTTTGTGAGAGCTTTTTAAAATAATTATTAATTATGGGATAGCAGGCTCTTACGTGGCCTATAGCTTCGCATGTTTTGCATATACAAATAAAATAAAAATGTAAGGTTTATTTATTCATTTCATTCATTTATTTATTTACACTTCGCCTACATCATCACAAGGCATTGTGTAGAGGGGAGGTGGAAATGGGTCATAACATAACACAATTAGCAATTGATACAACAGATACAAGAATACACAAGATGCTTCATAGAGAAAAAGCCGGCAGATCCCGCGCACTGTGGGAATCGATGTAATGCGAAGCAGCCAGGAAGGAGCAAATCCTGCTTTACATAATTTGCATATCATGTTTGACATGTTAGGACCTGTCATTTATGTTCGTCATACAGTCACGTCGCGCAATACCAATTTTGGTGTACATCAAGCCAGCGAACTGGACGCAAGCGCACCATGAGCGTGGCATGCAAGTCATGTCGCACATGACAAGTCATGATTTTCATATTACCACTTGTCATTTATGTTCATCATACAGTCACGTCACTCAATACCAAGTTTGGTGCATATCAAGCTAACGAAACGGCCGCGAGCGCCATGAGCGTGGCATGCAAGTCATGTCGCACATGACAAGTCATTATTTGCATAATGCCACCTGTCATTTATGTTCGTCATACAGTAACGTCACTCAATCCCAAATTTGGTTATATCAAGCTAACGAAACGGCCGCGAGTGCACCATGAGTGTGGCATGTAAATCATACTTTTCATGACAAGTCAGTCATGATTTTCATGATATGACCAGCCATTTACGTTCGTCATAGAGTCATGTTATGCCATACCAAATTTGGTATAAATCCCATTAACGATACGGCCGGGAGAGCACAAAGCCGTAGGCGGCTACATAGATAGCTAGATTGGTAGATAGCTAGATAGATACGCTGAAAGTCGCCGAAGTTTGCTAAGAAATGCTTCGCATTTAAAAACTCAATTATATTGAATTGCACAAATTATAAACAACATCACAATCAAAGAACATCACAATCAAGCGGCCGCAGTGCGGGGGGAGGAGGAGAGAAGGCGACCGAACACCTGGGTAAAGGAGGAGAGTGGGAGAGAGAGTAGACGCATGCGCACTAAGGGTGGTCAGGACGCACACCACCACCGGATCGAGCTCGGCTCTAAGATGTTTCGCACCTAAAAGAACACGTGTACATTTATTAACCGCTTTTACATCATGGAGAGTTCGCCAGCCGAATCTAATAAATAAGAAGTAACGAGAGAAATAATCCAATCTAATGCAATACGACATACACACAACATAACACACACAGAACGACGGCCGTGGAACAGCCTAACACATATACAATGCACCGCGAATGTGGCGTCGCCGACGTTCGACCCACCGCATGAGTCCGTGAGACCGAGCCAAGGAATCGCCCCCCACGGACCCGAGCGCGAGAGACGTCCGTCCACGGCTGCACAACCTCAAAAAGCGAAAGACCTCTTTCATTAGCGCCCGGATAACCTCGCTTGCCGCCAAGCGGCGCCACTGCACCACCGCGCGCCTACAGCGTCATCACTCGCTCGAAGGCGAAACTAACCACGCTAACTATGACGTGTGGACGCCATGAGGCGAAAACGACTTTACAGTGAGTGATAGGCAAGGTCTGACATGTCTCACCACGACATGTCTCAGCGGTAATCAATTATGAGAAAACATAATTGAATTATGCAGAACGTTACACTTTCGCAAGTGTAACGTAATTTACAAATTACGTTACACTGAAATTACAAAATATAAAAAATTCAATGCATTACAAATAATCGATTACTTGTAACGCGTTACGTACAACACTGAAATCGATCAACCAGACGCGGTTCCGGTTTGCTGACCTACGGATGGGGGCAAAGAGAGTGAAAGAGAGGGAGAGGAAGCCAAGAAGAGGAGGAAAAACATAAAAGACAGCGAAAGAAAAAAAAAACAGAGAGTGCGAGCGCTATGCAACACCTTTAGTGCCCTGTAATAAATTAGCACATTTCTTGCGCTGTCGTTTGCTCTTCTTATCTCAAGCTTCCTACTAGTTTAAGTTGCAGCATCATATAGAGTGACACAAAGAGCACGAAAGTGAGATTCATGGAACACGTCTAATGTATGGGATAAATAACCAGGCATAGTAAACTTCATTGTTTACTCATTACGGAGAGCTTCGCAAGTTAGCATTGCGGTTATTATTATGTTGCGAAAACTCTGACTATCATTGAATGGAGACCCGAAAGGTCGCCGTATATAATATGCACATCTTGCAGCAAAAGTTTCCGGGCCGTGACATTAATACAAAACAAAAAAAAAAAAAGCTATGTTCCTACTTTGTCTTGCCACATAACTTACATTGAGTGTTCCACTGCTTAGCAATATGTGCAATCTATGCAGTTATTTGCTACATTAAAAACACCCTGTACTAGCGGAGCAGAGATTCACATTTGCAGTAGAGCCGACGTCCCGTGAAACTTTTACTGCCGGTTGTATGTCAAGAAATAAACACACCCGAATTGTGTCGGGAACAAAAGGAAGTCATTGAAAGCTGCACTGCAAGTTACTGTCCGTATTTTGATGATATGCGCAAAGCAAAGACAATCCTTCTCTTGTAATTGGAAATGGGATAGGGTTTACACGTATGTCAATAAACAAAAGCATTCCAGTCCATTCAGACGCACAAAGCAGAATTCACTGCTGCTACCATTTGACCTTTCATCAAAGCAACGCGCTCAGACTGTCTCTGTGCTGGAAACAGCCAGAAATAGCGGAAGGAAAACTGTTTACTGAAGAACTCTTTGTTTGGTGAAGGACACAGAGCGAGAATTTAATTACCGCACATTTTGTGCGCCGCTGTTGATTCTTCTTATTTCGCCAGCGATCATGTACGCCACATCTTAATGCCAGCGCGGATTTTTTTCTTTTTCTTTAGGAATAACCTCGAACAATTTTCCGTACTTTCCTTAGATGCGCCTTTGTCTCACTTACTTGTGATCAGTCTTCCAGAGCTTAAGCTGCAACCGGCTGGATCAGACCATTGTTACACTCTTCCTATCCGTTCGAGAAAGTGGCTGGCTTAAATTGGGTGCGCCCGTAAGCTCTCGCTTAATCTTTGTCCGCTTATAAGGAATGCCCAGGGCACAAAATAAAGGCTCCGGTTTCCTGATGTCCGGGCCATTCTCGAAAACGGTTCTCGCGCTGGCTTCTCTCTTTGTCCAGTGAGCGGCGTGGTATAAGCGGCTTAGGCCCAGCCCAGCTTCTCCAGATAACGCGACTCACGGGATTTCTCCGCAGGCGTCATGCTTTATTTAATCTATTTTTTTGTCAGGTTCTCGAAGTCGCATGGAAACGAGAGTTCGCTCCGTAAGTCGATGCCGACGCCTGAAAAAGTGTGTCTCCTTTCACGTGTCGTTGGTTATCTCTCACGTGACACGCTACACCACGATGAAGCTGGACGTTACAAAGGCGCGTCGGGTTGAGCTGTGCTACGCGTCAGTGTACTTGCACTGTGTTTCTAGACGACCGGTTGCTACATGCCGCAGCTTTAATCTTTGAGTTCGACTGAATGTGTCAGTTGGACTATCGGAACACTGGACTATCAAAACATTTGTCAGGTTGAGGAGTAGCGGGTACGCATTATCTCTAACTCTATTGGTAGACCGACCAATTCTTAATCCGGACCAATTGCTTGTGTGCGTTTGCGTTTGCCTGTGCTAGACACCTACTCTCATCTTGATCTTTCTGTACACTTTCATAGTGCAAGGGGGCCAACTGGCCGAAGACGTGTTCAACTTCCATGTCTGTTATGCGTCTATATCTTGCTTGTAGATCTAAATAGCTCGGGTGAAAAATAAAAATAAAACACTGCTATTCTTTCCCAGTCTACTGAAGTAGCCTTTATGATGTCTTCCAGTACTGCCTTGGTTTACGTCACCGCATTCTTCACTTCTTACATATGTATGCACTGCTACATCTCCGTGCCCTCCCTTAGCAGAACATATGGATTTGGGCTATATGCGTGGACGCAGGCCTGGCCGACCACCCGACCTTGACCGCTGAATTCGTGGAGCTCATCACAGCTCATTACATGATGTATACACGAAGGAAATTTGCATGTGTATTTGTGAATCAAAAGTTATTATGCCTAGGGCAGACTCTCAGAAATTAAAAAAAAAAAAAAACGTCACATCCTGGCATAGGCGCAATACAAAAATGTTAAGGTGCTTAGCGGGCAAATAAGGATCATTCTGTGGTCAACATTCATCCGACGTACTCCTCCAAGACATTACTTATTGAGCAACTGACAGTTTAGATAAAAGAATCGCAACCCGATCAATTAGGCAATACCATTCGCTATGGTGTTTTACATTCGCCGAGTAATGAATAACGTACTGAACTTGATAGTAAGTTTAATAAAACGCAAAGTTTGATAGAAACTGAAATTTTCTCTAAAATTGGAAAATGCATCCAATGAGCGTAAAAAACTATGTTAATGAACAAATTCAATAAAGTGCGCAAAATATGCCTAACAAATCATTGCGTTTGACATAAATCGTTACCGTAGTTAGACATTCGACGTTAAGCATGCTTATGTACTTACGACTGCACGCACACGTTGCTCGCAAACTTATCGAACTGCAAATTCTTTTTATTTATCGAACGCAAGTAGAATCGAAGATCAGATTCAATGGAAAGCCGAGGATTCCTATGGGACAACACACAACTCGGCCTTTCGGTAGAACCAACAGGGACAAATGGCAGAAAATGCTGTCCCTGTGAAGAGTAAAAAACCGAACAACTACGGTCGCGAAAGTAAAAGTGGCAGCAGTTTCAGAGAGTGCAGCAAGCAGTGGGTTCTCTTTGTTGCAGGGATTTCTCTTTCTTTCCGGTCGAATGGCACGTCATCTTGCGGAGAATGCGTCGCCTCGGCTATCGTCTGTCGTGCCCGGCGATGCACTTTATTCGATCAATGGCGCCACCGGACTCAGTCCTTTCCGCTGCACCAGACGGCGGCTGCCCGTTTATCCGCCTTTTTACGTACGACTGGCACTGCGTCGGTCCGCAAAAGAACGGGTGGACATTTCAGTGGCTCGTATTTACGGGGTGATGCTGCGCGTATGTACGTGTGTCAGTTGGCCTATGGCGGCTGACGCGTTCTGCACACATCGATCGGCTTTTCTCGTGGGCCGCGACGCATCCTTTCGCAGGCAGTTGATGCGCATGGCCGGGTGCCTTAAAAGGAGGTCGCATTCTTCGGAACACTTTCATCTCTGCTTCGGCCCCGAACTTAACACAGCGGGAACATTCCGTCGTCGCAGGAGGAAATGGCTGGTCGCTGTCGTGCTCTAACGGACGACTGACAAGCTTAGCACAGTATGTCCAGCATTTTGTGAATGTTTAGGTCAGTTGCCGCTAAGGTGGTCCTATTTTCCTGAATATGAATGGTGTTGAAACACTAAGACCGAGCCATTACACGACACTCTAAGAAATATTCGAGTAAAAATGGTGTCTTTTTGCTACACAATCTATAATCGTCATCTACCCCGCGTACTTTCCTGGTACCGCCGTCCGGGTACTTCCCGGTCACGAACCCGCGTGCGTTATCGGCATGACATAGCATTCTTGATAGGAATGTGCCGAGAGCCGGGTTTTCAAGAGAGGAAACGTGAGCAAGCCAGATGAGGATTATTGTTATGTAGCAGAAATACTCCCAAAATACTCGACTTTTTTTTTAGAGTGGATGCAAATGAGTGTTCCTGCATCCTTATTTTTTTTTTCAGAAAATAAATATTGTGCAACTTATGTTTGAACCTTGTATTGTCGAAGATACGGAGAAATAAGCTTATTTGAAATTAGAGTGCAGAGAGGGTGCATAGTCACATCTCATTGGCTGTCCTCTTGCACCAAGAGGAAGGAACAACAGAATCATGAGAAGCAAATGTGACAGAATGTTGATAAGTGTATGCACACTTATGAGCAATTATCACGCACGGGCAGAAGCGATGAAACAGCAAAATTTGCTTTAAGCATCGCAAATATCGCAAGAATAGTGGTATACTGGGGTGTTCAAAAAACAAACAGAAGTGCTTATTGCACAGCATTCAAGGCAGTGTCCCCATCAAGGCAGTCCCCTCTACTTGCAACACACCGTTTTCATCGTTTGGACAGTTTTCGTTAAAGCTTCCTGAAAGACACCTTCTGAGATGGCGCGAACGTCTCCTGTCGCAGTGTCCTGAATCACCTGCATGGCTTGGAAACGACATCGCTTCAATTGTTATTTGCAGTTTAAGAAACACACACACACACACACAAAATTAACGCAGCTTGCACTAAGTCGCCAAGGATGGGTCACAGCAGAGCTGGTGGGCACCTAGCTGGCCCTGGCTTGGCTAGGCTTTTGTCCTCTCACCTCTTTCTTTCTCGCCACTTCCTATTCTATATTATACATGGCCGTGCGTTCTCTCTTCTACTTCTGTATCTTTTTTGTATCTGTTCCTTTCTAATTTTTTCTCTCTCTTTTTCTTCCCTTTCCTTCTTTCTTTCTTTCTTTCTTTCTGTCCTTCTTTCTCTCACTCTCTCTCTCTGTAGTCGTTCTCTCGTTTTCTATCTTTTTTCACCCTTTATTCCCTTTCTTTCTCTATATTTTTTTTCCCCTTTCTGTGTCTTTCTCCCTGTAGGTCATTCTGTCATCTTCTATCTTTTTCTTTCTTTCTTCCCATCCATTTCTCTCTTTCAGTCTTTGTTTCTCTCCATCTGTGTACACGTTCTCTCGTCAATAAGAGGTTATTGCATCTCACGCGAGACAAATCGGTACACGTTTTTTTTGGGGTGAAACAGAAGATCAAGAGGCCGAAGGAAGAAGAGGAGGACAAAGGTAGCGCGTGCCACTTCATGATGATGATAATACACTGTAGACAACTAACGGCATAAAGAAAATGTCACAGTTTTCCCCGCAAGGGCGAAGCAACGAATGCGATAGCAAGAAATTGGAATGTCACGCGAAGATGGACGAGACGCTCGATACGTGCAGCTTCCCGCTGAAGCATAAAGAAGGACGCTCGAAAAGAACGCGCAGGCTATACACAGGACAAGCGTGAACTAACAAGTATCACAGTTGTTACGCCTGTGTGTTTGAGCAACGCGCTGCAAGTGTCGATAACGCAGAACCCGACGCCCTTTTAGATATTTCTTCTTCTTTTGAAAGTGCGGCGCGCGGAATGACCCATCTGCGTCTCCTGCCACGTGGTGGCGTCTGACGCAAGGTGCACGCTGTTCTTTTTTTTTTTTCGTTCCACATTACGAGTGGGTACAGAAAGGGGCCCCTTTTTCGTGCGGGTCTCAAGGGCAGTTTTCAAAGTGTAAGAAAATGTAGGAGCTTTGCGTGATAGAAAACACGCTCAAGGCCCTCCGAGATCTCCATACCGGCAGCGGTAAAATGGTGTGCATTAATAGCTTGCCATTATAGCTTGCCATAATTATAACAGACTTGCACAGGCGGTTATTAGACTAATCGCGTTACCAAGAATGTGAGATGTGTGACTTTGTGTGTCCGTGCTCTCATCTTCCCCCTCTATCTCTGTCTTTCTCCATCTTTAAAAACTCCTCCATTTCTTTCCCCAGTGCAGGGTAGCATACCGGTCCTTTTAGACTGGTTAACATCCATGACTTTCTCTTCTTCTCCTGTTCCTTCCTTCCTTGCCATTAATACACCGGCGCATGCACGGGGAGTGGCTGCGTGGTCATATACTGTGCAAGGCAGTCATCATGATTAAGTCGAATGGTAATCCGTCCTCATTCTCTATCGCTAAATACCGGATTCCATGAGGGTCTAACAGAAATTCTTTTTTGACAGTCCTTTGCAAAACATCTCAAAAGTGTACTGGATTTTACTGTGACCCTGACAGGAGACCAGCAAGAGAGTATTTTAAAGAAAGCATAAAAAAGTTTATCGAAATAGAAAAAAAAACAAATGAATGTGTTCCTTCATGGCTGGGAAGGGTAGAATCCCTGCTTAATATGAAGGAATTTTAAGTAGTAATTTTATTTATCAGCGTGAAGGCTGTGGTGGCGTTTTCGTGTCTTTTTTGTTGTGTCGTTCATGTTTTGTATGTCTCTGGTATTGTAATATATTTCTCTTGTCCCCGTGTGTGTGACGTCCAACCGGAAATAAGGAAAAAGAAAAAAAAGAGGCTGGTGTGGTCTGCACCGCGCTGCAATGCGAGGGGTCGCTGGTTCGAATCCCCGGTCAGGGTGCCCTGGAATTTTTTTCTTCTGATGTATTTTTTCCTTGTGCCTTTTATATATATATATATATATATATATATATATATATATATATATATATATATATATATATATATATATATCCGGGGCATGACGGCGATGGTGACGGCAAAAATCAGCCGAGAATGTCCATATAATTGATATCACAATGAAACTTAACAGCTCGGCTGTAAAAAAAACGAAAGCGTGTTTGTCCTGTGTCCTCATCATCTTGTGTTTCGCCTTTGTGCGCTGCTTTTT
Source organism: Rhipicephalus appendiculatus (assembly GCA_030522465.1). Taxonomy (NCBI): domain Eukaryota; kingdom Metazoa; phylum Arthropoda; class Arachnida; order Ixodida; family Ixodidae; genus Rhipicephalus; species Rhipicephalus appendiculatus. The sequence goes on along the minus strand of JALIZH010008855.1, from coordinate 227,529 downwards.
CTTTAACAGTGTGTTTGAAATCCGAGAGTTTGGCAACGCGATTTCTGCTCCTCACAAGAAAAGCTTCTACATGGAGGCCACATCTCAAGGACTTTCCGAACAAACCCGAATACACAAAGCACTAAACTGTCGCCAAAGTTGGAGATGGAAACTCAGCTGTCAACGTGTCTCTTAAAAGAACACCATGAATATTCTCTCAGGCCACATAAAGGGGGCTTCATGAAGGACATTTTCACGTAGTACCGCGATGGAAAGTCGAACCGCGGAAAGCGTGGCTTTCAGCACAGTCCAATTACAACATGCCTTGGTTGTGGCTTGGCCAATCTGCGGTGTCAGCCTGCGCCACCGTAGCGCTAAGCAACAAGAATCGCAAAGTGGGTTTGTTGGTAAGTCATGAGGAATTCTTTGTAGCAGCGAACTCGACACAAGGACACACAAGAGGGAAGACAACACACGCAGTGCTACTAGCAGCAATAATGTTTATTTTTTCGAGACCCACACCGCCCTAAATATACCACTACCACAAAGTAACAGGTGATAAGCTGCTACTGTACGGTTATCACCTCTTACGTTGCTGTTGTATGGGTTCTCGCGCATGTCTGTCGTTATCACCACGTGACCGCTGTTCACTGTTGAGGTACTTAGGTGTGGGTCTCGAAAAATTAAACATTGTTGTAGTAGCGCTGCGTGTGTTGTCTTCCTTCTTGTGTCCTTGTGTCGAGTTCGCGCTGTAGCGCTAAAACCTCGCTCCGGCTTAGCTCTATCGCGCCACGTGCGTTCATCATCTGTCAGCCATGCCTGGAAATCGCTAACCACACGTGGTGCGATAGCACCATCCGGAGCAAGATTATAGCGCTACGGTCATGCCGGGCTGAATGCACAGATTGGCCTAGCGACAGCCAAGGCCTGTCGGAATTGGAGTGTGTCAAAAGCGACGCTTTCCACTGTTCCCGTTTTTTGTAATCACGATAGCACGTTCCTACTTTCCAGCTTGTTTTGGACTTTCAGCGACGTTACCAGACAGGAGAAAAAATGGGAACAGATATGCACTAACACACATCATAGTTAAAAAATGGCGAATCTAGCACTGAGCCGCGCAAGGCTTGAAACAGGGAAGCTGGACGAATTTGAAGACTAATGTGGTGGCTTCTACGTTGTTTTAGGCCTTAGCAAGGTGATGCAGGTTGTTTGCAGGTTACTTTTATGTTGTTGCTAGGCTTTAGCTAGGTGATACTACATTGTTTCTAGGTTGATTTTTATTGCAGTGTGCTTCGAGTAAAACCACAGAGAGTCACAAGCACGACACGGATGTCGAAACTCTAAAGGCAGAAACTCGCGCTGAAACCAAGCGTTCGCACCTCCCATGGCCGACGCCGTTGCCTTTCCCGTTCCCTACTATTCTCTCCTTGTACGTGCTAGGGGTATCCGGCTCGCCGCCATCGCTTCGCAGCCATTTGTTGGGCTAACTGTTGCATTCTTCCTTTTTGGTGGACCAGTGCTGAGTAGTGGGATTTACCCAAATTTCTGTGGCACATACCCTGTTTATGATGATGATAGTCTTCTGGTAGGCCGCATAAATTACGGCTTCATTACCCAGCTTCGCTGTTAAAAAGAAATTCATTCCCGTGGTGAGATGGGAGGGTAGAGGGTAATAGTTCATGCTATACTGTCTTCTGAGCAAGCACTAATACTAATCCCGTGCCCAAGCTGTTTCCATCTTGGCATGCTAACCACGACCTCACGTGCCTCAGTACCTCACACATCATACGATAACCGTGCAGGTAGCATATATAAAACGTCGTTTTTGTTTTAGATATTTGAGATTTCAGAATCACATCTTGACATTCCCACATGTATTCTCCACGGGCGTAAATTGTGAATGACCCGTGTCACAATTTCTCGCATCATGTTTGAGAAACTCAAACAAAAAAAAAAAAAAGAGAAGGTTGTGCAAGTCACGGGCATGAAAATAACACAAGCTTGGGTAAAATAAGTACGCTTCATATGAGCAGGATGTTTAAAGGAAAAATTGAAGGTGTCGAAGTTTGAGAATAAAATCAGACGCAGCTGTACTTAGAGCTGCGGCATTTACTAGCATGTTGCAATCAATGACACCTTCAACAACCATATGTACCCTCTGTGGCTCTGAAGGGAAGAACATCGCTGGCTCTTCAGTGAAAAAATATACGTCTAGATCACTCGTGCAAGCCCAGTGACCAACCAGGAAGCTATTCGTGGCAAAGATCGCCGCATAACGCGCTCTCATAAATTGAAAAAAGGAAAAAAAAAAGAAACAAAAGCGGTAGTTCTTGTTGAGCACTTTCTTTTTGTCAGAGAGCGATTGCATTACAGTATAGCCATTATTCACTAAGACATGAATAATAAATTTATCTAGCTTTCGTTCTTGCGACAAAATGGGCCAAGAAACAAAGAACAAAACTGCAACTCTCAAAACCAGGACCACTGCGGCGTCTCGGAGACTGCAAAGCCCTTCCGATGTACACACGCCAAAACACCAATTCAACGGACAAAAAAAAAAATAAATAAAAATCTCACCGAAAGCTTGATTCCTGGTGCACGCATACACGGGGCGCAAGTGATACGCAAAGCAGAAACCCAGGCCCCTCTCCGTGGCCCGCTCATAGTTGTTATAGCCAAGGAACGTTTTAGCCGCGGTGCGGCGATGCGGATCGCAGGCGCATCTAATGGAAAACGCCGGTAATGAGTTCTTCAGCCCGGCGAGCAACACTGAGCGGCAGACCTCAAATATGCGCCCGAGTATCTGGAAGAGCTCTCACACCCCCCCCCCCCCCCCCCCCACTCACCTTTCCTTTGCTTCCCCCCTGCACCAGGCACCATTCCGTCTGCGCCGTAGATTCCCACTCAGGCAGCACCGCATTTGAACATGCGCTGCAGGAGTGTTTTTAATGAGTTTAAAAGAAATCCCCTTCCGCGAAAGTCTGCACGCGGAAGTCAAATAGGAAGGACCAGGTGATGAGATGCCTCATCCTTTATATAGCACATACGCCTCGCTGAAGCTTCCTCAACCGAGCAGCTATTTTGCGTTAGGCGCTACACGCTCACCAACTTTTTTTTGTGACTTATTTGGAAACTCCTCGCACACGAGTTCGTTTCCGCTCATTTCCAGTCCTTGTTCCCTAATAACTTACTTATTTATTTACACACGGTACCCACAACTTTACATCCTTTTGCAGCTTACGATAAACGGTACAAGATACCAGCTGGAGAATTGCATTTGGCATGATGAACAGTGGCGGGAAAAAAAGAGCGAAACTATGTCAACAAATACTTTTTTAAAACTGAAGATGGTGAAGCAATATTTGAAACCTTGGTCTGAAGACAGGGCGGTAGCATTGCGCCTATAGAGTGGCTGTTCTACTTACGTATTGTTTTGGGCAAAAATGCATGTTTAAAAGCGTTTTTTTAGATGCGAAGCAGCCTAACGCCGAGTTCAATCCGGTGGTGGTGGTGATGGTGATGTGCGTCCTGACCACCCTTACTGTGCATGCGCAAACCCTCTACACACACCTCCTCTCCTACGCTCCTCCTCTCTCTCCTCTAGACATCCCAGCCGCGGCGTTTACACACCCCATTGCGCATGCGCGTCCCCTCCCCCCTCGCTCCTCTCCTACGCTCCCCCCTCTCTCGCCTCGCAACGCCGACGCAAGCAGCGTCTGCTAGCGAGTTTCTTGATTTGAAAAAACCGACTGCTCGAGCTGCACAACCGTTCACTGGCCACCCCGTATATATAGGCACTGGATCTTGACCTGCAAGGTAGTGCCGGTAGGAGATTTCTCCTGTGATTTGTTGTAGAATAAAAATACGCAGCGTGCGCGTTAACTAGAAGCGGACTGCGGGTGTCTGTGTCCAATCGAAGTCTTCTGTCTCTCATTGCCCATTAGCAGCGATTGGCATTTTCCAGTAGGAAACACTGGTCCAAAACTTCGTGCTTTGCGCCTCTCCCCAGGTTTCTCTCCTGCGCAACGCCGCGATGAGCGCCAGCGTCAACGCCGCCGCCAGTGTAAGCGTTAGCGCCCGCTGCTTCGCATCTATACGTGGTTCCCTTTAGCGGGAGATGGTGTAATTTTTTTTTTTACGGCACAATCACTCACGTACTTTCAAAGAATAACCTCTCTGTGATAAAAAAATAGCTAGATGGTTTTATGCAGTTATCTTTATCAAGCACTGTTCCATCGTTTAGTGTATGTATGAAAGGCACAGTCGAGTCCCAAGGTTTCGCAGCCTGTTTCAAGTCTTTCATAAATGAATAGAACAGCGTAGAGTGGCTTTTTTTTAAGTTCTACCACTTTCCTGGTTTTCCTTTTAGTTATAATAACACTCCAAGTAGACTGAAATTGGGGGTCGCAATCTCAGTGGCTGAAGAGATGGTTAGGTTGAGAGAACCTAACGTGCTGGAAAGCACACAACCTTGTGCAGTCTTGCACGTTATTCTTACCTTACTGTATGTGGTCACGTGTTGCATTGACCAAACGTTTGCCCGCGTTTCTCTGCATGTCGATGAAGAAAGAAATATATACAACGTAGGCACAGTCTTATTTAACGTAAGCCCTGTTCGTTCATAATATGCTCCATTTTCAGACAATGCGCAGGATAACGTTAAATTCGATAAGCTTACTTAACATACTTCACACTGAAAAATGACTAGTTGCGTGAGGGGCTTTCTTTTTTCTGTTTCTCGTTTTTTTTGTCATTTTTTGATTACACTAGTTCTTATGTGGACACACAACAATATGCACGAATACTAAACTTGTTTCTTATTAGAAGGGGAAAAAATTCAGTGATGTGAGAGCATTAAAAAAGAGGTGTTTCGTTGGATCAGCTGCTCACAATTATTGTACAGTTTGGCATACATTAAACCAAAATCCATGAACGGGCTGACACGAATTGAAACGCGAAAATTTAGGGCTTTGTAATGCACGTATTTTCGTTTCCAGCGTTTACAGATGGTGTCACGTTGGCGCAAGTTTGAATCGAACGCTTACATCAGAGCCAGCATTAGCTTAGCGACCATATTTTCTGCGAGCCGACAAGGTTATTGTAAGCGATTGGTCACAGCAGTCGCTCTGCTCAAAAAAGAAAAAAAAGTGACGCTGCGTATTAATACGTCCGCACAACACATGAGGCTTGGCTCAATATAGCTGTTGCACAGGTGCCCCCCCCCCCCCCCCCCCCAAAAAAAAAAGTCGTATAAAAAGACGACGCAGTCAGAGAAGTGGTATTTTATAACGCACATCACTCTTTGCCGGATTAAGTAACCTTCAAGTTATGACTTGGAAGACCAGCGACAACTCGACGCCAGGGCCAAGAGGGCAGTCGATGCCAGAGGGTTCCTGGACTAGAGAGCCCTCCCACCATAGGGTGATACCGGCCATAGCTCGGAAGACTGTTTCTAGAATAGACGTCTACTTCTGTCTCTCTCTCTGTGGTGACGACGCTGTGACACAAGATCATGGGTCAAAACGCGAAGGGTTCATTAAAGGTAGTCTTCCAGAAATATATGATATAAAAAAAGCGAAAAACAATGTCGTGGTTACTGTCGATGTTAGCGCGAATAGCATTTGAACGGTCAACAATACCTCTTGACCGTTTGATCCGGAGACTATCGATTGCGCATGTAACGAGTTTCTTCTAGATTGCCAGTTGATAAGGCCCTCTTAGACTGCACGTAAAACCTTAGCCCGCATAATGCCTTAGCCTGCATATAAAACTACGCTAACCCCGTACGATGTCGTCATGTAAAAACTAAAATGTCCGGAGTTGAATATAGGCAATATAACAAACTATTGGGGGGCATTATTCATAGTCGTCACGCTAGCCAGATGTGCACACAAATAACTTCAAAAACAAAGATATTAAATATGAATCATTCTAATTACTTACAAAATAACAGTGGTGCTATTTCCAAGCCTAAGAAAGCATTGCGAAAAAAGAAATATCCTTAGCACTTTGACTTTTTTCCATAGGGTGCTCAGTGCTGTGCCTTCAAACGATTTAAGAGTAGCAGTTTTGCGGATAATTATTTTGTATTGATGACCGAAAGATACGAGGTGGATAAAAGCATACAATAGCTTTTAAGGTTCGGTAAGGACGCACGGACACGCGTTCGTGAAATGCTTTCCGTCTAGCAGTTGCATTATAGCACCGTTCAGCACCATTCAGTTAACCGTCAAAATAACGCTGACGTTCCCTGGATGCATAGCGATGGCAGGCTGCTGCCAAGACGTGCGCTTTCACAGACGCGTCTGCACACATTTAAAACGCGCCATTCTTTCTGCGCCATTAAAATCTTGAAACACGATTGTTAAGCTTTGTTGTGATGATAAAACTGAAAAAAAAAAGAAAATAAATTTGAAGAATGCTAGAACATGACATTTTCCACTACTTTCGCAATGTTACTGCGGGTGCTTCGTATACCGATGTCGTAATCCGACACCAAGAGAATCCAGCAGCCACGACAATATTCTTTGTTCCAGTGCATTCGCAGTTCCGCTGATATATGTCCGTGAGAAAACAGTTCGAGAACATTTGCATCCTACCCGCCTAGAAACACATTTCTGCGGCGACACACTTGAATGTGAAATGCGGTCGCCTAAGGCTGTTAGTTTTGTTCGTCGATTGCTACCTTTTTGTTCGCTCTTACACTGTTTCATGACGACCTGTTGAATAAATGGAAATGCGTTTTTCAGGAGGCGTACTTTTTTTTTACCAATTTAGCGTATACTTGAATCGCTTCGTCTTGAAGCAACGTTAACGCTTGCCCGTTTGTACGATAAAAAAGAATCTCGCTTTACTTTTTTTCAGGCTCAGGAAACGCAAGGAGAATTTTGCAGCCTGGAGCGCAAGACCCAGCCCCGAATGGTACGATATTCTTGCTCTGTTATTTTTTATGTTGAATTTCTTCGGAGTCAAGAGCATTACAAACAATACCGACGAAACGTCTGCCTCGCATTGTCAGGCGGAACGATATTATAACGCTAAGTTTAGATTTAAACGAAAAAAATTTGACAATTCTCGGGCAGCGAAGCTCTAAATGTGCGAGTGTATGTGAGGGTAGACTAAGAGCGCTTAGTTTCATTGAGATCATCATTGTCATCATCACTTAGCATAATGAGGATTATGATGATAATCATCGTCATTTTCATCAATAGCATGACCATCACGTGCCTGCGGGACGCCTGCGTTACTTGCGTGACGCTGTAAAAGAGGGGAAAAAAAAGGGCTGTTGCACTCATCTATTTCAAAAGACATTCGGTGTCGGAACATACAATGACAATATATTCTGTGCATTGCAGGCTTGCTTACAGTGCAATGAGCAACAGGGACGTGTAAGACGTAGCGGTGACAACGCGCCGTGTCCTTGGACCGCTTGATGGTCCAGAGAACGCTTTTGCCGGACACGCGGGAAACGTGGTGGTACGTGGTACCATAACGGCACGCTGTAAAAATGCTTCCGGAAGGAGATTGCAATAATGTCAGTGGCTCCGGTAACCGCTACGGACGTTTCCTCTCGCGTAACATTGTCGGGCGTCGTTTCCTTTCCTCGACTAATTCCTTCCTTCTTCACGCTATCGCGTCCTGGCGAATAGGAGGGAAAAAAAGAAAGAGTGGCATGGCTGAGAGAGGCGGTAATTGGCTGCGTCCCGTTTCCTTACGATCCTCCTGAGCCTAATCGCCACACTTTTCGGCTCGGCAGAGCGTGGCAAAGGCGAAGGATGCGACACTTGCTATGCACTGCGAGTTCGGCTGTTTCCTTGCGCCAACCATTACGGCGCTCCTCTGTTGTTTTTCGCTTCCCTTTTAACAGTCACTCCATTTATGTGGGCATCGCACGTGCCAAGACGTTCCAATAAGTAGTCTTGCTGATTCGTTTGGGCGTTTAGCGGTGTTATGGTTTTACCATTGTTATGGTATTATGGTATTACGGCATTACCACAGTGATTTGTGGGTTCCCTTTGTCGAGACACCTTATAGAAGAGTCAGGGTAGAAGCCGTTTGGTTGTAGGTAGTGAAAATTGTCAGCGCACTGCAAAGAAACGAAAGACGACGTAGATTGAACCACAGTGATAATACAAGCGCGCTTGTGTTCTCCCGTGTGGTTCTATCTGCGTCGTATTTCGTTTGCGAGCAGCACGCTGAAAATCTATCGAGAGTCTTTGTGTGGCGAAACACTCGACGCTCATGCTTAGCTTGGTTCTTTAATTCCGTAGTGTATTTAGTAGTTTTTTCTTATAATATTCTTTCTTTAGTCCATCAGACTGCTCCTATTGTTAACCAGTCACGTAAGATGGGTAGTGGTAGTCGGTTGGTGGTTTGCTGGGGTGGTGGTTTAACATATAGGCGAAGGCTGTCTTATCGCACGAGCTGTAACGAGGATAATGACACAGGACGTGTGCAATGGTTTACTCGCTGCGAAGAGATGACATGCAGTACTGTCAGTATTGCGATGCGGTAAGTGAATATGCCTGTAAATGACACCCCAAGCCATAGGCTGCAAAGAACGGGTTGTCTCAAATACAGGTAGTCTAGATGGAATTTGACGTTGGAGTGACGGGTTCCAGGCAATGCAGTTGGGTATGTAGAAATCCGGACATATTCCACATCGATTGTGCGACATCGCGCACGAAGGTACAAATTTTTGCTGCGGCGTTTCCATGCTATATTTGTGATTTTCGCAGTGAAAACAAATGAACATATTCCTGCATTTCTTCATAATTGTCCCATTTTGTAACACGCTTTGATTTCTTAAATTGCGCTTAACGGTCACTGTAATCACTATTTCGTCGTGGGTTTTTATGGCTATAGGGGGGAATGTGAGCGCAGAGGGGGGAACGTGAGCGCAGATGTGAAAAGAACGTGCACTTCTGCCGTCAATATTTGTCCGCGATACGAGGAAGCGCAGTTTCTTTCCGCCATTTCCCGGCATAACGAAAGAGCGAGAATTCGATCTTTTATCTCATTGATCTCGAGTAATGACTGTGTCCTGCAGTATTTGCTGTTCTTCCTTCAACACCCTCGCATTCGAAGCTGAATAGTTCCCGCTTCAATAGCCTCGCTCATTCGCGGCATTTCTTTTCCTTCTTTCTAGCAGTTTTGAGTTTCCTCTCACTCACAATTGTCTTTGGTATCACGAGCCGCGACGACGGTTAAAAGTGAGAAGGGAACGAACGACCCGCGTGCCACTTATATCTTGTTAACTAACGAGTCACGCTTACCGGGTTACGGGCTGATGAACAGCATCTCGGACAAGAGCGATGTGGAAAGGGGGGTCGTAAGGAGGAGGCCGAGTGAAGGCGTAAAAGCAGTTACCCCGGGCGAACGCCGATGTGGCAGATTGGACGTCGATGGGAGGAAACGACCGGAACGGGGACGCAACAAAAGACCAGCCTTCAACGCATGATCGGCCTGCTCCTGGCTTTCTTCTCCGCTCTTAACATTGTTCCATCCGAGGAGCACACCCGGAGCATACTCGTGGCTATAGCATGAGGAGGTGCCCTTTATCTTTCTCTTGCTCACGTCAGCGCGTAAATCAGCGGTTCGATCACTCGTTTCAGACATCGGCCACGCCTGTGTCGCTCGGGAGACTATATTCTTTCGCTTACTACGTGGACATTTCTAGCTTCTGTGCGGCTTCTCCGGTAGCCAGCTGCAAATAACGCGCCCCCCTTCTGGTGAGAACACTGGCGGGCAACCACGTGTTTCTTATCGCGTTTCTACAACCTCGCGCTGGAGGCATGGACACTCTATCACCCCATTCTTCGCTAGGCTCCATGTAGTCTTCTTTTTATAGTTCTGTAGCTACTACGGAGCACGACTCTAGCTCATTCTGCATGGTCCGTATTTTCTCTTATCCTGCCTAGTTCTTTTTTCTTGCTGCCTTCATCACGTACACGCCGCAACAAGACCTCATATACACCCACTTTGCTTCTTTCACTGTCAACTCTATCTAGCGAATCGCTTGGCAAAAGCACAGTGTTCTAAGAAGCAACAGGAACACTGGAAAAAGTGTGGCGAGGAAAATGGTAACAGAAAAAGTACTTAGTGTGCGCTTGTTTAACAACGTCGTTAGCGAAAGGATCTAACGAGGACGCCGAAATTCCTTTGACGAGACTACGCTACGCTCTTAAGGAACTCCCTAGGTCGTCTCGTTCGAGAGCCTAGAGACTGCCTCTCCCCTTTCTTTTATTTCTTCTTTCTTTTTTTGTCTCGAACTCAAGGCAGCAGTAATTAGAAAGATAACCTGACTCTCTTGGTTACCGATATCAAAGGCTTTGCGTTTTCGTCATTCCTTCAATAAGGAGCTGCCGCAGTACTGGCGCGTAATGCACAGGTGAAAAGGAGACCGGCGCAAAAAAACCATTGAGCGACTGATGACTCGCGTCAACACTGTTTGTCTTGCAACCAGCGGCTGGAAGACGGTACGGTACTTGTTCACCCTGCACGCTTGAGAAGAATGGCAATTCAAAACGCATGCTCGAGCGCGTACATTGACCCTCAATTTCGTGTCATTATTACGATCTTCCTTTGGTTTTCAGCATATATGGATACCTCGTGTAACGCACACCAACAGACAAATAAAATTGATTTTCGTAAAAGTTGTCGCAGTGAGGTATACTTTTATGAACATAATCGTTAGTGGTGATTTTGAAAGAGCCTCGATCGTACATTCTTCGTTCAGTATGTTGGAAACTGCATAGATTTATTATTCTGTGGCTGTAAAATAAATTCAATAAAAAGTGTTAAAAGCGTTTACAAGCATAGGGAATGAGCAAGACAAGCAGATGCAAAGAGCGCCGCTTGTGCTGCCACCTCGTACATAGTTGTGGTAGATATAGAACAGTTTTGTGAGAGCACAAAATATTACAGATGATGCGCGTACCGAAGAGATTGCATAACACGTGGAGGAGATTAAGAAAGAAGGCACTGATAGAAGTGCCGTCGGTTGTAAGACTGCGTACTTGGACAGTCTATAGGCTTATTCTGATGCCAAAAAAAGAAAAAAAAAAGCCGTTTGGCGTTTCCCATTGAACAACTCGCTGGACCATCGTGGTAATTTTGAGGCGATAAAAAAATTCAGTGAGGAGACTCTCCGCATGAGGCAATACAAACAGACCTAAGGATATAAGGAACGAAATGCGAAAGCCTTTTACAAGGAATACTGTAGCAGATCGGGAAAGTAATACACTTAAGAGCATGGAAATAGATTCACATTTGCAGCAAAAATTACTACCTGAAGCCGTTTTCTTAGCCGATTCTTTGTAGAGTTGCCCGCATTGAGATCGTTGTGATCCGCTTCTCCTCGCTTCACCATGCTGTGGCAGAAAGCACATGCTGTCGTGCGACGCGCCTTCAACGTATTTTGTTCTCCAGGCAAAGCATTAAAGCTGAGCTCATGCACGCTGATCTACACCTCCGTATAATTCGTGAAGGCTACGTCATCAGTGAGCTCAATATATTCATGAAGAGCTCTAAAACTACCTATGCAAATCTTGGCAATGCGAGAGAATGAACTCAAGATTTAAAGTTTCGCGCGACGTAAAATAATTTTAGGAAATGCCAGAACGAAAAAACAAAAAACAAACTAGGGGAGGCTGTTCAGAAAATTGCATTCTTCTGCTTTTTTTTTGTTGTTGTTGTTTTTGCTTCGCAATAACAACTCAAACCAAGACGGCAAAGCAAAGGCCTAAGACTACGGGCATGAGTCCACTCAATTTTTCTTCCCGCCACTGGGTAAACAAAGTGGTGGAAACAAACAACATCCACAAGACAGAAGTGGGGCGCAGAGCGCGTGTCGGCAACGCGTCTCCCGCGTGTTCTGCAATGCAAATGAGCATAGCTCGTCACCACGCTGCGCGCGACACGTTCTTTCGACCGGCAGTCGGGGGAAGCTGTTTATCTGCAACGTAGCCGTCTCCCGTGAGTCTATACAGGCACCGTCCTTTGGGTGGCACTGCTGACAGGATATCTCTGCATGGCTGGATACTTCTTATCGCTCTGTCTCTTTCGCAGCATGCAAGGTTCGGGACCAATCCGCTTAGAGTAGGCGGCAGAGAATGCAAACGCGGCGAGCATATCTTAGACTGTGTATGTTTTCTTTATTTCAGCTTGGCGTTCCTACGTTACTCGATCGGTACATGTTTGCTTCTTGTTCAGTTGTATATTATACAGAATATTTGTGTCTCTAACCAGATCAGAATGCTGCATCGCTGGCTCACACTGGTATATGTCGCTCTCTCTGTGGCCTGATTCCATGGCTCTACAAAATTCCAGTTCTTCTGCAGAGATGTGTGCGTTATAGCACAGCTCGTGCGTACGCGAACGCTGCGCATATCACTATAGAGATCAATATTGTCACTCGCTGGGCGTGCCACCTGGTGTTCTGAGCCAGCAAGCCGTGGCCAATATTGAAAGAGCGCGATCAGCGGTACGTGTTGTCAAATCATGATGTCAAATATAGTTATAACTAAAAATCAAGATGACATGATCTTTCAGTTAGATAGGCCAAAGCCACCTCGGACACAGCGTGAAAGAACCACTGTGTTGTGTCGAGTGCGCCTTCTTTCCGTTGTCACTGCCTTTAGACTGAGGTACGATCAAGAAGAATTCAATACAAACAAGCCCAGATTGCGTGAAAGAAAGTCTTACGTCCTACATATCAACGTCACCTTCACCTTTTTCTGCACAAACATCTGCCGCGTTTTAGTAAAATGTGTGACATTTGTTCAGAAACCGCCACAGCTTAAAGAATTGGAAGATCCTGCACTAAGCCGCGCAAGGCTGGAAACAGCGAAGCTGGACGAATCGGAAGAGTAATCTGGTTGCTTCTAGGTTGTTGCTAGGCTTTAGCTAGGTAATGCTAGGTTGTTTCTACGTTGATAATCAGCGCAAAGATGTTCGAATAAACCACAGACAATCACAGCCACGACACGCCTGTCCAAACTCCACAGACAGAAACTCGCGCTCAAACCAAGCGCCCGCACCTCTCATAGATCTACGGGTGCGTGGTCGATGGCGCAGGCCTTCCATCGCTTCGTGGTCTTCTCGCAGCCGCCGAGCTATAGGTGGCGCGCTGTGCAATTCAAGATGGCACCCTGAGGGGGTTCAATGAGTTTGTTAGCATAGGAACAGATAGGACGTGCCGACGTACGGCCTGTGCCACCTTCACCGGATGAGGTCATGAGCTGCACTGAAATGGATATGAGACCAAAGTTATTTCCCCAAACGATGGAAATTACTAAATGTTTTGTCACCTAATTATTTGCCGCGGTGTGAAAGGCTATATATTGGCTCCGTTACCATGCATCAACGATGCTTTGCGAAATCATATGCGTGCTGCATAAAACGGTATGAACTAGAATTGACGTGTGAACTGAACGGTACTCCGAGGTCGTACGTACTGAGCCTGTCTGATGGATTTGCCGCACTAGTTAGGCCGCTAGCGAGTAGCGCCATCGCTGCTGCACGGGATCGCATGTTTAAACGTGGCGATGGTTTCGAAACATATTAAACCGTCGTCATTACTTGCGCACTCATGGAACGCGCAGTTAATTCGACGGAACAGAAGCATTGAACATCCGTTTCAATAGCGCTTATGTCACAACCATGCTCAGATTCTAGCCTAGCGCAATTCACTTCTCTCGGATGCACTCAAGCAATATCCTTATTACGCTGCACTGGGGACTGTGACGGCAACACAGAACTTGTAGCCGGCTTGGGCGGTGAAAATCCCTAAATTCCAATTCCCTTCGGATCTCTCCGAATTCGCGGCATGTTTTCAAAGTAAAATTTTTCATTAGAAGTTGAGCGCGAGAAGCTTAACGGTTGGCACTGACGCGATCAACTACTAGACATGTAAATCGTGAGCAAGCACGCCTCTTATCAAACAATAATAATTCCTACGCCTCACGCCATTCCACAGTAGGAGTTCTTTGCCGCCATTTCGCAAGACATGTCATTTTATGGAGGCTAATCTCGCCGGTTTACGTGGAGCCCGCGTAAATTTTCCCGGAACCGCAAACTTCTGCGCGGGACGTTGGCATTCGTCTCTCGCGCGTGTCGTGCTTAGGCATCCGGTGGAATGGCGGTGCGTGCGCGGCACCACCGTCACAAAGTGAATTGCTGGGCAATTTCTGACCGCCGTAACAACGCGTGCTCGCATTCCTCCTCCAGCTCGTACAGTACAGCCTGCGGAAAACAGGAGCGCGGTACGCTCAGTGCGAAGACAAATTCACGCGAAGCACGCTTGCATTTAGCTTGCGTACTTTTGCAGAGGCTCTGGATTCCTTCCTGGCGTTGCACCGTTTACAGTGCTCGGCCTAGGCGTGCATAGCGAAACGAGCGGCTATTATCTCGGCGTTTGCCGTGGCGCGCTTGTCCTTGCTAACACGTGCCGCCACCACTGTCTGTCTAGGGTCGGTCGTAAGCACGTCGCTATTTGGAAGATGTGTCGCAGTGTTCCGTTCTCCGGGTAGGCCTCGTTTGTTCCGCTTGGTCGCTTGCCTTATAAATGTGGCGAGCTTGAAGTATGGGGAACGCTCGTAGAGACAGGCTGCGGAGACCGAGGGAATACATGCGGCCGGGGCATTCGGGTTGTTTGGCTGGCGTTCATTTTGCTTGCGGCAGCGGAAGGAGCGTAACTAAACAGACGAAGGGCGCGCGACAGGGCCTGCAGTCGACACTGTGGCAGAAGGGTTATGCTTCGAGGTTTTTCTGTCTAGGAAAAGGTCATAGTTTTGTTAACGCGTCACTGCGGGGGATATTAGCGTAACAGTAACTGAAACCTACACTCCTTATTGAGTGAAGTGTGCACCCTATGCTGGAGCTTTTTTAATTTGTTCCTAAACCATCTTCGCTGGAATCATAGTTCCCCAAGGCCGCAAAGAGCTTGAATTTTGTAACCTGTGGGTTCACTCATTGGATAAGGATTATAAATTTGGCGAACTGGGTAATGTTCTTGGTTGAAGAGCGGTAAAGAACACGGACGAAAGAGAAGGCCAGACCAACTCTCGTATGTCCGTGTCCTGTAGCGCTGCTAAACCATAAAGGTGGCCCATTATTGAGAAAAATGGCAACACCTCGTAGGCTTTGTCAACGAAGACAGGCTTTTCAGACATTCCAGTACCATTCGCTTATATCATGTTAAGGCAAAAGCCATAAATGCCTCATTCAAACGCAATATTTGACCGTTGGCTTCCCGCATAGGCGCCGTCACCGTCTCGGGGCGTCGGCGACAACGGTCCCCCCCCAAAATTATCACGTGATGACGTCACCATATGACGTCATCAAGACGTCACAAATCACAACAATTTGTGACGTCATCGTGATGTTATTGTGAGGTCACGTGACGTAACTTTGCGGGATGGCGTCATCACATGACATCATAGCTTGGCCAAAGATGCTCCGATCACGGAGGCAATGAAGAACCCAGTGAGCTGCCTTCGATCTTGGAGGCAGTGCGAAACCACGTTAGGCGCAGAAAGCTTTCCCAGACCGGCGGGGCAGCACCAATACATTGATAGTGAAAAAAAAAAAAAGAGGAAGTTGCTTTCTCCTTCGAATTGTCTTAAATATGAATGCAGACCTTGTGAGCCTTTTTTTTATGTTGCCTAGTATATCGTTATGGCAATGCATCAACGTAGAGGCACGGGGTATGGCCAGAAACGACTCGGGAAAGCAGAAAACAGTTGAGATGGACGTGACTGCTAGATACGGCGTCACAAATTAGCTTGCATCCACGGCCACTCGCTCGAAGCTGGTCTGTACGATGCATCAGAAAGGGAGAACCTTCCATAGGACGTGATCGGAGCACTAAGGCATTCGCTCGCACGAACGTAAGCCTTACAGCTTAGCCTGGAGGGAAAATGTGAAAGGCATGCGAGAGAATGGATGGAAGAGGCCCAGGAGATGAACGAAGGCTTTTCCTCGTCCAGTCTCGGGGAGGGATGTTCGCCTCGCGGAAAGCTCTTCTTGCTGCTGTTGTTGTTTTCTATGGGCGCGTTTCTTCCTCGTCCTGCATCTTTTATCGTTGCACTCTATAACTTGCGGCCGCAGAGAATTGAAATCTGGAGACAGGGTTATTCGTGGTGTGTGCAAGTCTTATTGTTTTTTGCGCCACTTATACATCTTTTTCGTTTCCTACATAGCTACTTATGAACTAACTCGATCACGGGTGGTTTGAAAGGTAGCGCGCTAAATTAATGCATCAAATATGTCTCGCTAATTGCCATGCTCGATGTATATTGCTGATAGCTTTGGCATAAGTAGGTCCGTTCATGTCTTTTAGATGAAGCATAAACCTTTTTTTATTTTGCCTACGCTGCCACTCTATTGGTACTCCATGCATTGCTTTACTATTTCTGATATACACTGCTTTCGTTCATCTACAACTAATATTTGTTTGCTTAGTAGTGTTTTCTGTCGGGCTAGTAGGTACATGGCTTAAGTAGAATTGATGGCGCAAATACTCAGACAGCGAAGAAGAAACACAGACACGGACAAGCGCACGCGGACAAACACCGACGCGCTTATCCGCGTCTTTGTTTCTTCGTCCCTGTCTGAGTATTTGTGCCATCAGTTCTACTTCAGCTATTTGTTTGCTCTAGCGTGGGCCACAAGAAGCTGCTCGTAGTTTTATCTTCGTCCTTTAGGTTGCTATGAGATAATCATTACAAGTCCAATTTGCTTTTTATCATGGAAGGGAGGCCGAGTAAGTTAGCAGGAAATTGGCTTCACAGCGTGATGTTCAATATTCCTGAAATAATCACATTAATCTGAACAACACGTTAAAAAATACCAAAAACTACAACCCCGATAAAATTCACTTTGCAAGTACGGAATTCTTTCGATTGCCTTCAGAAGCACATCGCGTAGTACGTCGTTTTCGCCCGCAATCTCTTGTCACTACGTTCTGACTGGAAAGCCGCCGGTAAGTTCTTAGCGGCGGGTTATTCATCGCGAGCGAAACTGAGGCAAGAACAGAGATGACCGGCAATACTTTCTCTTCCTACAAAACGTAGCCATTTGTAGCGTCTAAAAACAAGCGAAGCAAGACCGGACAATTTATCAATCTTGGTTGACGCGTCAGCTGTGCGCTATTTGATCATTATGGTTTTTGTATTAATCGGTGAACTCATCTTCATTAGGCACGTGCAATGTGCTCGCTTCCACCGAATGAAAGCTCCCCGTGGACGTGGCATCCGCCGGACGCCGAGGCCGGTCTTTTTCTCTTTACCTGCTGCATGAAAAACTATCGAGAGTAACGCCATTACTTCACTCTTTTCTTCCGGAAGGTGGCGCAGGCAAGCGGGACGTTGAGCAGTAAATGAGTTTATTTCGCATTTACGTTGGTTGTTGCATGCTGTAGTAGCAGAAAAAAAAAGCAGGGGAGCGCATTAGCGGCAATCAAATCAATCTTTGTAAACTGCTTTGGACTTGGCTGATAACGACGAGCATCGGGCTATCTGCTTTTCGCCGGCATTTCGGGGCAATATTTCTTGCATTAGGGTGGTTACTCCGCGGGGCTTGTCAAACACAACTAGCGTCGATGTACCGTTTACAGCAGGCTGCACGGAGAAAAAAGAGCAAGAGGCGCAGAGGCATGCAACGCATTCAACAACCCCGTGAACAACATCAAACAAAAGATAATAAAGAGAACGTGGATAACGTATCGTGGGCACTAGGAAGAAGCGTTCGGGGCTGACGTTGTGAGAGGGCGAAATAAAAATGGCGATAATGATAAATTGCTAAGCCAGCATCGCATTTCCTTACTCGGTTCAAAGTTACGTGTTGTCGTGTTTAATAACATGCTCGCATTCGCAGCGATAAGCTGGCCACTTCCGACGCACCGAGATGGTACGATAGCAAAAGCAAAGAACACATAAAAATGGTGCGCAGTGTGTGAGGCGGGGAAATCGACACACCAGTGTCCACACATGATTTCGAAAACAGTACGCACGTACTACGTGGCCACGCGCGTCTTGAAACAGGAAAAGTCAAAACTCGTTGCGTTACGCTACGAGCTGCACAAAGCAACTTCCTCGGGACACGCACTTCCGTGTTTGCTCTTTGCGCTTTGGGCGTCTTGCGCATATAGTGCGCTCTCTCTACGTGATTTCCGGGAGCGTTCTTATCAGGCGCTGGCGAGATGCAGAGAGAGGCAGCGGCGGTGTTTGATCGATGTTCATCGGGGGCGGTTGGTGCCTAGCCTCTGGCACCCTAACTATATTTTCTTCTTCTCTACGTATTCCTTAACGTATCGCAATATCCTCGCACTGGGCTCGGTGAAATTTCTCTTCCTCCTCGAAAAGTCCTCCTTACATCGTCGTCGAAACCACCGCTTTCTTTTTTTTGTTGTTTTTTGCCCCCCTTTCTATAATAGCCTGCCTGCGGGCGGGCGGTAAGCCTCTCCCCATTTCGGAATCCACTCCACCCTTTCTCACGACGTGGTCTCTCCTCCTTTTTTTTACAATCCATTCTTTTCATTATATTAGGCTCTTGCTCGCCCTCACGTCCTTTCTAGCTGGCTGTCGTGATCGCAGCTCGTCAGGAGGTGGTTCGGCTTTGCCGTAGTAACCACTGTTCCCTTCTTTTTTGCTCTCTCTCTCAACGCTTATTTTCCATCATTGAGCCGCTCTTCCCTTTTGAGCCCTCCCGATGCGCTGCACAATATTAATCTCCCGCACCTCCCCTTCGGGACCTCGCCCTGGCGAGCGGCGTGAGATCAGCGCATCCCTTCCTGGGAAGGCGCCAGCCCTAACCCAGATCGTTCGTACCAATATCTCGTTAACGCGCTCTTCATCCTCGTCCTTTTTTTTTATTTTCTTATCACCTCGAGGCACGTAACTGACAGTGTTTTAATTTCATGCATTAATCCTCATCCTTTTCTTATCCCTCCCCTCGTGTATGGCGCATCGTTCTTTTTTTTATTTTTTTTATTAAGTCACGTAAGATTGATTCAGCTCCTGGTGGCTCTCGCTTTAGCACACACGCAAGTTTGCGCGAAAGTGCAGAGGTTTCAGAAAAAAAGAAAAAGATGGAGTGTATGAGTGTATAATTAGCCATGTTCAATTAACGGCAGAAACATTGTTTAGGGAGCGACGCCTGGACCACTTTGTCTTTTCCTTTCCCAGGGCTTATCTTTCCCTCCCTCGACAGTAAAGGTGTATCAAAAGCGTTTCGTTTCCCGCCATGTTCCCTACGCTCACCTATGTTTAGGTACGTGGCTTCTTATCGCATTTATTTACAGATATTTCATTCTATGGAGTTAAACCACCTGCAAGGGTCGGGGCAGCATGTGTTCATTTGAGATAAGGGCGTCAGTGTTAAATATGGCGCGCGAAGTTTTTTTTTTTTTTTTTTTTGAGCACTCAAGAAGTATGCGAAACGGTCTTCAAAACTAATCTGCGTAGAACGATTGCTGCTTTAAATATCGTATTTTCCGGGTATAGTGTTGAGTCGTTTGCTCCAAACTAAGCTTTACGGCAATGTGCGTTGGCTAAGACAGAAACGTCCTAATATTCTTACAGCTGCTGAGAAAGCATAAGACATTGTTATAATGATTGCTGTTGGTCGAATTACGCCTAAGATTATATAGCATCTCTTTATTTAACTATACTGAAGGCACCCAGAGCATGTAAGAAAAGGGGACTGGCTGTTTCTATATTTTAATTTACCGAATCTCTAGAAGTACAGAACAAATTAATAAATTAATAGTGTGGGTGTTTGTTATATACATACAAATTCTCACCACCCGTATATTATCATCATTATCGTACGCTTGGCTCTGCATCCTCTTCGTCAACGTGCAGCATCATCATCATCGTGTCCGTGTGCATTGTGCCCATTCGCTGCCGGTTCCTCGGGTCAAATTAAACGTCAGCCCAACTAAGACGTCATACAATAGGAACAATACAATAATATAGTTGCAATAAAAATAGAACACTCACCAGGCAAAAGAGCTAAATACAGCAACATCATCTCGCCGTCCACCGAGACTGAGATATAGCATCATAGGTATCAATTTCACGCTTACAAACGAGGCCAAGGTTTATGAATGTGATCTTCATTGAACTGCATAGCACGCCTGTAAAAAAAATACGAATATAAATTTAAGGCCGAACTATTGGCGCCATTCGGTGTAATGACAGAAAAAGTAAATTGCCTACTCGTGTATCACAGGATTTATGGTGAAGGGTGCACGCGTGCGGACACGGACACAAGAGATGAGATGAAAAAGTATACTCATACCTTCTTCTGGAATGAATACTTGTGAACTACCTCAACTTTCATCGTTAAGGTATCATAGGATACCTTTTCGGAAATGAGTACAGTTACGTCTGCGTGCATCTGGAGTACATGAAAAAAATTAGACGAAGACGAGACTATTTTCGTAGAAGTGAAACAAGCGTAGCTCGCGGTTGCGTCTCTGCCTTTGACATTCCTAAGAACTAGGAGAAGTGTTGCGGGGACCAGCGTTTTCTTTTTTCGGGTTATGCGAATTTGGTGCACCACCAATGTCGGCAACATTACGACCGTCCACTTTTCACACACTCTGCTTCTCGAGAAATGCTAAATATAATGTCCTCATTGTTCTGAAAGAAGAACATTATCACGTTACATTATTCATGAATTCTACAGGCATCTTTTTTCTTTTCGGCGCCACGCTAGACTAAAGCACTACGATATTAAGTAAACTGAGCTTGTTGCAGCAATTTGTATGCACTTCCATAATGGAGGCTTAGACGACGTCGAAGATTAAAATTGGAACATGAGAATAGCATGTCCAGTTTCAGCGTTATACGGGTAGATGCTCCATAATCGTCTTTTCAGGCTACTTTATCGTGGCTAGCAACAGCGTGAGTTCGTATAACTCAAGGCTAGTAGTGCAATTTCCTGAGGTGTCAAGATTCACACTTCGTACAGACGAAGATAAACATCGACTGAGAATATGAAGTAAGCTCGTACAACTACATTTCTTATTGCCTTTGCAAAATGTTCTCTGACAGCAAGTTTCATCGCCAACTTCGCATATTTCACTGACATGCAAATATGCGAACTACTACGAAGTGGTTCACGAGTTTTTTGGTACATTCGTTTTCTACAACTTTTAGCGACACCTGCCAAGCGCGCTTATCTTGGAAGTAAGTCAGCCTGCTGTTCTTCGTTCCTTTTTCAAGTGCGCGCTGTCTACGAAAAAGAAAGTTATCTATGCATGTTGTCCATAAAACGTTTCGCATTCATTTTATTATATAATCCTTTGAAATTCATTCACTTCCGTCAAATCAAATATAAAAATAGAGCGCAAACTTGCTCGACCTTGTGGAGAACATATAACTGAGAAGCGCTGAAAAGGGAGATGATAAACTCTCCGCGCTGTTTCCGAGCGCGCAGTAGATTTGTGGAAAATCAGCGAGCGTGGAAAAGTGAACTCGGCTGTCCCAGTCAGGGACTTTGCGCAGCCCTCGTATCCGAGTGTCACGGAAAGAGTCCGGGCTGCATGACTGATAGACCCGCAGAATGCACCTACAGCGAAGGAATGGGAGAAGGTTTTGTTCGCCGTTCGCGTACTTGACGGAAGGGGGGCGTAGTCATAGTGGAGTAATGTAGCCACTGTATGCCCAGAGGCCCGCGAGGCGAAGACAGCGACTTTGATCAATGGCCTTGTCGCTAACTCCCGGCGGCCTCGCCCTTTTCGCGTGAGGAAATTACGCGTCCTTCCTAGGGTCAGAAGCAGAGAACACGCGCGTTCTTGTGATCTCCCGATAGCGTGATAACAGAAGTGCCAGCGGGTAAGACGTTCGTTGTAGCTTTTTCTTAGGTTTGCATGTGCGCTTGCTTTTAGTACTGCCACTGCCCATTCTATAGGCTGCTGTCAGCAAACAGTACTGTTGCTACACTGTAGTTACTGTTGGCGTAATATGTCCTCTCGACCTATGCGCGAACTTGGCTCACATCGAACAACCACTTCGTAAAGCACCGTCTTTACGACTGCTTAATGCCAACGAAACGTCTGCAATATGCTCCTGAATACCTAATGCGCATGATATGTTAAGGTACATAAAATTTATTCAGTGTACAGTGCAGCACATTATGTGACACACTCATGACCTCACTGGAAACCGAACTTTGAGGTGCGCATTTGAATGCTTTGATCTATTGAGCACACGAAAGGTACTTGTAAGAATCGATAATAGGAAAAAATGAACCGTTCGAACAGTGGCCCGGCAATTGATGTCAAGGGAATTCTGCCGTTGCGCAATAAGTCATTTGCCTTCATGTTCGTGCAGTTTAACAAAGCGAATAGCAATCTTGGCCCATTTCGCGCGTTTTCGTGGTTGGCAGACAGTTGGATCTTAGGTGGTGGACTTTTGCCGCGGATACAAAGACGCCGGGTTGCGAGATAATCGATTCAGGCGGCGCGTCTCCCACTGAATATCAACTGGGTTGTCGAGACGTATGTGCAGTCATGCGTGAATTTTCTGGCATCTGAGGCTGTATATGGAGGTTGCGTAGCGATTGGGACGAACTGTCCCCCCCCCCCCCCAAACAGATCGTCTGTTTGTGGCCGCTGCGGCATGCGACTCTACGACGAGGATGACAGTCGCAGTCGAAGGAGTAACGCAACTTCATTTCATTTTTGCGCGCCTTTAATTCCTTGCTTTAATTAAGAATACGGATATTTCGCCCTATTTTCAAAGAACTCTCAGTTAGTCAGTCTCAGGCTAGCGTCTGCGGAAGTGTGGCAAGATTTACACAAACAAGAAAATAACGAAGTAATCCCGCACGCTTGATCAAAAGGCACAAAGCTCGTGGAACATAGAAGGCACATCGCTTTTTTTTTGTTTTGATAAAAGCGAGTTACTGAAGAAAAGATGAGATAGAAAGTAATTATCATACAACAATTCTGCCTTTTGAGAAGAAAATGAAATCAGCTAAAATGTGCAGATCTGCCGAAAACAAGGTCGCTAACCAGTATATATTTAGAGGGGCCATGAGGAGCGTTGCTACAGTTGTTTGCGCGGTGTATACGGAGTTCACTGCATGTGCTGCCTGCGTTATATATATTTTTGAGCGGAGAAATAGAAATTTCCCCACCCCTGCGCAGGGTAGCAAACCGGTTACTGTACCAGGTTAACCTCCCTGCTTTTTCCTTTTAATCTATTTCTCTCTCTCTCTTGAGCGGAGAACTTCAGCTCGTCGGATTGTCGTATGCTGTCGCATGCTGTCGCATGCTGTCGTATGCTGGGATCATATGCAGTCTTCGTCGCTTGGCGTAGCGCAGGTAAACTCACATATAGCATAGCCAGCTGAAGCATATTGAGCGCGCGCATGCGCCATAAAGAAGTCTTCCTATGAGCGTGGAACAGCGCGTCTTGACGGAATAGAAAGCTAAAAGAACCACACATACAAAGCGCTGACTATCAGCTGAGTTTATTATAACTAGACAGGCAATAAATAAGCAAAAACATAAGAGACCTCACAGCACCAGCAAAGCGAAGCGCCTCCACTATCAGGTGTTCTTCACCGGTACATCTGCACTCATATCTCGATGAAACAGATTTCTTTTTGTGAAGGGACAACGGAAGGAGAGCAGGCCCATTCCTTGATTTCTTTTATGAATCACGAAGGCTTCCCGAAGCTCTCGGCTCAGCCTATCCGCATACCGGCTTATCACTCTGCACTCTTCGAAAGAAGGTCGGCATGCGCAGTCTGCAGCGTGGGCGGCTAGGGTGCTCCCGGTAGAATTTAGGACGTCGCACGCGTGTTCACGTCATTGAGGCATCGGGGTCTTTCCTACGTACGAGCGTCCGCAAGACAACAGGGACCTCGTACACCACCTCACCCTTACACGCAACAAACGGCTTCGCGTGCTTCTTCTTCGAGTGCCTTGAGGATGATACTAAGTGCGGGAATTACTACTATGGCTAGAGAAACGCGACAACACAAAACCACGTATAAAACTTGAAAGAGGAAGCAAGTCAGAAATAGAAAGAAAGAGAAAGAAAGGAAAAATGGGAAGATAACTAGAAATAAATAGAAATGAAGAGAAAAGGACACAGAAAGGACTCGAAAAGAAAGCATGAAAGAAAGAGTGGACGAAAGAAAGGAGAAACCGAAAGGAAACATGAGAGCTGCCCAGCTTCGCACTTCCTTCAGGGGGAAGGAACCACTAGGGTGAAGCTGCCTTAATTTTTTATGTCTATACTTCAGCAAACTCATACCGCTTTCTTGCGCATAATTGTGCAAAGAAAACGCTGCCAATTACGATACGCGCGTTCTGACCAGCGGCGCATGCACCAAATGTGACTGCCATTCTCATCGCCCACCGCAGCCGCATCCCACAGCTATCGCAAGCAGAGGAGACGGCGAAAGAAGGACAGCAAGTCTTGAGCACTGCACTGTAACAACTTGCAGTTTCAGATGTCATGAAAGCTTGCGCTTGACTGCCCATGTGTCTCCAAAACTTAGTTAATATTCGGTGAGAAGGGTGCCTACCGGATTTATTGTCCTGCATGTCGCCCTCTCTTGATCAGCGGCACAAGTCTCGCTACAGAAGGTCCAGCAACAGACCGCTAAGCACAAAAACGTAAGCTGTTCCGAAGAATCCACCTGTTCTAGAGCTTACACACACACACACACACACACACACACACACACACACACACACACACACACACACACACACACACACACACACACACACACACACACACACACACACACACACACACACACACACACACACACACACACACACACACACACACACACACACACACACACACACACACACACACACACACACACACACACACACACACACACACACACACACACACACACACACACACACACACACACACACACACACACACACACACACACACTAAACTTGTTCGTTTACTTGTTACGCGCCTTTCTGCTTGGGCTGTGAACGATGTTATGCCTAAGGGAAACCTGCGCAGTGAGTAAGAAAAACATATTTTTAAGGTTATGGCAACAACTCAATCTGGTTGACCATGTAGGCGAAGACACTATGTCCCATAATATGGTAAAATATATAAAAAAAAGTATGCTTGGGGAGAAGGAAGAACATTCCAAATATACCAAAAGCTACAGTAATAGGACTTCTTCCCTCGTCATAGGTAGGTAGGTAGGTACTAAACTTTATTAAAGTCCTGAAGAAGTCATCCCCCAGTTTTCATTGAGGGAGGACCGCGGGCCGCTCCCACGTCGGGACGGGAAGACCAAAAGAAAAAAAAAATGTACGACAGTACATGACCTAAGTATTCTGTCCTCAGGTTGCATTTCCCGTAGTGGTGAGCGCCTTATTACAGAAAATAGGAGGGCAATTCGCGTTGAAATCAATCCTGCATGAACCCACGCAACTAATGGACCTGGAAGGATGTGTTCGCTTCCCTGGCAAAGGGCGTTGCTGTGTCGAAATACCTTTTCTTTCCATATTTGAGTACGCTATATATATGACAGAGCCAACCACGAGGTCTGCGGAATCTAACTGAGTGGCCGTACCGGATTTATACCGGGGTCGGAATTCTGTCGGCTGCAGGAAATCGGGAAGAACCCATCATATCACGGCACGGACATCGCATTCATTCAACGTTAGATGGAGAGAGCCTATTCGGCAAAATAGGCTCCTAATGGCTTCGGAGGGGCCCAATCCAGATTCATTACTATGCAATGAGCTGCGTCGTATTAGGAAGATGAAAGACTCCGAACAAAAAGAACAAAGAAAATTTCGAGAAACGTTGGCGCAAAGCAAGCGCGTAGAATAGAATGTAACGCAGTGCGTTTGACTGAAGATGGCGGTGTCTTGGTTGCAATAACGTCACAATAATAACAACTGCAGAGGCGACCGATTCAATATATATATATATATATATATATATATATATATATATATATATATATATATATATATATATATATATATATATATATATATATATATATATATGGACAATATAAAGAAAGGAGGTTAGACGCCACGGTTCACTCGCCTGCTTCTTTATTTATTCATCACCGAAGAACGTGCCAGGAGGAACTGTGGAATAAAAGCAGGCTTTCCGACCACATCGCGTTGTAAGCTTGCTTGCCTTGGCATGAATGTATTTTTCACATTTTTTTTTCTTGAGTGACAAAAAGTACACGTTCATATCGGTAACAGATTTCCTTTTTTTTTTCTTGTTGGTGAGCGGGCACCCATGTACTCGATAGGGACTAAATACTACATATTTTGGAATGCCCCTTTCTGTCCTCTCGCTCATGACACCATGTTGGCCGTAATTCGCAGCTATGCTATGATGAATTTCGCTATGGATTACCCGAACAGGAAATGTAGAGCTGAGCAGGCAGCTTCGTGGCATTGAGTTCTGTAAAACATGCACTACGTATGGAGACATAGGGCTAGAACGCGTTTGTATTGCGCTATTCACTTTGGGAAACATTTAGCCTTATTGTAATCGCGGTTAACACGACAAACGTTACAGTACGTTTCTTCATTCACAATTTATAGACAGAGGTGTGGTAAAAATAGGGACCGCTAGGCAAGTTCCTGCGGTGGAACGTTAGCACACCTTGAAAGGAGGACACACAAAAATATTGTCGTGGTGTCAATTCCATATATAGTTTGTTTCCTTCGTCTTATTTTTCGGAGCAGTTTCATTGTGTCAAATGAGCACGATCATGAATGAAGGATCACCTGCAGAGGTGACCGAATGAAGTACAGGAGGGGTCAAAAGTTCCCAGGCCACGCTTCCATAGGAATACATGGGATAGTGGCCTGGGAACTTTTGACCAGCCCTGTACATTGAATAAAGAATCTTATACAATAATATTACCGACTTACGGTACTTTCATTGCGAAGCCCTTTTTCGATAAGTGATTTCTACAACATGGACCAAGGTGCTTGAGACAACTGATTCGTTTCAGCTGAAAAGGATTCAATCTTGCTAGTAAAGCTATGATAATTAAAAGAAAAAAGAAAAAGAAATGCGGGGGTATGAGTCGCATCACTAAGATTAACTTTGGTTAGACAGAATTGTGCTGAATTCTGCAACTGTAGTCGCAAATATGCCTGTTTTTTAAGTCCGTCATACTAATGAACTCTGCAGGATCAGATTTTCTGGTTTAATCAGCTGCACCGTTGCCACAGAAGGACCAAGGACAAGTTTGTAGAAGAAAAATACAAGGAAATAATGCAAAAAAATTCACTAATGACCGATATAAACCTGGAATATCGCGCATTTAATCAGGGTCGATGCATGAAGTAGCGGGCATGTTTTAACGCGATAGCGTTAAAGAGCTCGTTTCGCAGAAATTCCGGCGTCGGCGTCGGCGTCGTTGGTTGTGAGCGAAAAATCATCATCTTTTCCGTGACCAAAACATCGAGAAAGATGCAAATAAAATAAATAATAAAAAATTCCGGGTCCCAGTGAGGATCGAACCTGGGCCATCTGCGTGGTAAGCAGGTGTTCTACCACATAGCCACATACCTCTGCTTGGAATTACAGTAAAAATAACTTCCTCTGCTTGGAAATTGCAGTGAAAATAACGTTCATGCTTCGCAAACGCAAGCGTCCTTTATATAGGCGTTGGCAATATAACATATAATATCCCAGGAAATATTGCGTGGGGTACCAAGCGTACATTGCCATCGGGTGTCAGAATATGTGACTATCAAAACGATTTCATAGTTTAAAGCCGGCCACCCATTACAAACGGCACACACCTTACGGCGCGTATTCCCTTAACACCACGTAGTGGGTGCATAGCAAGTATGCACTCAGTGGTTGAAGTAGGCACTCAGGGACAGGATATCGCTATCGCGTTCAACTCTTAAAGGTGAAGATTAAGGGTCCCCCCAATTTTTTATTCGTGGTTTGCCTTGGTCAATGCTTCCGAAAAAGACGGATTAATTCGTGTAGCATTTGCTTAAAGCGAGGGTAGTAATTAGAATATTGTTATCAGCGTTTTCGTATTTAGCTGTTAACGTGTTAACAGATTAGGAGCTCATCTTCAAGATATATTTGGATAAGACTATCGTTTTACACATGTTTGTCATAAAAGCGCTACAATATTGTAGTTTTGCCTGGAAGGCGAATTGTGTATAGCGATAAAAAAAATTTGAAACAAATGCGCGAATGAACGATGCAAATTGGCCATAAAAATTCGAGGAAACATGGGGTTACTAAAAGGTATGGTGAGGAACGCGCAGAGACATCTAAAAACTAGGCATGTGCAAATATTCGAGCATTTCAAATATTCGAACGAATATTAAAGTATTCGAATTCGCCTCAACACGAATTTAAATCATTCGAAATTTTGAAATATTCGAACTGAACAAATAGGCGTATATATACCGCAGGTATACAGGGTGTCCCAGTTATATGTTCCCAGTATGCCGTAGTAGCCGACACTAAATTTTGTGTTAATGAGAATTAATGAATTAGTCTTAATTATACTGGTAACTGCAAAAGTACTCACCGAATTATCAAAATGTCAACGATGCAAATGTGGGCCTGTTGAAATGACATCTGTGCTACCTTCAACAACGTACTAATTACGAGCTCATTTTTTCCTTGTTAATAAAGAAAGCCCGCGAAATACGAAAAGTGACCCGTGACTATACTGATGCGCGCATCAGGAAGCAGCGCCCTCAAAGAAGCTCACTGAGAGGTAGCCAGTATCAATGAAAAAAAAAAATGGAGAAAGAAAAAAATACGGATCGCGGTATCTGCCACTTCCCGTCCAAAAAAAAACGCGCCTCTTTGATCTTACACAGTCAGGCTGTAATCAGGACAGTGCGCCGGCCGCGTTACCAATGAGAACAGTTGGCCGTGAGATATGAATAATGATTGTGACGTACCACTGGGCGCAAGGAATCCCTGCAAAATTGCGACGCATGTTGTTGGCGCCCGATCTGTACCCTTGTCAATGTGCGGAACGCTGTCTCTGGCAACGAAAGAGAGGCAAAGCGGTTGCTTCCGGTAAGCTCATTTGAGGTCGCTGCTTTCTTTTGCGGGATGGGAGCGCAGTCACGTGTTATTTTTCATATTTCGCGGGTTTTCTTTATGAACAGGAAAAAAATGAGCTCGCAATTAGTACGTTCTTGACAGTAGCACAGACGGATGTCATTTAAAAAGGCCCACATCTGCCTCATTGACATTTTAATAATTTGGTGAGTACATTTGGAGTCACGAATATAATTATGACTAATTAATTAATTCTCATTAGCGAAAAAATTAGTAGCGGCTTCTACAGTATACTGGGAACAATATGCACTAGGTCTACCTCGCGTAACACCGTTCCTCTTTTTTTAAAATCGTGCTGCGTGATAGCTGCGACACCCTATATAGGGTAAGGTGGGGCAAAATGAGACAAAATTTTGGAAATGTTGAATATTTATTTTTATTTCACTCTTTACCCTTAAACGACAATGCAGAAACTTTCCTTTGGGTACAAGGTATGTGCTACATAAATATGACCATGTTACCACTGTTAAAACGTTTATTTTAAAAAGAAATAAAAAATGCACCAGATGTCTCATTTTGCCCCAACCTGCGGAGCAAAACGAGACAGTGTGAAAAAAAATTTCACCCTTCAGTTTTTGCAGTAGAAGCACTTGAAATTAAACTCCGTGGGCCCTCACGCAGCCTTCATGACCCCAGTCCTTGCACTCCACGCATTGAATCCAGACAGAGTCCGGTGCTGTTTTGCTCCAAAACTCCTTGCAGATCAAACACCACCAGTCTTTCTTTGTGCTATTGTTGTATTTTGTTGAAAGCTTGCACTTCATTGGATTATTCAACGATTGGACGCTAAATATAATCTGACGCATCTTCTTCGACCTCCTTTTGCCGTTTTGGTGCATAACTGCACGGGCGTTTCGTGGCTTTCAGCTTCGTCAGCCGGGCTTCGTGAGGCGATGAATTTAAAACTGTGCTAGATTCAAATTTTCTAGCACAAATTAGGCATTGAAGGAAAACTCGATGGCGAGACGTGTTTGTGAACGACTTGACTTGGAGATTCTTCCAAATTTGCGTTCGCCTCTTGAGAGCATCCTTGGGAACGTGGAAAAATCTGGATGCAGCACGAATGGAGTGGGTGTCCTGAACAGCAGTCAGTGCTTTTTCACGTCGTTTTCCTCCCAGGAAGCTTTATATGATAATCTCTTGTGCGTCCGAACCTTCCTAAACAATAAAATATAATATATAATGAGTGTAAGTAAATGGTTCACTTAATGAGACACTCTCTAAGGCAATTCAATGCCTTTTTTGTCGCGTTTTGCCCCCCCTGACATGCCCAAATTCAAAAAAAAATTTCCGCTTTGGCCCCGCGCACCAAGTGAACTGAAATTTTGGTGGTATGTAGCTAGTAGTATATAGTACCAATATAAATACTTACGTTGTTGTACTGACGCCAGAGTAGCTTCATGCACGGATCCGAAAATTCGACCGAGAACAATTTCGCCCCTTGTTGACGGGTCACGAACACACTGACCCCAGCCGCGTAATTTTTTCCACGCGCACGCTGTGAGCAATCATCAACTTTTACACATAAAAAGGTGGACAACTACCAGCACCTCTCGCTGAAATATAGAAACAAAGAAAAGTGCTTTCTGTATTAGCTATAGAGGTCGGGAAAGCCAAAATGTCGCGTTTTGCCCCGTGTCTCATTTGGCCCCGGCCTTACCCTATACGCAATGATGTTTTAGCACATAATGCATCATTTGTCGAGAGAAGAGAAACCGATTTTTAGCTGACTTCGAGAATATATTGTAAACTGTAGGCCGCGTGCTGCGCTATAATATTTGGCTCGCATGTTCTCGGGAGCCTCGACTACCGATCGGCCGTGTATTCTTACCATGCTCAAAAAGCGTTGCAAGGACCCCTTTAAATTTTGTAGATGCTTTTGCACCACTGTAAAGGGTGCTCTGCCTGTAGAACTGACATGCTGTGCAACAAAGATGCTACTTGCTTTTGTAGATGAAGCAAGGTGTTCTGCATGCAGAGTTGCGTCGAAAAGCATGCCTGCTTGAATGTTTTACGTTTCACACAATGAATCAACATATTTAAACATGCATTTGAAGATAATGCGATTACTGGCGTAAGCTAGAAGGTGAACGCCCATAACCGAATCTTGTTTGTGGCATTCTACTGACATGTTGACATGAAGTAAGTGACTTTTTAGAAGCGCGTACGTGCTCCGCATCGGAGATGGCTGGAAATTGTTATGACATAGTTGACGGCTGAATTCTTTTGGTCGACATTTCTTGTGCCTGTTCCAGCTGGAATGCTGCAGCCTAGGCGCGTAAAAATGCATCGCTAGGATGATGCAATAAATGACGGTTAGTTAAACAGTTCTTGATATAGAAAGAAAGGCGGCTGCAGATGTCAATATCGCATTAAACATCGCTTCTGAATTATGGTCGCAATGGATATTTGGTTTGATCACATAATGACACGTCTTAATGAAATGTTACTTTCAGTTTACGAGTATATTTACATAGAAAACAATTTCGGTTTTATTATCAGCAACCAAGAACTCTACTTCACATATAAAAAACAAACAAACAATGTTGGCTGAGAAAGCAGATTCGGCGAAGGTTCTCTTGAGGGAATGCCCTGCTTTTGTTTTCACCCAGGTGCGGATCTTTCCCAATATTTTTTTTGGTTTGGGATATTGAAGTCAGTATCTTCCTGGGCCTCTTCGAGTTTGTCACAATATAACGGTGTTTCATGATATCCATACTGTCGACAATATCAAACTTATTACCGAATTGAACTTGTATTGGGGAGAGATACCATCTTTAGCTCAGGTATAACTGGGAATAGGATAAGCACAAACCAGAAGTAAGTACACTGTAACTGCAAGTTAATCGGAAGTACGCTCGTAGTATGTTCACTTCAGACCGGGGTGAGTAAGCCATTACCGGGAGCTGTCAAAAATCGGTGATTAAGACCGCAAGTATAAGCCGGAAGATGAAAATGAGAATTATCTTAAGAACGGACGTACACACTTGAAGTTCACGGCGCGTAAACGGCCAGCTAAGCAAATGAAAAATGTGTACCAAGAAAACGGAAGCATGATGTGATGAAAATTCTGCAGTGTATTAATTGAGTATCCATCCCATAATAAGGTCATCAATGAATTTTTGATATTCTATTTCTTTAATCATGACGTAAATAATGAACTGCTTGCAAAGCGTGCACGTGAATAGTTGTAGCAGCATTAACTATCCTGCGCATCGCACCAGACGCCAAGAACACGCAGCCGCGTCTTGGGTTATTTTTAGAGCGGAGCTGTTAACGTTTTGGTTATGACTCGTGGAGTGATCCGAAAATTATCATCATCAGAAAGCAGTTTCAAAACCTGGCATAGCTGTGTGGCTGAATAGTTGACGGCCACGTACAATGCTTCATATTGATTCCTGCAGAGGCCCTGTATTTTATTCTTTGCATTCGTCGGGTCAGCGCTACCGATGCCGGTTTTTCTTAACGCCCTCGCAATTTAATTACCCATGTCTGTTCTCGGCCTTTCTTGGTAGATATTACCTGTCAATCACCTGTGCGGATACCCGCATACAGCGGCCCATGGTATGCGGCTATGTGCCACATGCATCTGGAGAAAAGGGTTTTAGAACATACGCGACAGAATTGTCATCTTACTCATGTCATGGCCAGACAGTCATATTCGCCAAACCCTCTTACTCTCCCATGCCAACTTTGTCGACAGCGAGTTAAGGAGGCCATCACGAGAGCACCCAGACGTAGGCGGCTAGATAGATAGATAGATAGATAGATAGATAGATAGATAGATAGATAGATAGATAGATAGATAGATAGATAGATAGATAGATAGATAGATAGATAGATAGATAGATAGATAGATAGATAGATAGATAGATAGATAGATAGATAGATAGATAGATAGATAGATAGATAGATAGATAGAACCACTTAAAGTTCACTTGGTTCACTAAGGAGTGCTTCGCACGTAAAATATATAAAGAGAGAGAAAGAAATAGACAGATAGAGAAAGAGATGGCAAGAAACAGAAACAAAAATAGATAGAAAAGAGAGAGAGCAAGCACTCTATGTATCGGAAGGGGTGTTAAAGATAAGTGAAGATGAGGAGGAGTGAAAGGAGGAGGTTAGAGGGTTAAGCATAGCATAGTTGTATACTATAATATAGTATAATATAGTATAATATAGTATAGTATATTATAGTATACTATAGTATAGTATAGCAATGGGTGGGAAAGGATAGGCAAGGCCATCACCTCCACTGTTTCCTCAGTTTTCGCACCAACATTGAGTAGCTGCCTAATGTTTTTAATTATTAATGCGAGTACAAAAGGGCATTTTTTCTGTGTTTCTTGCCAGTCTGAGAAGCAAATAACCTTTTTTCCGTTGTTCTGGGCAATATTGCTGCTAAGCAGGTCACTCAGTGCGGCATTGCACGCGCACTTAATTAAACAGAAGCAACCCGCGGTGCGTCTCGCAGCTTCGCGGCCCAGTGAAACGAACAGGCACGCGACGTTCATTTCATTCAAGAGGGTAAACAAAGGCACCATATTTTGTATCGCGGATTGAAATAATAAAGGAACACGGTGACCTCATTTTCCACTGAAGCGTGCAGAAAAATACGGAAACATAAATTTCAGCCGTGGCTTGGAATTTCAAGTTACCGCTCCATGCACGTAAAAAAAAAAAAAAAAAAAAAAGAAAACCAGTAGGGTTACGTGTTTTTTTTTCGTTTTTGGTGTTACGGCTCGGTGTAATTAAAAATCGGGCCGAGCTCTCCAGGTATTGCGGCTGAAGAAAATCAAATGCCACAAATATTTGCTACAGCACAAAAAATCTTTTTTTTTTTCTGTTCTTGCGCCCGTTGCCATCGCCTGCCGCTGATAACCCTGATGTACGCACCGCAGCATGTGGATGAAGAATATTCTATTGCTTCTATCCAATCGATGAATCAATAAAATGCTTCAGCACACAAAATTTAAGTATGAGTTTTGATCGAGTATCCTGAAGTTAATCTATTCTTCACATAGTCTAATTTAATATTGTGATAAAATGCAATATGCCTGCTTTGCAGGAAACGTGGCAATAAATACACTTTACGAAACTGTTTCGGATTCATTTTTTGTATATAACACTCCGAGCTTTTCTTTTCTCTTTCTTAATAAGTCACAGTGCATTAATGTGTATTCTAGAAGCATAATGCTTTTTAAAACCAACAAGAGGGTTTTCTTAAAACACAGAAAAATTCTGAGCATTAGGACACCGAAGTAGGACAGTAGATGTACTGTTCTGCTCAACGGCACAGTTTAATGCTAAATCCACCGATGTGGTTTGCTTGAACTCACAAAAGGAAAAATAAATGTGGACAATCAAATAACGCCTAGCCGTACGCGATACATGCAGCAGCAAAGAGGGACCGGATTTAGGAAGCCTAGTAGCCATCAAAAACCGATTTAGGCTGTAACTAAATAAATAAATAAATAAATAAATAAATAAATAAATAAATAAATAAATAAATAAATACAAGAGTGCATCTCTTCTCATTCCATTAGGGTGTGCAAAGAAATGCTTACATACGCAGTAGACATTTTCACTGCTGGATAGGGGGCTTAAATATAATTTGCCTCGATTATGCTTAGTCACTGTTATAAGACTATCTCACCTTCCTGCATCTGCAATCGTAATGCTGCTTTATTCCGCCTGGCCAACCACCAATCCCTGATGGACTATATAGGACGGGTGGCTATAAAGCCACTGCGGCCACCGACTAAGACTCATAAACACCGACATCTCTACAACGAATGCTACCACAAACGAGACGACTTGTATAAAGGGATCCACTACGTTCCGGCTTGAATGCCCGAGCAGCTCGTTCATCAACGTGGTCATTAATGATAGTTACACGAAACATGCGGTCAAGCAGCGACCCGAATCTCTCCACGCTTGCAATGGAATTCCATAAATATGGCTAAGATGAGCTCTATGTGACAGCGCCACACTCACACACCCTCCACCGTATTAGAGAAGCCTCAAAACCCGCTCGTACGCGTAGGCACAGCGGTTCCCTAGTGCTTCCTACCGTGCGGCCGTAATTGCAGTGAGCCAAACACGAGTGCCTTAATTATTCATGCTCCCCGCGCTACACGCCCTCTTCTTCAATCTCCGCTCACAATGTCTCGCTTGCTGTTCCGTACCAGCACACGGGAGGCCCGCCCGACCACGTGCGACTGCATCTGGCGCCCGTGTAACGACGCCAGCTACAAGGCCCGTGTCCCTGCGCACGCACTTCCGTTGTTGCGAAAGTGTTCCGGCCATGTATCTTTTTCCTAGTTATTTTCTTTCTTCTTCTACGGTAGGTGCCACAATGTGCTTCGCCCCTGGTGGACCCATTGAATACAGTGCGCTTGTACCTCCGGAAAGAACGCGTATTAATGAGTGCGCGCGGCGTCCTTTTTAAAAACCGTGCTCGTCTGCGAGCACTGAACCACCCGTGTTTTACCCTTTAATTCATTTCTTTTCTTTCTTTCAGTTGTTCGTCATCTCTCGCTCCGTCTATGGCGTGACTCTGCGCGCAGCGCTCTTCACGCGATACAAAAGCCAGCGTCGGGCACGTTTCGCTGAATGAGAAAGTAGAGTGTAGTCGCGGGCTTGCCGAAAATACGAAAGCTGAGCAAGAAAAGCCGGCAGATCCCATGCATTCTGGGAATCGATGTAATGCGAAGCAGCCAGCAAGGGGCAAATCATGCTGTACATAACTTGCATGTCATGATTTGCACGTTAGGACCTGTCATTCAGTCACGTCACGCATTATCACTTTTGGCGTATATCAAGCTAGCGAAATGGCCGCGAGCGCACCATGAGCGTGGCATGTAAATCATGGTGTACATCACATGCATATCATGATTTCCATGTTGCCACCTGCCACTTATGTTCGTCATACAGTGACGTCACGCAATACCAATTTTTGTGTATATCAAGTTAGCGAAACGGCCGCGAGCGCGCCATGAGAAAGGCATGCAAGTCATGCTGTACATGACATGGCATGATTTTGATATTACCACTTGACATTTATGTTCGTATACAGTCACTTAATGCAATACCAAATTTGGTGTATATCAAGCTAGCGAAACGGCCGTCAGCGCATCATGCGCGTGGCATGTAAATCATATTGTACATGACATGCACATCATGATTTTCATAATACCACCTGTCATTTATGTTGGTCATGCAGAAGTCTCAGCATGCCAATTTTTGGATATATCAAGTTAAGGAAACGGCTGCAGGAACAACATGGCCATGACGTGTAAACCATACCGTTCATGACAAGTTAGTCATGATTTAACGCGATAGCGTTAAAGAGCTCGTTTCGCAGGAAATTCCGGCGTCGGCGGCGGTGTCGGCGTCGGCGTCGTTGGTTGGGAGCGAAAAATCATCATCTTGTCCATGACCGAAAAATCGAGAAAGATGCAAATAAAATAAATAATACAAACATCCGGGTCCAAATGAGGATCGAACCCAGGCCGGTCTGCGTGGCAAGGCAGGTGTTCTACCACACAGCCATGCTTCTGCTTGGGACTACATTGAAAATAACTTCCTCTGCTTGGAAATGCAGTGGAAAGTAACACTCGTGCTTTACAAACACACTACTCCTGTATACAGGCGTCACAATACAACATGTAATATCACAGTAGTATTGCGTGGTACATGCGTACATAGCCATCGAGCTTCAGAAGATGTGAATATCATAACGACATTGCGGGTCAAAGCCGTCCACCCATTACAAAAGGCACGCACGTTACTGCGCGTATTCCCTTAAGACCACGTAGGGGGTGCATAGCAAGTTCGGAAAACATTTCCCGCATTTCCCGCGCATAATTGCTCGTGGCTTAAAACATGCTACCCATTACATAGTATGCACTAAGTGATTGAAGTACGCACTAGGGACAGGATATCGCTATCACGTTCAAAGGCGAAGCTTAAGGGTCCCCCAATTGTTTTTTCATGATATGAACCAGTCGTTCATGTTCGTCATACAGTCATGTTATGCCATACCAATTTTGGTATAAATCCTAATTGACGATATGGTGTGGAGAGCACGAAGTCGTAGGCGGATAGATAGATAGATAGATAGATAGATAGATAGATAGATAGATAGATAGATAGATAGATAGATAGATAGATAGATAGATAGATAGATAGATAGATAGATAGATAGATAGATAGATAGATAGATAGATAGATAGATAGATAGATAGATAGATAGATAGATAGATAGATAGATAGATAGATAGATAGATAGATAGATAGATAGATAGATACAACATCGCCGAACATCGCTAAAAAATGCTTCGCATTTAAAAGACGCAGTGTTCGTCGCGTGTCAAAAGAGATGACGAAGGAAAAATGATCAGAAAGAGTGAGGCTCGATGGTTCCATGTTGTACATAGATTATTCGTGTGCGAAACTTTTTTTCTGACAACTACACGGCGAGCATTTCGCTGTGGATTTATGCGCTCGTTTGGTTGCTGCACGGGCTGTAATAGTGAATCCCAAACATGGCTTTCGCGTGGCGGTTCATTATGATGGTCACTGAAGGGTAAGATTTTTCTGGTATAAAAGCATATGCATTTAGAGAAGGTTTGGTTGGTCTACAAACACTGAGTGACACCCATGTAAAGCGGATCAAAGCGAGTAATGTTGGTGGGGTGAATCTATAAAAAAATGCGCATTAGAGT
This sequence comes from Rhipicephalus appendiculatus, assembly GCA_030522465.1. NCBI lineage: Eukaryota > Metazoa > Arthropoda > Arachnida > Ixodida > Ixodidae > Rhipicephalus > Rhipicephalus appendiculatus. The sequence continues at coordinate 189,713 of JALIZH010008855.1, read as the reverse complement.
TGCCACAGGAACTTGATCTATCCTGAATCCAACTTAAAAATGAAGGTAAATGATACTTTCTACAACTTGATATATATACTAAGCAGAAGCGAGCGAAAGAAATAAGAGCGAAGAAACCAAAGGGGTGAACCGGACAGGTACACAGGTACGTTTTTTTATTATTTTAACAAGAAGTCGCACCATGATCATGCCAATTATGCTTGGTAGTCACAAATCGGCGTCTAGTAACCAATAGAAAATTACCCTCAATCACCGACGTGATGTGTTTTCTTGCAACTAGGTGCGATGTCATGAAGTCTCTGTGCTACCTTGGAGAAAAATTTTTTTCAGATAATCAGATCAGTCGCTCGTGGACCCATCTTTCTGATTTTATTATCTGGTTCTTCCTTCAGATTGTTCGGTTTTCTTTCGTTCGCTGTAACTTGTTTAGTAATACCATACATGAAGTTTCACAACGAGTCAGTCTAACAAAACTTGCCGATTAACTTACCGCAACTAGAAAACAACGCTACGTGACGACCATGTCAGGGTACGGGATGTTTTTTTAGTAAGCGTAACGCGTACGGTAGTGCACGACAGAGGCACTTACACACTGCACGTTATAGTATGCACGTCGGGTTGCATCGTGGAGTAGCGAATCTCGACATCCTTACGAGGATGTAGTGCGTAGCGAATCACGATGGATGGTAATCTGCGCGCTGCCACAAGTAGCATCCTCACCAAGCCTTATGGAGAACCCTCCATGCGTACAGTGAAGTGCCACCCTCGCACTGTTGTATACCCTCCAGTGCCCGCCTCTATCTTTCAGTTTGAAGGGAAAACTGCCGTTACTGCAGCGTGCATGACGCGCATTGTGGCGTTATTCAATTACGACCGACCGGCTCCTTGTTGCGGCAGCTGCTGAGTAGGGTGCTCGCGGCCAAAGTGACTATGTGTAGCTCGCGCACTCCTAGTTCCACTCGGAGGCTCCGGTTGCCTTGGGAAACACTGAGTTGGACAAAAACGCAACAAAGAAATAAAGGCAGAGGAGAGGATGGGGGGAATGTGATGAGTATGCAGAGCTCGTTTTCCTGAGCAACAAGAGGGAAAGCAAGAGGAACCTTCAGAAGGAAAGTGCAAGGGAAAAATATGCAGAATCGTGCTCTCTCTCTCTCTCTCTCTATGTCTCCGATTTTACCACTTGTCGTGCTGAGAGGTGTTCATCCTGGCCACTCAAGTCCCTTTCCGGTTTCCGCATCTCACCGATGTACGTGACTCGAATTTCACTACAACGAGTGTGGTATGCGTAGGGAATGGTGGTGAGCGCATGTGGGAGAGCTTAAGGTTGTTATGCAGAGCCGAAGTCGTGACGAGTGCTATGCAGCGTGCTCGCTCAGAAATGCCCAGCTTGTGGCTTGGCGTTCGCTCGGATGCGTTACAATATACGTGTTGTGAAACGTGTAGAGCAATGCCAGAGATAAATAAAGAAAGAGCGAATGTGTGTTTAAAGTTGCTTTCACTTGAGGCGGCTGACAGAGTCGGAGGGATTGCAGTTTAAAAACCCACAGCAGAAAACGGCAAGAGTTCGTACGTGTACACATAAACGTGTATGCATAACTCATTGTTATTCTCCGCGAACAAGAACGGCTTGTTCGCCCACGTTCAGAGATGCAGCGAAGGAGGCGGAGAGGAGTTTTGTCGTATAGGTGCAAAAATATTGAGTTGCTCCGAGTGTTTTTGAGCTGTGCTTCGGCAACTTCTCGGAAAAAAGAAGTTGTAAAAGCTTGTTGAAACAAACCGAACGCAGATAAGAACTACGCATACCGTTGGCAGACAGACAGGCGAAAAAAACTAAACGCAGACATCGTTTATGCGTTCCACGCGCGCCACTCTCGACATTTTTAGTCTACTTACTTTTGCGGGCATACTTTGCTTGAAGTATATCACTTATTCACCTGGCATCACTTATGCATTCATGAAACATGTTCAGCTCTCGCGTAAGTGCGAGGGGGGGGGGGGACTTATTTGGCATTGAGCCCAGCGATTTAATTCCCTACTGTTCTTTTACAGCGAAAGCTGTTTTGAGATCACAACAAGGGTCCATTTGGGCGGCGTAGTTGTCCGCCGCCGACGCCGGTGTCCGTAACCACTATCGCGCTAAATGAGAAAAAAAATGTAACTAAAGAAAAAATTGCGCGGACAGAATGGGATTTGAACCCGGGTCCTCTCGTGGCAGCCCAGTACTCTACCACTCAGCTACGCCACTGCTCGAAACTCCGTTGCAAACTGACCCTATGCAGGCTTCACGTCGGTTAAGGAATCGCGTTAACGTGTGTTGTAAAGCGTTTTAGAACAGTAAAGTAACAACCAGGCAGACACAATGCGTATTGCGTAACGAGTGGGTCGTTGAATGCTCCAACCCATTACAAAAGGCCTCAGGCATAATTCTTCATCGTCGCCAGCCACAGCATCAAGACAGTGCACATAATGCCTTACAAGTGTATAGCCAGTACCACGCTTTTCCGAAGAATGACGCATATTGGCATAGTGGACGCTTCCTCACTACACAAAAGTTATGATGATTTATGGCGTAGTGGGTACCATGCAAGCGTGCCTGTAGTAGTTGCTCCAAGAGTGTTTAAGAAAGGCTTTAGATAGGCCGCTCTTCCAGCTTTCGATGTGACTGTGTTGCGCGTTCCGCGCAGGCCTGGCGGTTTTTTAGTGCAAGTCATATTTTGTTGACAGCTGCAAAATTTAGAGAAAATCTTGTGCTGGAGAATAGTCATGCTAATAACAGCAGAAATCTCTGAAGGTGAAGTGGCTTCGTGTTTTTTCTATATTCATTTATTGTCCTGTGGAAGATGAAGCTAAGGAGTATAGAAGTGCATGTAGTCTGCTTGGTATTTCTCAGGGGATATTCTGGTTGGATATAGAAATTTTCCTTGGATTTGCTTGTTAAAACGACAATACAATGACCGAAAACGCATACACGCACACACACACACACACACACACACACACACACACACACACACACACACACACACACACACACACACACACACACACACACACATATATATATATATATATATATATATATATATATATATATATATATATATATATATATATATATATAGAGAGAGAGAGAGAGAGAGAGAGAGGAAGGAAGTGTAAGTTTAAGCTCTTTTGCTTTGTTAAACACAATATTAATGAGAACTAACAGGCAATGATGCCAAGGAAAGTACAGGGGATGTTATTAGAAGTAATTGTAATGTAAATGTGAAGAAAGAAAGGGGGACGAAACGATAACTTGCCACCAGCAGGGACCGTACCTGCGACCTTCAAGAAACGCGTCCGAGATATATATATATATATATATATATATATATATATATATATATATATATATATATATATATATATATATATATATATATATATATATATATATGTATATATATATATATATACATGGGTTAGCTCCTCTCCCAGGACCACATACGCACAGACTTTCAGTTTAGTCTTCTACGTTGGCCATGACGACATACAAACGTGAATGCATTCTGCAAGTCAATATCACCTCAGTCGCATCTTGGAATACTCAAATGAAACCACATAGAAGCAGCAGAATTGGAAATCGCTTTACAGGCACGTTACACGGCATGCCCACTAATACGACTATTTTTGGCAGTTTAGAGGCTTATAGTTCAACGAGAGAAAGCATACACACTGTTCCTGAGGCCTAAAATGTCCCGACGCGTGTATATCGACCGCGGCATCGGTTCCTATGATGTCCTCGACGTACAGCGCCCAGCAGATTCGCTCGATTTCACGTTCGCCGGACGCAGAACATTAATCACGCGTAATCTCATCCATGCGCGTTACTGAAAGCGAAGCGGTGTCGATATCTCATGCTATCACTGCGTAATAACGGACCCAGTTGATATCACACTAATGGTGTAATACCTTGTAACTGCCTTCTAAGCAACCTGCTCAGTATTTGTGTTCAAGCCACCTCGTCTTTCTTTTTTTCCATGGTGTGAGCACGCATTTTTTTTTTTTGTACGATGATGCTGGCATGTAGGTCCCATAATATTATTTGAGTTTTTGAGTTGACAGCCTAATGCGTGGTTTGCGATGCTTGCTTGATCTTTCATCTTCTCTGCAGAGTTTATTTGCTTAGCAACACATCTCTTTTGTTTAACTCTCTACCGACTGAGAGCACCGATGTTATTTCTCGCTCTCGCAGATTTGAAAGCGATTGTAAACTTAATTAAACCTCATATGATTATATTGCCTGATTATTAGAAAGTCATACGCAATCCGATTTATCTGCACAATAAAAAAAGCCCATTGATTGTTTACCCATAATCTGACTGACGGCATAGAAAGATACTTCATTGAAAACGCATGATATAACAATATACCCAAATTGTCTGTGCGTGTGTTATGCTTGTGAAATTAAAATTACACTGAGAGCCACAAGGTTGAATTTGTGTCGTATAGCTCGTTTTGGCTATCAGGTTTTGATTCTTCGAAGTAAGGGACACTAAAATCGGAAACGGACATATTTCGTTTCTTCCGTTTTATTTTATTCATTTCCCGGCTTCATTAATTACAAATCTATGCCTTACAAGCTCAACGTAGCACGAAAATTGTGCAAGAAAAGGGGGATAATAATCCATCAGAAAAAAAATCAACAAATGACACGAACCTCATCAATCGTTGAGCAACAGCTGGCCTCTTACATCATGTTGCGGTCGTGCAGGCATTCATTTCCTGCCCTGATCAAAGTGGTTAGGAAAAAAAGCTTACGAAATCCGAACGCCCAACGCGCAAATGCGTGTGTAAGAGCCCGAAATAGCCAGTTCAGCAAAAAAGTACGCCACCTCCCTGCGTACGTTCAATTAACAGCATGAAAGATGGCATTGCGCGTCGTTGCCCTCAAGATTCTGCATGGCTCCGAGAGCAGTCAAGCCGTCGAACCTGTCACGCCAGAACGGGCTCTTTTGCGTTTTATATTGAGATTTTTATTTCAGAACAGCGCTCTGTTACAGCGGCTTCTTGAAGCGTCAAAGCTCGCAGCGGAGAGAAACTACGTGTTCGCTAATGAAACGCCAGAACAGTGACTTGCGCTGCGCCCGAGATTGATGGTACCCCTGCGTGGAGCAGTGGTCGGGAATGGGAGCTGCGAAAGACCGTGACCGAGATAGTTTCCTTCGCCGTGTTCTGTACAGTATCGTAGCTATTTCGACAGCGATTCAAGATAGATACATTTTAGCAGAATACACGTTACTGTGGCTGCAGAATTACCGTCATGCAGAGACGGTTGGTTTTGTTGCACGTCAGCTCAATCCTGAAAGATTACAAGAACAGCCCCGAGCTTGTTCTTCAGGGGCTACGTCGGCTCTCTGGTGTGTTTCAGCATAAAAGGCGTCATAAGCCGGTATATTGCAGTAAGGCCTACCTTGGATCGGAGAATGAACAAAAAGAATGATCGGGCTCCAGGTTTCGCGTATACGGTTAGAACAAGAGCGATTTTTTTTCTCCTAACAAAAAGGAGACGTTGTGTAACTTGACCACAATAAATGGCCGTGCGCATTGCTTATGACGTGTGGAAATTGCTTATGTGAATGGACATTTTCGCACGTGAATGTTGCATTACTATATTGTTGTCGTTAACTTCATGACACAAACTATAATTTAAGAAGAACATCCGGATCCGCACCTAGGCACCAACCTCTCCTTCAACCCATTTAATTAAAAGAAATCGTCAATGAACGCGCCAATGTATGCGACAGAAAAAGAAGAACAAACATCAGCGAGCGCTCCACGTCTGACACACCGAGTAAAGCCGAACGGACTTTCGAATGTACTCCGATGTATGCGCGCCAAAACGCCAAATAAAAACAGGATTGATGTTACCTTACACAAGCCTAAAATACCACTGTAAAGTGCGACTAACATCTTGTGGAAGGAGGACCACCAGCAGCAGCACCAGCAGCACCAGAAGAAAAAGAAAGGCATGATCAATTGTTTTAGGGTAATGCAATGCAATTAATTATTCAAATTATAAATCTATGAAGAGGAACGAGGAGGCTATATCTCGAGGCATGGACAGTGATGTCGGCCATGCTTCAACAATTTTACGCTAGCCACTAGGACAGCCAATAGTGGGGCTCTGATGTTGCTCAAGACTCGGCAAGCCAGCTTTCATTCCTTCGAGCTATTAGTTTCGTGACCTAACTGTAAGCAGGATGGCACGGCGCATTCCAAGGGCAAACGGACCTACCGCGATCTTTAATTGCAAGGACTGCTAACGAGCAGAAAAGCTTCTTCGATTTGAACAGTATTACTTTTCTTTGCTTTGAACAGCGGCTTTACGAACATATCACCACAATCAGATGGTAGATGCCTAAACGTGACGTTTTTGACACGTTCACTCTGGTTGCCTTAGAACCTCTCCAATTATTATACGTAAACTGGACCGTTTTCTGAACTTGCAAATTGCTCTACAATATTACCGTTCGAATTAACCTTTGCTTTATCATTTACGGTACTGCATTCTCTGACTGAGGTGCATGGCACGCACGTGGATGTATTATTAGTCGTGGAGAGGTCTTTGTTCAGCCTATAATATTCAGTTGAAAGTCATGCGCGTATTCACAGAAATGTTCCAGGCAAAATTTTTTCACGTGAGAATGTTTCAGCCAATCAGGATGTGGGACATATCATTGATGAAGTCGGCTGACAAATGGGAAAATGAACTTAAAAACGAGAAATTTTGTGAAATTGGGCCACCGGAGTGCACCAGACTAGGTTAATCCCAAAACTGCTTGCAATGGCAAACCAACCCAACCGGATATTTTGCGTTTCCACTGCTCAAACTTTTCTTTAGGCTCTCAACTTTTTGCTCCCTTTCGTTAACGCAGTTTATCTTCTTAACCACGACGCTGTCCTTAATCGAGGCTTTCTCGTTCATTGGCCTAGACGCTGGTCACGTGACATCGCAGTGTGGGGAGGGTGAGGCTCCGTACGAAGGGGCGGGCTGCGCCGGGACGAAAGTGGTGAGGGTGAAGCTTGACGGGTAAGCCAATAAGGGGCGCGCCAAGAAGGGGGAGAGTGACCCCTTGCGGAAAGAGTGCACCAATGAGAGGCGCGTCAATGGGGTGAGAGTCGGGCACAGCGGAGGAATTCAGCCGTTTCGTTTTGCGAGAGGTAGGTCAGTGAGTGTTCTGGTGTAGTCTAAAGGAGGGTGTGGGTTGTTTTTGAGCTTGCGCTTTCATAAAGGATAAGAATAAAGACTTCCGCTAAGACTGCTACCGAGGAAGAAGCCGACCTACGCGGGAACGGGCATGTCGTCGCCGAGCCAACCGCGATGTTCGCGCGAGCGAGGCCGAAGCTAAGCGCCAATAGAGAGAAGACTTGGAAAACATAGCACTACGATAGCCTGACGAAGGAGCGACATCAGCTCTGCTGTTTCCACAGTGTTCGCGAAGAGGGAGCTCGCTGGATTTTTTATATCTCTGTGCCTTCATTCTTAAGCGCTGGCTTACAATATGTAAAGGAGCCTTGTTATCTTGTTTCTTGCTGCTATTTATAATCTCATACCTCTGTCTCACAGACGTGCATGTAGCAGTAAACAATAAAACAAGAAAAACATGCCTGAAAGGGTCATGCAGCCTGCGGAGACCCAATTTCCGTCTTTTTTTTTTTTTTTGTAGCATGAGGAAAATACGTAATAGGATAGCTGTAATGCGGCCCTTCAGTTATGCTTGCCTCAGAATGAATGTGTTTTATACGCATGCCGCTGTGCAATCTCACGTTACACGCTCATCTTGAGAATTTGCGATGGCAAGTCGTGCTATTTTTGGATCGCTGCGATATTCACCGCATCGCACTCGAAGGTACATGGCTTCCGGATGAATTACGCATCCTCGAAAAAGCATTCTTACCTCTTTTCATGCGGACTTCCTGTTTGTTCACAAGTCAGCGATGAGGTGCACCAAATGTTTGCCGCAAGGAAGCGCATTTCCCCTTTCTTCATTCTCCGAAATACGGAAGCAGACAGGCTAATTACCAGTGTCGGTTCATCCCGTTCCATCGGGGTGAAATTTCCTATGCCGGCGGCATCCTTGTTTCTGGACTTCCTTTTTGCTTAGTTTTGTTTTGATAGTTTTTTTTATGGTATTCCCCCAGGATCTCATTTATTGTTATTCGCACACAGGAAGAAGATTTCTTGCTGCGCGTGGAGAGCTGCTCCCAAGCAATATGGTGGAGGGTTGCGATGTTTACGATGTTGCGCCCACATCCTGAAGACTTTCACCCTCACTGTACTTTTACTATGAGGGCTCATTTCAAAGAAAATAAAAAGGATTTTGAGAAACCATACCCTTAGGGCGCATTGCGCTTATTATGGGCTCTTAGAAGCCGTCCGTTCATCCTCAATTTTCACTAATGAAGAGATCTCATATGAAGTAAATGGGACGGAAACGTTACCACGTTCACGTTACACGTAATGTTAGTATTTTAATGCGGCGGAATGGTTGTCTTGTCGTTATGGACAATTCTCTATTTTTCTGTCGGAGGGTTACACTGCTCAGGAAAACTACGAATAAGAAATACTTATATTGTCAATTTTAATTTTGTTCGCGTGGTTTGAATTAAGCTCGCCTACAAGGATTTTGAAAGAGAAATGACACACGTTCAATATCGCTCACCATTAACATGGTCGGGCGGTCGTGCCATTAATATGCCACTCCGTGGGTGGAGACAAGTTTGCATCTGTCTTACGGAAATATGGGGGGGGGGGGGGGCTGTTGCAAGTACAAGTCAGTTCCTCCATGGGGGGTGGGGGGGGGAGGTGAGGGGGGAGGAATTTTTTCGGGGAGAGTTTGTTACTGTCACCAACATTTCTCGTTTTAAGCCTGGCAGGGACATCTTTTTCACAAGCCTTCATTACATATTGTAGAGCAGTACATCCGGGAACCGAAGATCACTTCGTTTGACGGCTTAGCAGCAGATGGGCGTGCAACCTTATTTTCGAAACCTCTTCACACATATCAGTCGCATCGTTTCATCGCAACAAAGCTGATGTAATCGCATAACACCGCTCTTTCCGAGCCATGTAACAAGATAAAATAACGCTTTCCTTTCAAAAGAAGCATGCACGGTACACAGTGTCACGCCGTTACCCAGAACCAGCTGATCGCGACTTAGTGTGCCCACGGTCCCGAACCAAGCCGAACAACAGACGTGACCAAGGAAAGCGACAAGCAAACATTGCCCCGTGATGCGCGATGAGTGCATTCCGAGCCCATGGTTTCTAAGACGGTTCGGGAGGGATCTCGGACTTTGATTTCTGGCTTCCGGTTTTCGAGGCACCAACCGGGTCTTCAACTTTAGTCCTCGCGCAATGACTTAGCCTGTCAGCTTGCGTCACCGGCGGGCCGTTTCTACGTCCTGGCGGAAGAAATCACCGCAGGGGTCCGTTCGAAACTCGTTTTAGGGCCGGAAAGGAAGCACTTTTCTTTAACGTAACGGGAAATGGATGGGGCGAAACGGAAGCGTTATCCCGCCACTGTAGCGCCTTCTCTTCCTGACCGAGAACCTGCTCATTTATTCCAATCTTTGGAATCTCTCCTCTTGCCCCTCCAGTCCCTCTCGCCCTTTTTCCTGAAACACTTCCCGTCTCTTCTTCGTCGGCGCTTAGCCAATCGGATGAAGGTTCCGCAAGTGCTTTCTGTCTATATATCTCTTTCAGGATTTCTGTCAAATTCAAACGCGCCTCATAGCGTCGGCCTGCCATCAATTCGGTTCATCGGTCCCCGCGTTTCCCCTTCGCCCTGCCGACAGACAGCCCCTCAGATGGCGCTAAAGAGTTGAAGAGGAGCGGGGCGTTCCCGCGACCACTTTCGAGCGTGGATTCTCCGCCACTTTGCCGTGACCCCCCGGAACCTTTGCATGGCTTTAACCAATTTCCCGCTTTGTGTAAGCGCTGCAGGCGAGGCGCGGAGCCATGGCAAATTCCTTAATCAGAGTAAATGGATCTCGAGGGTAATCTGGAGTATGGATCCATGCTGTCTGATATTAAGGTCAATTGGCTCCAAAAGTCTTTGAGATGCTCATTGGAAACGCTTTGGGGATGTGGTGGGAGATGGTTTTATTTATTCTCAGGGCTGCAAAGTGCTTTTCTAATAGTAAATTGTCCTCAGATGTGCCTGTATAGCTGTAAAATATGAACGTTCTAGCGCTTCAGGCAAGATTAGATATTGATCACGCTGTCTGGAGTTCCTTTTCTAACTATATAGCATTTAAGAAACTCAGATACTCTTGTTACTGTCACGCTCCCTGCACACCGAATTTATTTCTTCCTCGTTAAGGACTCCACTAAAATATTGTGTATTGTCGCCGTGGTATTTTCAGAAAAGAAGTTGCGTGATGTATCGTAATGTTTGTCGTGTTGGTAAAAAAAAAGGTCAGACAGAGATGTGAACTACTTCCTCACACACACACACACACACACACACACACACACACACACACACACACACACACACACACACACACACACACACACACACACACACACACACACACACACACACACACACACACACACACACACACACACACACACACACACACACACACACACACACACACACACACACACACGCACACACACACACACACACACACACACACACACACACACACACACACACACACACACACACACACACACACACACACACACACACACACACGCGCGCTGCGCACTACATAGGCCGGATGTTGCGGCTACAAACTGCTTACTCTATTTGCTTCGCCCTTGAAGTGGCAAGTGGTGTCCGCTTGTACGTTTGAGTCAGTTGTCAGTGTAGCCCGCTTCTGATGCGAAAAGCCCATGAAGAATGGTGCGTATATTTTGCTGTTGACGTTGGTTCTGTATGAAATACTGATTGTCATATCCCTTCTTTTTCGTGTAACTAATTGCTGGTTGTCCTTCCTTGTTCTGTTTCTCTTTCATGGCACACTACTTCGATGACGCAGATAAAGGTGAGTTTCCAACATACTTTCTTTCGATAATACTGACTGCTGGCAAAATATGGTAGTATTAGTAATTTACCAAGCACCCTACCGCGTCTCCAGCACGAAATAAACAAACAGAAAAAAAGCACCGAATACAGTTTAAAGACTAAACGCCATATCCACGAAGTGAATGATGATGAGTGGGCGAAGCTCGATCGTTTTCATCCATGGCAGAAAGAGAATGTGTGGTCTGGAACGCGCTTATACTTCATGGTCATCAGCGTCATCGTCATCGTTATCACGTGTAGTGGGTGCATTCCACTATACTGGAACGCGCTTATACTTCATCGTTATCACGTGTAGTGGGTACATTCCACTATACTGCGTCATCGTCATCGTTATCGCGTGTAGTGGGTACATTCCACTATACTGGAACGCGCTTATACTTCATCGTTATCACGTGTAGTGGGTACATTCCACTATACTGTGTCATCGTCATCGTTATACGTGGAGTGGGTACATTCCACTATACGGCTACCTACCTACTACAACTACTACTACTACTACTACTACTACTACTACTACTACTACTACTACTACTACTACTACTACTACTACTACAGAGGAGGGACAGACCCACACCCTAAGGAGCTTCGCCCCTAACAAAGCACCGAATACAGTTCAAAGACTAAAGGATATTTTCCTGCTTACTCTGGGATATGCCTGTATGCCTACATACGCGCGCATAGGTGTGTAACCTGTGTACACGTGATATTTGCTCGCTTCGTGCACCTACATGCATCTGCGTATTTGCAGGCATCTTGAGTATGGTCTGCACATATATCTACGTCTATCTGTGCGTCTTCATAGGCTGACCGGTGCTGCACTGGTCAAGGCACTTTCTAAATGTGAAAACCTGCACCCGTGTCTCCCTTGTAACGTTTTCAAAGCTTTTTTCTTGTTTGGCACTAATTTGTACATTTCAATTGTATTTTCTGAAGCACGTATGACCTAAAAATGCACTTAAAATATCTCGAGTGAGCTGCACGGCTTCGTAGCTGTAGGCACTTCCTGACTATATACATTCCGCGTTGAAGGGTTCGCGCTACACTTCAGGGTCGCAGAGCAAATGTTACGGCTGTCGTAAGCACCGATAACTAGGGCTTCAAAACGAACTAGCATTCAATAAATGAACTTGAAGGTAACATTCTTTTTGCAGTCATGCACAGGAAGTGTTCAGCCATACAGACTGAACCCCTGCTACACATCACGGTGCAGCCCACACACATCGCGCACAGGCTCGTCACCAACGTCCCCTCGTTTGCTAGTGCCCTCGGCATACAAATCATTGGTCACGCATGCTCCATGGTGCGCATCTTCCATGTCAATGAGAACCCCTGCCTCAGAGAAACGTAGCGCTGTTCAAAAGTTGAAACTAAACAAGCCGGAAGATAGTCAAGGCGTACCACATGCACATAGTCTCTGCCTCGTTTGTCAGCCAGCGATCTATCCCGCTGCACCAAAAAAGAAAGAGTATGTTCGAATGGCCTGACACCCCAGCTCTCTGCATCATTTATTTGGCACGCATCGTGTGACCTTACTGTATATTATGATTTTGAAAGCGAAAAACTTTCAGTCGTCAGTCAGCGGTCGGGACGTACACCCGTCGGCAAAATTAGTCGGGACGCGCGAGCGGCGACCGAAATCAAATAAAACTGCATAACCGCACCATCAGACGTTGAGCGTCTGGTGTCGACACATCGCAGTGCGCGTGCGCATCCTTCCACATTCGCAGCGATGTCTTTTTACTCGCTTGCAAAAGGGTATCTAATTACATGTAGCGTCATGCGGTAGGGGTCGCTTTCTTTGTTCAATCCGTGGCGTGCTCAGTTCGACGGGGGGCACGCTGGTGGCGAAGGGTACGCCACTTGTTTTACCTTCATCAGATAGATAACCCGTAGCAGCCGCACCTTCTCATCTTATGATTGTTAGCTGAAGATTGTTTTTCGACTTAACGCCTCTCTAATGTCGGTGCCCTCGTTCGTATTTCAGTACCCCCACGGTACGTTTTCACACAAAAAAACATTCAGAGAAGGCAACTAATGCTGTATGTGGCAACGCTTTGTCACTGAGAAAAAGTTATCTTTAACCGGGTGAAGCGAGTAGCGTACGCTTCACGCCAACCGTGCCCCCGTCGAACGGAGCGCGTGACGGACTTGAAACAGAAAGCGACCTCTACCGCAAAACGCTACATGCAATGAGCTAGTACGCTGCAAGTGACTAAAAAGACATTTCTGCGGGCGTAAAAGGACGCGCTCACCCACTCCGATGTCTCGGCACCAGACGCTAAACGTCAGGCGGCGCAGCGATGCAGTTTTATCTGATTGTGGTCGCCGCTCGAGCGTACCTACTTATTTTGCCGACGGGTGCACATTCTTCGTCTCTCGTTTGTGCCCCGTTGCACGTTTAGCGATGTATACCTGTAATGTATAGCAAACGTAAAGTGCGTCTAGTTATATACCCTGAGCCTCTCTTTGCTTTTCCCTCTCACTCTCTTGACGCGTGGATGAAGGCGCTGAACCTATTTTTGCTCTTCCAAAGGACCACGTGGCTTAGTTACAAACTTTCGACACGAATTGAGTATTGTATCGCATCCGTAGACAGCTTTGTCTTTGGCCTCGTGTGTCTATCATTTATTTTACTTTCTCAGCGAGACACGGTGTCAAGCCGCTATTTTCCCTGAGCAACCTCCCTGCTACGCTATCCGTTTCTGCTCTTCCTTACCCCGGGATACTATATCAAGCAGCATCCATGTAGTCATTGGCTGATCGAGGTATCGTTGCTAACACCCATGCTCGCATTAATCTCAAGTCTCGCGAACCAAAGAGACATAATGTATCTGTTTTGAGTTTATTCAAGCACAGTGCCACTGCTAAGCTTTTGAATACTTTCTAAAGTGTATTGGTATGTTGAGCCACCATCGGCGCCTATGTAATATATATTACGGTTATTATTATTGTCCACCTAGAGAAACGACTTTTCCATCTCGTAAGTGCGTACATAGAAGGCAGTGCTGCTCCGTGCCCCATCTCGTATGTTGCAGTTCCACACAGTCGAGAAAAAACTTGTCGCGAGATTTTTTTTCCTTGGCCTCAACCAAGACCAAGCTCTCACGGAAACTTTTTGCCACTCGCTGTCCTCCAAGTGTAACTTGATTTCGGCTGTCAAAACTCGATTAGTGTCTCTAGGAGCGGCGCAGTCATCTGTCAAGTGGACCTCTTCTTTCCTATGTTACCAGGAAAACTTGGCCGTTAGTCTGAATGGTATTTTGCTCACTTTCCACTCACATAATTGCAATCTGCCATAACATTGCTGCTATTTACGTATACGGAAAGCAAAGTAAAGGAAACATGAGGTCGCTAACCTTTGCTGAGGCACGTGTTTCTATTATCAGGCATGTGAGTATTTTCTGTTGTGTTTACTGTTAATGTAGCTACAAATATTTCTTTTTAACCAACTAAAGGCAGTCCAGAGGGCCCAAGAAGTGGCGGAACGCCACCACGTTCCCGCCCCGACTCGGGCGTCGCCTACGGTAGCGGCTGCTAGGCTGTCCCTCATGGATCGCCCAGCAGCTTAAGCTCCTCAAGACCTTTCATTAAAGTTCTTGACTGAATGACTGATAGCTTACGGCAGAAAGCAAAATGGGAAAAACTTCCGCAAGAATTTTTTCAAGAAATCACGACGAATAACTAGATTCCTTAAGTTTAAATCTATATATCATTTCGAAGACGAAAGCGCTAAGCAGCGAGTGGAAAAAAATCTTCCCCATCTCCCGCTAAAGGGAACCATGTGTGGATGCGAAGCAGCGGGGAGATAATTAGCTTGAGCGGGAGGAACGTCGCCAATCTCATTTCGCGGCAGCGGTCCGGGCGCTCATCGCGGCGCTGCACAGGAGAGAGAATGAGGCGCGCGCGCTTCGTCATTTTCATACCACGGAACTACCGTTGCGCCCCCCAGTGGAGTATGCAGCTGTCACACCACCTTGTCGTGCGCGCCGCTTCGTAGAGGATTCCTAGAGGAAAGGACGGGGGGGGACCGTAGGATAGGAGAGAGAGGGGGGAGGGGACGTGCATGCGCTGTGGGGGGTATGGGACGCGGGAGCCGCTTCGTAGAGTAGACGATTCCTAGAGGAGAGAGGGGGAGAGGACGCGCATGCGCTGTGGGGATGTGGGACGCGGGCGCCGCCCCGTAGAGTAGATGATTCCTAGACTAGAGGAAGAGGGTGAGCGTAGGAGAGGATAGGGGAGGGGACGCGCATGCGCTGTGGGGGGTGTGGGACGCGGGGGCCGCTCCGTAGAGTAGAGGATTCCTAGAGGAGAGAAAGGGGGGTGAGCGTAGGAGAGAAAGGGGGGAGGGGACGCGCATGCGCTGTGGTGGTGTGGGAAGGAGGGACCGACTAAGCCCCCCTCCAAACACATGCAAGCCAGATTAAGGAATGTGGTCAACTTGGGCGACAGACACCACCTGCCTAGCCATTGCTAAGCAGCCTCTCTGTGCTCTTGGCCATGACTATGATGACTGTGGTAGGGTTGACGGCCTTCATATTACTACAGTGTTCTGGTTAGCATAATGGGTGCTTCCCTACTTCATGAAAGTGGCCGGACGCGGGACGCGGGAGGGACGGACATAGCCCCGAGCATAAGATGCTTCGCATCTAAAATTGGGGGGACCCTTAAGCTTCGCCTTTAAGAGTTGAACGCGATAGCGATATCCTGTCCCTAGCGCGTACTTCAATCACTTAGTGCATACTATGTAATGGGTAGCATGCTTTAAACCACGAGCAATTATGAGAGGACAATGTTATCGAACTTGCTATTCACCCACTACATGGTCTTAAGGGAATACGCGCAGTAACGTGCGTGCATTTTCTAATGGGTGGCCGGCTTTGAACCACGATGCCATTATGAAATTCACATGTTCTGACGCCCGATGGCAATGTGCGCTTGTACCACGCAATATTACTGCGATATTACGTGTTGTATTGTGACGCCTGTATACAGGACGCGTGTGTTTGTAAAATATGAATTGTTTTTTTCACTGCATTTCTAAGCAGAGGAAGGTATTTTCAATGCAATTCGAAGGAGAAACGTGGCTGTGAGCGAGAACACTTGCTTGCCACGCAGACGGCCTGGGTTCGATCCTCACTCGGGCCCAAAAACATTTTTATTACTTATTTTATTTGCATCTTTCTCGATTTTTCTGTCACGGACAAGATGATGATTTCTCGCTCACAACCAACGACGCCGCCGCCGACGCCGGAATTTCTGCGAAACGAGCTCTTTAACGGTGTCGCGGCGTTAAAAAATTGGGGGGACCCTTAAGCTTCGCCTTTAAGAGTTGAACGCGATAGCGATATCCCGTCCCTAGTGCGTACTTCAATCACTTAGTGCATACTATATAATGGGTAGTATGCTTTAAACCAGGAGAAATTATGCGTGGGAAATGTGGGAAATGTTTTGGAATTTGCTATGCACCCACTACGTGGTGTTAAGTTAATACGCGCAGTAAGGTGTGTGCCGCTTGTAATGGGTGGCTGGCTTTAAACTATGGAATCGTTATGATAGTCACATATTTTGACGCCCGATGGCAATGTACGCTTGTACCACGCAATATTCCTGAGATATTACATGTTATATTGCGACGCCTATATAAAGGACGCTTGCGTTTGCGAAGAATGGGAAGTTATTTTCACTGCATTTCCAAGCAGAGGAATTTATTTTCACAGTATTTCCAAGCAGAGGCATGGCTGTGTGGCAGAACACCTGCTTGCCACGTAGACAACCCGGGTTCGATCCTCACTCGGACAAGAAAATTTTTATTATTATTTTATTTGCATCTTTCTCGATTTTTTGGTCACGGACAAGATGATGATTTTTCGCTCACAACCAACGACGCCGACGCCGACGCCGGAATTTCTGCGAAACGAGCTCTTTAACGCTATCGCGTTAAAACGCCGGAGCAGTTTGCATATTATTTATGCACCCACTTCACCCTGACATAATTTTTGCATATTCTAAAGTATGTGTAGCCGTACATAGCAGAAAGAATAATAGAGAAAACGTCAGTAATCTGCGGCTCCAAGCACAAATTGTCCTGTTTAAGGCCTGCTTTACGATGTGGTCAGCATGAACAGCTTTTGCCCAAAATATCAAAGAACACGAAGCAGCTAATTTAAAATGAACACCAAGACATCCTTCAGGGGCTGCTAACTACCAGTGCTGTCATCGTTAATCGACCTGGCCGCAACACCTTGCCGTTCATATTTGGAAGACCCTCACTTATCAATCCCGATTTCTGAGACGGACGCTGAGTAGGAGCTCTGTATACCTGCTTGCCATTCTATTGAATCTAAATCTAGTGGACCAGATTTTGTGCCTGAATCTTTATTACGCCAGAAGGCCGTGCTATTGTTACCGTGATTCTCCCGAGCCACAGGCGTTTGTAAACGCCTTTATTGGGAACTCTCTTCCATGCTCTCTCTATTAAACAGGGAGAAATTTACCTTAAAAGAGGAGAAATAGATATTTCTTTAACGGCGAGCCACTTTAACTTGTGAACTATGATGTAACCACTCGATAAATGTTTTCACAATAGAACGCCAACATGCGCCCACCCAACTTCCTTTTTATTCTAAGACTGTCCTCAGATAACTTTTTCTTTAAAAATTATACACGTATATATTTGCATAGTATACTCTTTCAATACACTTGATTACGTGTTTTAACAATGTGCGATCTAAATAATTCTTTCGTTAGTTTCCAGAGGCTATGCTAAGTATCCTGGAGTTCTCGGTTCATAAGCTTTGTTTAGTGTGACTATTTTTAGTTGTTCTGCCTTGCAAGCGAGTTTCGTGTAGCTTTTTACGTATCTAATTTTATCTTCTCCCTTTTCGTCAATGCTCCCAGTACTCAGGCATACATCAATGGACTGCATGATACTCGGTGACCAAATAATACTCACAATGCTTGGCAAAGTAATGTACTAGCCTAAGTAATTAGTATGTTTACAATCTTCTGGGAAAAAAAAAACCTTACGAGAAGGTCAGAATCCTGTTGTTCACCCAGGGACGTATTACGCGCCTGAAAATCAACCATCGTTTCCAGTAGCGCATAATTTGCCAAGTTGGTTGCCAATCTTAAATTTCTAGACAACAATCAACGTACCCCCCCCCCCCCCCCCCCCCGGTTGTTTTATCTTTCTCTACACGCAAGTTTTGGATGTTTAATGTGCTGATTTCTTTTATACCCGCCGAAAATTTTACGCATGACTGCTTGTATACCCCCCCCCCCGGAGAGGGAACACCGGCATAATGTGTGCTAATGGGCTACCCTGCTAACGTATTATTTAGCTCATGGTGTTCGCCCCGACTCGATGCGAACGCGAATTTATGCAGCTAGGATGTGGAATAAACACTGTATGGACAACTTTTATTACAACGCCTCCCTAACGAATGAATAAACCAAGTATACGTTGCGAAGAATTTTGTTGCATATTTCTGTTTAGTAAGTCTGGACTCAGTGTTTGCATTATTTATCTCACAACACGTTTCTTTGTTCTGTGTATCTAATGACTTAGTTGTGCGCCCCTCTCTTCACATGCGGAAGTTTCTTTTTAAGCATTAAAGATTTTCATCTTGAATGCTTTATTAGTCGCTAGATTTATTTCTGACTGATGCGAACTTAGAACACAGCTATTTTGTGCGCCGAAAATTAAAAAAAAGAAAACTGGGAAAGACCGAAGCATGCAGGGAAGGGTATTTCAGCTCCACTAGCGTGAAACCTGGGGAGAGGCGAAGCATGCATTGTTTTGAGAGACATTTCTCTTGACGAGGCACTGGTGGAGCCAAGCCTGAAACCGGGCATGTAGGGAATGATGTTTCCGCTCCACTAACGTCGTCGGAAAACTGCGTCAGGATGCAGCTTACCCTAAGGTGCGTCTTCTTCTTCCCTACATGCCCGGTTTCAGTTCCCTTCAGTTCCCTACGGCATCTAGGGAAGGGTGTTTCAGCTGCACTAACGACGTCGGCTATTTGTCGCGCTCACTGTTGCCTTCTTTATTTTTAGTGAACCGGGGGGCGAGCAGTGGTGTTGAAAATAAAGAAGTGGGGCGTGGGCTTAGGGGCAGGCGCGAGAGACGAAAGGAAGGAAGAAAACGAAGTTGAGATGCGGAGCTATAGCCTTTCAGTAGTAAAGACGTCCATGACCACGGGTCCTCATTCTTTATATTTGGTGCCTGTGAAACCCGGGAGTGGTCCGTGCTGGACTGCGATGACTTCGGCCGAGCGTCTTCGGAAGGTGAGTGGGACTGTCAGGGCCAGCGTCTCACGAAATATTACGCTCCTGACTGGACTACTTCAGGACCCCGACACCGAGGCACGCGAGCTCAATAGGCAAGTCACCGTTTTGATGACCAAGGAAGCTACGCTCCACCAGTTGGACAAGGAGATCCTCGGCGTAACTGAAGACGAGGGAGATGACCAGGAACTCGAGGATGCTGCAGACTACCATGAGAAGGTCTTGTATTCAATCGCTGATGGCAGCATTCCCTGTCTGAACGCGAACACTCTGTTCGCCGAAGTGACACGAGCTATCAGCCACTCTTTTACGTCAAACAGAACCGTCGAAACTACAACCGAGTTGGTTTGCGTAAGATCGCCGACAAATTTGACATTTCCGAAGGCATGGAAAGAGACGTTGGATGTTTGGAAGGCTCAGATTCCTACCACGAAAAGCGGACTGTCTGCGAGTCGAGACAATTTTGTCGAGGTTGAAGGGAACAACACTGAATCGGTGGTGATGAGGTGCAGAAACATGGAGCCACCGAACCAGGATCCAACGAGCGAGGTTTCTTTTGGCGGTGGTCAAGCGGTGATGACGTGCGTGAGAGATGAGTTTCTTGAACAGTCCATTGATTCTGTCAATCACGCACAGATGTTAGGCTATTGGGCAAGCGTGTACGAAGAATTTGAACATTTTGGCAGCATTTTTAAGTGCATTGCAGAACCAAGAGAGGAAGGATCAACCGATGGCCAACGTCGAAGGTAGTCCACGGGTAAATCAAACAAATGGTGGAAGCAGTCCTAAGAAGATTAAGGATGAAGATAAACAGGTTTCTGTAAACGACCAACTTAGGAAGCGTGCAAATGAAGAACACGCCTACAGGTTGCCCACCAGCAACGATGGCTCCTTCGATCTTTTCGGCGGTGGAGCAAGCAGCCCTCTGGTGTTTCCTGTGGTGTCCTCGTTGTTGGACGCACAGGCAGGACGTCAGGACCACTCAGCTTCGAGGAACTGGACGAGGCTGTTACCAAGCAAGCGGATGATCAACAGGACAAAGAAGTAAAAGCGCTGCTTCTGCCTCCCCAGAAGCGAAGTGCAGTGCCCTGCGGACGGCGCCGAAGCAGAACCGCCACAGCGCGAAACAACTGCGTAAGCACGTCTACAAGCACATTCCCAGGAAGCAGAGAAAGAGCCAGGCACAGGGACTCACTGCTGATGTGATCAATCGATCGAAAGATGCGTCCAAATCGGCATCTGTCCCCAAATTTGGGGTGTCAAACTGGCCACAGGAACAAAGGTTACTGCAGGTCTCCAGGCACTTTGTGGGGAACACAACGCCAGTACGCTGCGGCAGAGAGTCTACAGGTGCACCTGAATGAGGCGCACACCAGCGCTGCCATGCCGGAATGGAAACGGCGGAGATGGAAGCGCTCACACCATTACCCTGCCAGATCGAACACGCTGCCTCCCGGACCAAGCTTCAGCGGAGATTCATGTTGGAGTCGCGGCAATGGTGCAAGAAAACACAGCTCCGAGTGATATAGCTACATTCTGGACGAAATGCAATGGACAGAGCCTGTTTCGTGCGCCTTGAACCTGTCTCCGTTCTGAAGCCCTGTACATAGGTTGTGCACGTTATGAAGAAACGAAATTACTTTTGTCATGTTCGTCCCGTCCCCTCGGAGGATGTCGAAAATAAAGAAGTGGGGCAGGTGCGAAAGAAGTGGGCAGGTGCGCACCTGCCCCTAATAAAGAAGGGGCAGGTGCGAGAGACGAAAGGAAGCAGGAGAACGAAGTTAGGATGCGGAGCTAGCCTTTGAGTAGTAAAGACGTCCATGACCACGGGTCCTCGTTCTTTATAGTGGTATTTACCTTAATTTTTGGGGCGCAGACCCGTTTTTATGATGGACCATGACCACGTGACACACCGTGAATACATGCAAGCCATGACGACATGAGACGGCGACGTCGCAGAGCCCCCCCTCGGTGGTAATGTTCTTCCTCATTACACGACACACCCTCCCTCGCTGTTTATGATGGACCGTGACGACATGACATTCCGTGACTACATGACCCGGCGACAAGCCTAGAGCCTAAGGTGCTTCACTCCTAAAATAAAAAATAACTCGTACTTTGCGGCATGCGACACGCTAAAATGTAAACAAAGGAAACGCAAACATTTACCGTGAAATCACATAAATTATTTATTAGAACTAATGCTGCAATACCACAGCCTAGGATGAGATTTGTGCGTACCATTTTGTATAGATTGCCGCTATATGTAAGCCATAAAAAAAGGAAAAACAAAACAAAACAAAAACGAGCTCATTATAAACAGCTTCGGAGAATGGTGGCATTCTCGTCGTCATAAGGGGAAGCCGTTGATGCGAATATTTCATGATACGCCGGCCTATATTTCTTCCACATTAACATGCATGCTGCGGTAGAACGCATTCATGAATTACCCGCTGTTAACAACAACAACAACAACAACAAAGTCGGGACAAAATTGCCGGGAAGCACCCAGCGACGCGTGTACGGGTGGTCAGGCCATAAGAGCCTCGAAGCAAATATCGCGTTTCACTGACAGCGATGCCGCAGAATTTAGGAACGAGCGCCGCGCAAAGCAGCATCACGTTGGCGAGGTACATGTAGGAGAGTGCTCGACGTCTCGCTGTGCGCCCCCCATCATCACTCCATGCAAGGTTCAGGCGGGTGCGTGGAATTTTCGGCTAGCGCGAGCCATTGTGCCGGGTGGTCGTATCAAGTGGAGAGAAATGGCCCCGTGTCGGGCGTCTGTGTTCTGGACGGCCAATCAGTTAACGCTATCTTCGCGTCAGCGACCGTGTGTACGGGGACGAAACGAGATTTTTCACGCGGCGCTAGAGACACTGCACGAGGAGGAAGCCGAGAAAGGAAGAGAGGCCTTTAGTTCGTGGCTCCATGATGCGGGCAGCACACCGAAACGCAATATTTCTTGTCGAGAAACAATGAGCCGGTATTTTTAAATGCGCCGTGGTTACAAACTATTAATTTCGTACGGGAACATTCACGTGTTTTCCCGGCCACTTCACTTCCGGATGAGACAGATTCATTGGCACTTTTTCGCGGGAAACTGGACTTCCCGTTGAAAACTTTAACCAATCACCCGTGTCTTTTATGGCCCTCGATCATTAATAAGAAGCTTGTTTCTTCTGCATCTATTCGAGATACATTTACATATTCCGGTGCATTATGCGGGTCATACACTACTCGTTTCGCTGAAGAGAAGACAATGTGCTGCAGTAAAATTTCGTAACGAGTACGCGATAAAAAGTTCTTGGTTGCTTTGAAACAACCAGAAGGTTGACATGAAGGACAGAGTTGGTGAGCTCCTTACTTGACAGTCACAGTTGTCTTGAGAGCGTAGTTGACGCAGTCGTGGGCTGTATTTATGTTCCGTACCTGATATTACACATGTATTTTATAGTTGTAAGTTAACCACAGCCCATAGGACTGATTAGCTCTGCGGATAGAGTATAAGATTTCGAATGATGGCATTTCACGTTGACATTGGTTGTACTTTTTTTTTAATGGCAGAAAACAGCAGGAATAAATATTTTTGACGAAAAGGTCAGAAATGTGAATGAAAGCAAGAATTTCCCGTGAAAGTGAGCGAATATCTCTACCTCAAAAGCGCGCACATGGAGTTGAAAAAAGTGCAATAATATTAACGATAATCTTCTGGCTAACTGTAGCGGCGCATAAACAACCGAGAGTCATTAAGCCATAAGTAAGAGAAGCTTACATTACATGTTTTGCTATAAAAAATGGAAGGAATATGTACATCGTTATTTATGAAAACAGCAAGCAAAAACAAGAAAAAATACAGGGCAAAAGATTTGCTCAGTACAGGCTAGCGTTGGCTAACTGTTGGCGAATGACGTCTACTGTGTGTTTCTGCTCGTAAAACTTCGGCAAGCGTTGGCTGATGTCGGCTATCTGCTCTTCTAACAATGTAAAGGTAGGCGGGAGCCAACGGACGGAAACACAATGTGCTAACGATGTTCTATAAACAGGAATAAAGTGCCTCAGATATACTGGCCGAAGTTTCGATAGGACCACCTATCAAAGACATCGACCAGCCTGTCTGGGGTCAATATTTCTGGTGGGCATTGATGCGACGACAAACCCTCTTAAAACTGAAGTAAAGTGGTGTACTGGGCGAGCTGATATATTTCATGGCGAGACTTAGCGCGTGGAAACAGCGCCCGTCCCGTGTGTTCTTGTGCGTGTCCTGTTTTCACGCGCTAATTCTAGCCAT
The DNA here is from genome assembly GCA_030522465.1 of Rhipicephalus appendiculatus. Taxonomy (NCBI): domain Eukaryota; kingdom Metazoa; phylum Arthropoda; class Arachnida; order Ixodida; family Ixodidae; genus Rhipicephalus; species Rhipicephalus appendiculatus. The sequence continues at coordinate 166,052 of JALIZH010008855.1, read as the reverse complement.
GCCTATTAAAACTTACACAACAAGGGTAGTGAGGCGAATTTCGTCAAAGATGGGCCCACCTATGTAAACGTCGGCGAACCGTTCTGAGGCAATCTATTTGCATACATACAACCTCGATAACTGTCTTAGTAAAGTATACATGTGTTCTATTATGGCAATGCCTCACTCGGGTACTATGTCGGTTCACCTTAGAGAATTCCATCACAGATTTCTTCCTCTCTCTGTCTCCGCTTTTGTGTCTCTTTAATACTGAGCTTGCAATTGTCCACAACCATTTATAAGCTTGCCTCAGACGAGTACTTTGCAAGGCATAGAGAGAGAGGAAAACAAGAGAGATGAATGTTGATCAGTTTTGCATAACCGGTACGCTACCCTGCAAAGGGGGGGAGGGACGGGGGAGATTGAAAGAAGAGAAAGGAAATAGAGGAGCAAACACAAACACACACACACACACACACACACACACACACACACACACACACACACACACACACACACACACACACACACACACACACACACAAACACACACACACACACACACACACACACACACACACACACACACACACACACACACACACACACACACACACACACACACACACACACACACACACACACACACACACACACACACACACACACACACACACACACACACACACACACACACACACACACACACACCACGTGCCCTGATATGGCGTAACTGAGAGAAGAATGTAAAGGTGGGGAGATACTTCACAGTCGAGCCTAGCAGGATTCCCACCTACGATCGATTTCACTCAGGCACACGGAGAGGGCATGAAGGAACGTGCTCGCATGTGCGAAGAGCGTAGGCGCGTAATTGCAGGTTAGCCCTTATTCTCTGCACGCGCAGCAAATGAGACGGAGAAATGAATTGCGAACGTTACCCTGTGTGTGTGCGCGCGCGTGCGAGCGCGCGTGGTTTTTCGGTCGCGCGCGCGTTCAACCGACTCAGCAGCACTCCGCTGTCGCCGAGCCAGTTCGTATTTGCTGCTTTCACGCTAGGATAGAGCGCGACAAGTACCAATTTGGGGGTTCCCGTTTCTTCCTGAGTCATGGTAGGCCTGGCATACTTGTTCACCGATTAGGCTTCGTATAGGAGTCCCAAGTTGGGGCCCGCGCAACAAGGTGCGTCGCGAGGTCGCTATTGCATTATTGCGCGTGTTTTATTGCGACAGTCGTAGGAAATTGTTGCGACAAGTAAAAGAAGGAAAGAAGTGTAAATTTAAGGGCTCGTTTGCTTTGTTAAACACAATAACAATGAGAACTAACGGACAATGATGCCAAGGAAAGCATAGGGGATGTATAGGGGAGACGTCTAATAACATCCCCTATACTTTCCTTGGCATCATTGTCTGTTAGTTCTCATTGACAAGTAAAGGAGGCATATTGCGCATGAGAATAGAAGTGAAAATAATATCATGTGATTTCATGGAATTAGAAAACAAACATACTCTTCGCGTTGAAACGGTCGCTCTCGAAAACAGACTAGCGCACGAGGGAAAAACAGCTGTTTATAGCAGGTGTGGCCATTTCACCCTAGAAAGCTCATTGTTCATTTTTGAAACACACGAGTGCATCTCCTGGTCTGAAATGGCCCGAGCAAGCGAGGCATCGCTAACGGCCACGGAGAGTAGCGTTTCCAACAAAAAAGATATTATAAAACGCTCAGGAAAGTTCGTCACCCAGCTACCACGACAATTAAAAAGTAATGCCTTCATCTGAGCAATACGATTGTGTCTTCGAAAATCCTTGTCGCGTTGTTTCCTACTCGTAACATAACCTTATATCTGTTTTAATCTCATCAAGGCACAAATACCTTGGGTGCTTGGTGTGTCATTATACATTCACCTATTTAGAACGTAGTATTTTGGGAAACACAATAAACGTACGAAATAACAAAATTGTTTCAACTTAAAAGGCGAAAAAAAGATGAATATACCTACGGCCCATTATTGCTGTTCTGAATAAGGCACTGTGCTTGATACTAAAGGCATGGTGAGGCTGATGTTCTAAGTCAGAGCAATATTTGTCAAACGGCACTGATGATAATAGTTACCTTGCAAGAGAAAGGGAGAAAGAAAACCACCAGGCCTGCGCAGAACGCGCAGCACAGCCACAGCGAAAGCTGGGAGAGTGGCCTTTAGCCTTTTTAAACACTCTTGGGGCAACTACTACAAGCCCACTTGCATGGTACCCACTCCGCCATAAATCATCATACTTTTTGTGTAGTGAGGAAGCGTCTACTATGCCATTATTCGTCATTCTTCGGAAATATGCCTCAGGCTTTTGTAATGGGTAGGAGCATTGAACGACCCACTCGTCACGCAAGTCGCATTGTGTGACGCCTGGTTGTTACTTTACTGCTCTAAAACGCTTTACTGCTCTAAAAGCTCAGTGGTAGAGTGCTGGGCTGCCACGCAGAGGACCCGGGTTCGATTCCCATTGTGTCATAGGTGTTTTTTTTTGTTTATTTAGTTTTTTTTCTTATTTCATACGATATTGGTTACGGACACCGGCGGCGGCGGCGGCGGCGGACAACTACGGCGCAGAAACGACCCTTGTTGTGATCTCATAACAGCTTTCGCTGTAAAAAATTGGGGGGACCCTTAATCTTCGCCTTTAAGAGTTGAACGCGATAGCGGCATCCTGTCCCGATTGCCTACTTCAACCACTTAGTGCATACTTGCTATGCACCCACTACGTGGTGTTAAGGGAATACGCGCAGTAAGGTGTGTGCTGTTTGTAATGGGTTGCCGGCTTTTTAAACTACGAAATCGTTTTGATAGTCACATATTGTTACGCCCGATGGCAATGTACGCTTGTACCACGCAATATTCCTGGGATATTACATGTTATATTGCGACGCCTATATAAAGGACGCTTGCGTTTGCGAAGCATGAAAGTTATTTTCACTGCATTTCCAAGCAGAGGAAGTTATTTTCACTGTATTTCCAAGCAGAGGCGTGGCTGTGTGGTAGAACACCTGCTTGTCACGCAGACGGCCCGGGTTCGATCCTCACTCGGACCCGGAAATTTTTATTATTTATTTTATTTGCATCTTTCTTGATTTTTCGGTCACGGACAAGATGATGATTTTTCGCTCACAACCAACGACGCCGACACCGACGCCAACGCCGGAATTTCTCCGAAACGAGCTCTTAAACGCTGTCGCGTTAATATAATTAAATTAAGCTTAATTGTACTTATGTGTTGGGGTTTTAATGAAACCGAAGACGATGGTGTGGCTTCGGAGGAGTGAGCGTCTATTGAAATGATTGTTACGAAGCCAAGAAGTTTGTGGTTTAGATAATGTCACATCGTCTGTGTATTATTACACCCAATTTATGAAAGACGTTACAGAAAGCGTTGATTCTACATTTCCATAACCCAAACACGTGCGTGAAATGTATTCTTGGGGCATTGGGGCCTTCAACCTTTGTACGTTGGCAAGCGGAGTCAACATATCCCATTTATTGTCTTGCTGCGATTTCGCTTTATGCCAGTGCGTCTCCTTATTTTCTTTTCAGGTGACTATTTTCTTTTGTGCATTGAAATGGCTGACACGAAGCGGATACCACATAGCCCCAACACGCAACTTTCTTGGTTTCCTTTTTCTTTTTTAGAACACTAGTCCACTTATTTTCTCAGGCTTTCTTATTTTACCAAGTCATGCTTTTCCACTGTGTTTTTATTCGCGTGTATGCTCTGCTTATTCTCTCTTCAGACGTAGCAATACTGTATAGCGGTGTCATGCTTCAGATGATGGAGTATCTTGTTCCTTTCATCCGGTGTCGGTTCTTACAACGCTTATTTTTTACGGTCAGCCACCTTCGCCGATCCATGTGATTTCGATTCCGGGTGGAGAAGAGGTCACGCGGGATTTGCGTAACATTTCAGTAACACAGCTTTTTAGCTGTGGTGTATTGTAAATGCGGTTCTATACAAAGTTAAGGAAGAGGAGCGGAGGGCGATGTTGGTGTAGAAGGTGGGGGTGGGATACACAAGTAACATGCACTGCATATGGATACTTCCTTTCATTTCCATATAGACGATGTTATTAGGAGTAAAATAAATTTGTCCAAATTGAGGCTGATTGCCCTAATGAACTTATGCAGTTCAAACGCATGTGAACCAAAGCATTAGTCAAGACGTGCGTAATAAATCCTTTGGAACAAACGAGAGAGCCTGCTATCGCGTTAGCTTTTATTTTGTGCTTCGCGAAACTTCACGCAATATTTACGTTTCCCCACTATTGAGGTCAACACGTTAACAGTATGCACTTTTACAAGAATAAAGTGTTATGATAACAAGAGTGCTTACTACTGTATCCTTTGTAGGATTTGACGGGACCACTCATAAGTCATGGTAAAACGCCAAAGCACCAAATGATCTAGGTGCGCAGTTTGACACGTCTTCAAGTTCATGCCACAAGAATAAAGGCAATGTCTAACGCTTGTCTAGGGAAGATAGGTCATACACGTACAACTAAAACACACCTTTTACCAAATTCAAAAGTTATTCATTTTCTTCGGTCGCTGTGCATACAAGCGCATCCACTATCGGCAGTCGCTCGTCACACTCGGAGCACGTATTCAAAAAGCAAACTTGAGAACCACAAACATATATATATATATATATATATATATATATATATATATATATATATATATATATATATATATATATATATATATATATATATATATATATATATATATATATATATATATATATATATATATATATATATATATATATATATATATATATATATATACATATATATATATATATATATGATATTATTTTGAATGCGATTCAGTTGTACTATGCTTCGGTAACACAATTGCTTAGATGTTGTATAAATTTTTGAGTACAAAAGCATGACCACGTGAGATATCACCGATAAAACATCAACCTGCTACTTGCATCTGTCGACAAAGGAAGGGAGTTCTTAACTGAGGAAAGAAGCGCAATAAACGAACGTTCTTTGACAACTCCGGAAAACAGTGCACGTCGGCACAAAGTCGCAACGCCTGGTAGAAACATTAGCCGCGTCACGACAACTCGACGCGAACAGAGAAAGGTCAGCTCGAAAGAAAAACAAAAGATAATGGAGAAGCAAAGTACAGTATAAATACGGAGACAAAGCCTGAAGGGGGGCAACTGAAGCACAATAAAAAGATGCTTCTGTGGCAATAACGAAGGCGGTGAGCGCGCCGGACTTCCACAAAAAGCACGACCGCGGTGGAGGTTCCGGAAGGAACAATATCTAATGGTGCACTTAGGTTCTAAAAGAGGGACAGAGAGATTGAGAGAGAGGAGTGAAAGAGAAAACAGCAGCTGACCGATACGTTGTTGTCGAAAAGTAAGCGCTCAGTTTTGTTAATGACAACGCATTTGGAAGAACAAGAAAGCCAGCCGGGAAGGCATTGCTCTCCTATATAGGACCCGTCGAGGAGATGTTTTCATAGTCCGCGGAGGCGGAGTGCTCGCCTAGGCTATTCGTGACGCAAACCACTACGCTGCGTTTTGTGTTAATGTAGGCACGGGAGAAAAGCGAGCAATGTTAAAATAGATTTTAAGTGGCTGGTACACTTTTCGCCCAGAGTCGTTCAAGTCGTCTGCAAGCAGGAACTTGTGGCTTTTCCTTCAGTCTAAGCTAAGTTTAATCGTGTAGGTAACTGTGGAAGTGGGACACCCTGCTTTTTGGCGTCATATTTTGTTCAGTGAGTTTGAAACTACGAGGACTAAAATTTGTACTCGTAAAGTTCATTTATGCACAATATCTGGCGAAAAACAAAAACCATCGTCTAGACCAAACGTAACTTTGGGCTCAAAGTGTCCCGACGCTCGTTTGAGTCAGCCAAGTAGAGGCAGTAGCCGAGGACACGAGGACAGCCAAGTTTTCGAGACCTAGGTTTTAACTGTCTCTGTTGGAGCAAGAAAGTTAATGATTTATGTTTCGAGATAGAAGCCCTAAGCACACGGAAATATAAGTAAGACTTCATATCTATTGCGTCACAGCAGCGCATCCATGTTGGGAACGTACTAAGTGACCGTTATTGTACGCATTCCATGAGAGCAGTAGTGTGTTGGACTGAGCTAGTTAGTACAATATCGCAAAGCCTTAAAGAACGCTTCAGGCAGTACGATGTAAGAATGACAGATACATCACCGACAGCAGCGGCGCCAGAGAGCAGCCTGCAGAAATCGGTACAGACTGGCACACGCATAACGGCCATATACCCATCGTCATCAGCTTTAAACGCGACAGTCAGTCTCCAACTAAGCATATTTCTAATATTTCTAAGTTGCGCCTTCAAAGCGTGCAATGCCGTGAAATTTGGGCTGTTGCAGAGAAGTCACTTCAATGACGAAGGCCAGAAAAGACAGAGTTGAATATCGATGACTGCTTTCGAGATACCTCTGCAATCACACATCTCTTGCGTTAGCCTATCACATTGTGATGCGAAATTCTGGTGGTTGTTACAAAAGTTCTTGAAGCAAAACTCTCTTAGCATATTAATATAGTAAACAATGATGTTCAAGCTTTCAGAGAGCTGCCCCATGAATGGCAGAACTTGGGCATGCCATTCAATGAAACGTCCAAAGGATACCCGATGCACTGATAAGTGCTAATATTCGCCACTTGGAAAACGACTGCCCTGATAGATGTGCACTTCTATTCAGATACGATGAAGGAAAAAAAGTCATAGTTTCGCCGCAAGGGTGAAGCAATGAATGCGATAGCAACAACTTGGGATTTCACGCGAAGAACGCCAAGCAGATCGAAATTCGGAGCGCGCTGCTCAAGCTCAAAGGACGCACGAAAAGAACAAACATAGGACGAGCGCGAACTAACAACGTTCACAGCTCGACACTTAACGTTCTGCTCAAATACAAAAGGCGCACGAAACATACGCACAGGTATACACAGGACGAGCGCGAACTAACAAGTGTCACAGTTGTTACTTCACTGTGTTTGAACAGCGCGCTTCTTTCGCAAACGGGGCCTCTGCAGCGAGAGAAGTGACCTTTGTTCGCTCTGTAACCTAAAAGCAATCTTTCCGGCGAAAGTACACGACGTAAAACCGCCCCCCATCCCCCCATCCCAAGTTAAGCGCGCGCGCGTGCACGGGCACGGGCGACTACGCCGCGAGAGCAAAGGGCAGGTTGCAACGAGTGGCGCCCAGCGCGCACTTCGCGCCATCTCGCTGCTTTGCTGGTAAGGCAGAGAACACACTGATATTCCCCCGAGATCAGCGTACCGCCAGCGGTGAATGGTGTGTACAAATAGCTCGCCGTTAGCATGCTGAAGGATGTGCGCTTCTGTGGCCTAGCGGTTAGCTCTGCGGAGCGAGAATATTTTAGGGGCGAACTCTTTAGGGTGTGGGTCGTTCCCTCTTCCGTACATAGTATGTAGCCACCTCTAGTTCGTGAAGTTCTCACTAGATGGCAGTAGATGGGGCTAGCGCAGCATAGTTGACCAATTCAGAAACGAGATGGCGCTGCGGTGCCGCAGTACGTGAATTGATCAATAGATGGTGCGAAGGTGCTCGCTGCGTTGCAGATGTGTGTCACCGCGGTGGACGTGCTCTGCCTTACCGAGACCTGGAACGCAAGATCATTCATCAAAGGATACGTTCCCATCGTCGCTGCGTTGCAGATGCGTGCTCTAGTGTGATAGGAGACCGCTCTCCCCCTCCTCCCTCGCCCTCTCCTCTCCTACGCTTCCCCCTCTCTCTCCTCTCCTACGGTCCCCCCCCCTCTCGCCTCGCGACGCCGACGCAGGCAGCGTCTGCTAGCGAGTTTCTCGATTGAAAAAAACCGACTGCTCGCGCTGCACGACCGTTCAACGCCGACGCAGGCAGCGTCTGCTAGCGAGTTTCTTGATTGAAAAATTAGCAGTTGTTCCGAGTACGAATACAACCGATGAGCGAAGCTCCTTAGAAATGGGAAGCAAGTGACTATGTACGTTTTGAAACTCTTTAACCATTCGAAGGATGCAAGGCAGATTGTGATTTTGGTGTCTCGGTTGATGCCAATGATCTTGGGAAAGTCGCTTTCGCTGAAGGTGTCCACATCGGGTAGGTCGTATTTCCAGTACTCACCGAAACTTTCGAACCCGCAATGGGTCTACTGTCAGAGGAAAGAAGAGATGGTAGCGCGGAGGAAACTGTGGTCGTTCTTGGCAGCAGAGTGTGCGTGTGGCACAGGGAGAACGCTGGCTACATTAAAACGCGAAGTGTTTTTTTTTTTTTGCGCCTCGCTCCTTTTTGAGCGCGGAGAGCGTCTGCTGCGTGGGTGCCGCAACGCCCGTTCGCCAGTTTAAGGGGAGAGCGCAGAGACGAAGAAAGAGGGAGACTAATCTGCCTCCTTTTCGCATGCGTTCGTATTCTCGCGCGTCACGCATCGTGCAGACGCCATCCGCGTCCCAGCGCTCATAAAGCTTATTTATCCTCCCGCGTGAAGGGGGAGACGCCAGAGCTGGCACCGTGCCAGGGAGCTTCAACGGCGATCGGGTGCCGGCCTAAGGAGCTTCGCTCCTAAAAAAGGGACTGCTCGCGCTGCACAACCGTTCACTGACCATCTCACGTCGTTGATGATGTACTGGGCAGAATTCACGGAAGATTCACGGTTTACCGATGAACCTCCGGAGCTTCGCCCACTCATCGTCATTCACTCCGTGGATATGCTGTGAATTTTTTTCCGAATAATTTTTCTTCGTGGCTTTTATATTTATATATATACATATACGGGGAATGACGCCGACGTCGACGGCAAAAAGCAGACGAGAGTGTTCATATAATTGCTATGGCAATAAAAGACAAGGGCTTCGCAATGAAGTAGCGTCTCTAGGGAGACCGCCGTCGAGCGGCCGCATCCAAAATGAGATTATTATGCCGCCCACTTCGTTAGCCCGAAGCCACAGGAAGATACGCCTGCCCGCAATACATAACACGTACTATAACCCTTTACGGCCTGACCCGCACAAATGTGTGGGTCAATAAAGACGCTCACGAAACGGCACCTGTTTCAGTTTCAGTTTCATAGCTTTGTGGCGCTGAAGTCAATGCTTACGAGAATATATCTGTTTCAGTAGTTCAATAATTCCAGCACCAGAGGGCGAGTAATCTTCCGCGAAAAATGCCGTCTGAGCACGCGCGCTGACAGCAGCTACCTCACACGTGTAAATCAACGCTCCTTCTTGTTGTAAATTTTTTTCGGGAGTGTATGCATATGAAATGAATAATGAGACTTCGAAAAACATGCTGCGCTAAAAAATTACGCGTTCCTACCACACACGCTGTGTACTCAGGCGTGAAAAAGTCACCCGCACGTTTGTCCGGGCTGGGCTTTAGTCCTCGTCAAGTGCACGGCAGAGCGTTGCGGGTTGGCTCGTCCGCGCGCGGTTGCGCCTACGCATTCTGTTTTTTTTTATTGCGAATAGCTTTCTTGGCGTCTTATTGGCACTTTTTTGGTTGGTGTTTATTGATGTTTTCTTATATCTGAAGTTAGCGACGCGTAGTGATGTGCGTGAATTGTGATCACCATTGACGCAGAAAATATTTATTTTGTGAATGTGTTGTGACAACATGCATTATATTTCAAAGAATTAGATTTTACATTGCCTGTGATATAGAGTTTCAGTATCGCCAGTGAAATTCTAAGGGTAATAAATAACATTGAGGGTTAAAATTGCTAAAATTATCTAACTTAGGGAACAAGCTTGTGTGGGCGCTGAATTTTCTTTTTTTTTTTTCACATGCCGAGATTTTCAAACCAGAGAATGAAGAAGACATGGAAGATATATTTGAGCCTCCTGATGTCTTGCGTCAGAATTGGGCAGGGACCACGTTGACGAATTGACAGAGATTCATATTCGTCGTTCGAGCCAACTTAGTGATGAAAACTGGAGTATGGAAGGCGAGTTTTTGAGCAGTCGCCTCCGCAATAACTGGGCCAGGTGACCACTCACCCTATCCTGTCAGTTTCAGTGAAATTGATGTCTTTTGGAAGAACACATTCGGCTGCAAAGCATCACCTGCTTGGAAGTGGTGAGACAGCCGACGTTCTTGTTGTTCTCAAGACTCCTTTGCCAACTTTCTCACACTAATTTAATGCAACGATCTTTGAAGTTACTGCTGACAAAACAGCAGTGTGCCCTAGTTGTAGATATGAAACAACTTTGCAATTAGCTGTGCAAAAGATCTCGCAGCTTTTGGTATGAACCTGATCATGGGCTGCATCCGATCTCTGAGGAACTTTGGTCGTCACCAGGCGCCCAAGAATTGAAAGCGGAAAGAAAATATCACAAGATCAATCCTTAGACAACTTTACTGGAGTGTAAAAGGCGCCCGGCATAGCCAAGCGATTAGACTCAGCTATACGTACCACTGGCGATCAGTATACAGCTTCACATCTGCACATCACTGCAGGCTGTCAAGTGTAGCTTCTTGTTCAAAGACACGTTGTATGAAGTGCAACTTATACCTGTGCCTCACAAGTGACACACAATACTCTAAAATGTTGCATTCGCAGCGCTGACCACGCATTTTTTGCTTTGTCTTAGCCATTATGAGTGTATTCCTCGCTGCGGTGAATCACATGAATAAAAGCCCAGCCCGCACATATGTGCGGGTCTGTTTTCTGGGGTAAAAACTCCAATTCTTACAGTTTAACCTTTGAAAACTTAATTACAATAGAGCAAACATCAATAATTTTTGAGCAAGTTAGCAATTTCTCCATTATATTTTTCTCGGGCAGGAAAGGGATAAAGAAAAGCGTTCGTGGTATAGCAAGTCTTTTCAAAATATACAGACAGCAGGTGAAGGTACATGGAGGAGCACTACGTTTCTAGCGGCGTGGAGTAAAGAATCCGAGCAGAGTTTGTTGTAGTGTATACAGGCGCTTACGTCTATGTGAATTAACGAACACTCAGCCGCCGTTATGGCCATATTTTATAGCATGACATGCATGCAATGCTGGTTACAAACTTCTGCAGCTCTGTACAGACGATGTTAAAGTCCTTGCTGTGCCTTGTTTCATGCATTTTCCCAAGCAGGCACCTCATAAACTACTGCAACGCGGGCGCCCATCGTAAATAGCAATTTTATAATGATCGCTGCTTCGCTACACGAATCATGAGGCATCTGCGCACAATGCGCTTCTTTGCGAATAACAGAGCTTTGTTTTCTGTAGACCATTTTTTAAATTCACACGCGGTATTCCCTGCGCTGAACGTTAGCGTAAGTAATTTCGGCACGCGTCGCGGTTCAAATGAAGACAAAGTTCTAGCCGCACGTGTTGGAGACTGTTTATAGCGCGTGATTACTAAGCAGAAACGGGGCTGCATTTGTAGCGTCTGTTCTTGCACGCGCTCTTTACAGATGGTGATTATATACGGTGTTTAATGGCGCAAGAGACGGCTACGGCCAGAGAGGGCCAACGCACTGGCCATAAAAGCGACTACACCGCCATAGTTGTGCAAAGCTGCATCTTAGGTCGTGTTCGTCGGGCCGGAGAATTTTGATGAGGCTGAAACAAAGTAAAAAATACGTCTTTTAACGTAACACAGTGTCATAAGTGGCTGAAGTTTAAATATGTTGTGAAGAAATACGTGATACGATATGGCGCACATGTCTGTTGGAGTAACAGATGGCGTTATGTAGTAACTTGACGCCTTAATACACTTTCCACACGTTGTTGAATAATGGCGAGTGGTACTCCAAAAAGGCGTTCAAACGCAGACAATCATCTTCATTAGAAAAACTTCACTCCACCGTACGATCGCGTCTCTACACACCGCGAGGCATGTGGTGGCATTCCGTTTGCGTGAACTGGCTTTAACTTGCTGCGTTTGTTTAGGCGTCACGCTTTCTGTATTGAATATTGGAACGAAGTAGTTTACGGATGATTTCACTCATTACTACCACGCTTCATGTCCCATACCATCCTCGTTGTAGAAGGTACTTGCGTATCATCTGAAAGACACAATGCGTTCAACAATATTTTCGTGTTATCATTTATTAAAAAAAATAATACATGGAGTTTGACGTCCCAATACCACGATAAGATTATGAGAGACGCCGTTGTGCAGTGGTTCCGGGAATTTCGACCGGGTGGTGTTCTTCAACGTGCACTGATATCGCGCAGTACACAAGCCTCTAACACTTCGCCTCCATGAAAATTCGACCGCCACGGCGGGATCTAACCTGTCACCTTCAGAATATTCCAAACATATGATTCTATAACTCTGTGTCCTGCCTGTATAGTATTTATGTATGTTATATTTGCACGTATCTATACCAGCATTCAGCTAAGCATGCAGATGCTCGTAACACTTTTATGTTAGAGTGCATTTTCGTTTAATAAAGTTAAATTCAATTCAGTTCAGTACATGTTTATTAGAGATGTTTATTATTGCTATGCGTTTTGCAATACGCACTGGCGATAATCTGTAGAGTACATGTTTACGTTTAGAATAGCTGTTTGGAACATAAAACAATGCAGAAGTGATTTTTCGTTCATTTTCTTTGTGAACAGTTCGTGTGCCCTTTCGTGACTGTCTAACCATTTTACTACTTTTATTCCTGTAAAGCGTGCACCGCCATCTAAGCGTGCGTAGTGTGGAGAACCTGCTCACAACACAAGCGAAAGAAATAACGAAAGATAACTTACGAAATGTCTGAACTGATAAAAAAAAATATCGCTAATATGCAAATTAACGCCATTAATTTTGCTGTTTGCTATTTTTTGGTTTTGTTTTTAAGTATTAAGCAGGTCCTGCGATAAAGCACTGCCCATAATTCGGCGCTTATAGATCGTACGTAATATGCTTAAAAAGGAGGTTACAAAACATCCATTTCGTCATTGCCGTCGCGTCTAGAAACTGCTGCACAATCCTGCCGTGGAAGCAAAATGCGCCGAAAACGACAACGATAAAGTTCAAATGTCTCGAAAGCTGTGCGCTACGCAGGGATAGCAACAGTGCGTCAGATTCATTTTGAACAATGAAAGTGAAGTACAGGAAAAAAAGTATCGTCCACAACCAGAACACAACCGAACCGGGTGATGCGGTTAAAACGGCGACGGCAGCGAGCGCCTTAAAAACCGCGAGGAACAAAGTGCAAGGAAAATGAGCTCTGCCCTCAGGATAACGCGAACGACGTGGTCGTTCTTATCGAAGCCTATGCGGCCTAGAAGTTCCGGCGCGCCGCGTACGAGCGTGCCACCCTGTTCTCTACACTCCCCCCCCACCCTGTTTCCAAAAGAGGCTGCAAAGAGTGGATAGAAAAGAAAAGTCACAGCGCTCGAATAGGAAAAATGAGTGGCAACAAAACCACGTGTAGAGTGAACGCACTCTGCTTCATTGGACCCGCAGGGGAAAAAAATCGACAGACACAGAACGGCCATGAAATGTATATAAAGAAAGGAGAGATCTATGGTGAGGTCGGAGAAAAACGGCTCATCTATCTTGACGTTCCTTCTTTGTCTTTTTTCACTCTTTTTTTTTTCTGCAAGGACGAGCAACATCTAAATGCTATGAAAAAAAAAAACACCTTGTTCAGCATGGATGTTAGAAGCGGGTGTGTGAGCACAGGACGCTAGGTGATCGGAAAGATGGGCGATGCACGCGAGTAGAAGCGTAAAAAATGGATAAAGAAAGAACACTTTCTTTTTTTCTTTTGCGTTTTTTCACTTCAGCATTCCGCCTGCCAAGAGATGATACCGAGGCCCGATAAGAACGCTATTTTCCGCAGTCGACCCAATTTTTCTTCGTGACCCCTTTCTTGCATTTTCGATGGAATTCGACCTCGTGCTCCGATGATCTACGGTGGTCGATGAACTTTCACTTCATTTGTTTTTTTCTGAGTTCGTGTTTTCTCTTCAACGATGACTTTTTATCTTCTCCCAGCAGAGGATGCATGGAGGGTAATTATCTACGTGGGGACACAAGGAGGCAAGCCAGACCCGCTATCTGTGCACTGGGGGGAACCTAAATCTACAATGGATAAAGTAGTCAGAATTAAAAATTTTGGAAGCGGGTACACAACAAAAAAAAAAGCAAATTTTTCCCGCTGCTTCGGCAGGTAGCCTCGAATTTAGATTTCCCGCCTGTTGTTAAACCTGCTAACAATATGTACTGTGACGTTCGACCGTATATACCAAGTAATTGCTGGGAAATTCACAGTTTCTCAGACATAGTCGTCTGTAAGGCTTCTGACGCCAGCCTGTACATAAGAAAAACAGATCTGGGGCCGGCTTTACGAAATACATCGTAAGGGCGCACTCTTATAGGTTAGCTGCTTTCTGAATAATATTTAGAAGACATAGTTTGATGGGGATTTTCTCTTAGGAACAGTTGTATCAGAGCTTCCTGTGAAGACCATGGCCGTTGTAGTGCACAGTACCTTATTTGAGAAGACTTGCCGAATGAATTAACATAGTGTTTGTGAAGTGAAGTAAGTTTAGCTGTTAAGATGTTTATGTCAGGTAATATTACAGTGTACCTTAAACAAAGTAAGAGTGGCACCCGTGCCTGGTAATCGGTGTGCTCGCCAATGCTAGATATGACAGCCATCAATATTTGTTAAAAGAAAAGTTGCTTGAGCCAACACTACAACCAGACATTTGTAATCGCCGTAAAAAATTGCTTCATGAAGCCAAACGTTTTTGTGGAAACATTGGTTCCAGTCGCATGTCTTGCTTAAACATAGGCCAATCACCAGGTTTATTTATTTATTCATTTATTTAGCAAGATTGACAACAGTGTAGTATTTGAAAGCCAGACAGGTGAGATCAAAATATTTGCGATTCCGGTACACAGTATGATATAAAAATACAGTACCTCTCACTGCATAGTGTACCTTCATTATAGTCTGCCTATAAGAGTTGCTTCAGTGAAAGTGGAAATATTAACTGGGAAGACAAAACAAGCTTTCCGATTTTCGACTTAACATAATGACAGTTCCTGAAAGGCGTCAAGGATCTTCCTACAGCTCTATGCAGCTTCCAAACTCCGCAGGCTCATAATAGTTCGATAATTGCAGCAGCACACGTTTTGGAGGTTCGGCTAGTACATATAAACGTGCCCTTCAATTAAGTGACACGAAGTAAGCGGACAACAAGTTGTTTTCACTAAGTTATATCTATGACAAGCTTTCAGACTCACGCTGACCAGTACTGACACGAAGCCGGTGAATCAAAATACGTGAACCGCTGTTCACTTGGGTTGCGAACTTCATGAAAATTGTAATCTTTAAGTATTTCTTTTTTTCAATTTCAGCATTTCTAGCTTTCATAATTATGCACCTTCTTCTGCAATTCTAATTACGATCCTGCTTATTCTATAGGCATTGCGTGTTTCACGAGTTAACGTGTTTCTTTATATAAAAATTCAGGTTACTTTGCATATCAGCCTATTAACGAATAAGGTCTTTGGAGTTATATTTTTCTTTCTTTGCCTTTGACCTTCTGGGAGGAGATTGAGGTCGAAAGCAATTTCGCGTTTCAATGTGAACGAGCAGTTTTATTTAGAATGGCCTAATTAGCAATAATGAGCATAAGTGAGCTACGCCAGTGCTTTGTATTTGCACCTCTGACGTTTAAGGAGATGTAAAAGAAATAAAAAGCTTTGTTAAGACTCTGCTATGGTTGACCTCATCTTTTATGAAGTCTCTCACTTGTATTTTTATTATTTATTTAAATATTTAATTTCTATACAGCTGGCCCCATTTCTGGGGTCATTACAGGGAGCATAATGTACATGATATTCATACATAAAGAATAATATTCTAAGTAACATACCGATTCAACTGGATATTTGTAACTATTGGTCAGGAACAAAAGAAATACAATGAACAATGAATTCGGTATACAGAGAAAATCAACAAGGAAACATTCGTGCCAATATTTGTTAATACACCGTTACAAAACAAATTTTTGTGCACTTGTGCTGTCTACGTCTCTATCTTTTTTTCCGTGTATTATGCGCTACCCAGTCGAAGTTATGTATGCTTGTACCTAACGCAACAACATCTTGATGCGTAATCTTGTGCGAGAGAAAGAAAAAAAAATCGCCACGCCTGCGCGGAAAGCGCAGCACAGTCACAGCGAAAGCTGGAAGTGCGCCATCTCTAGAACCCGTTGCAAACTATCTTGGGGCTACTAGGGTAAGGTGGGGCAAAACGAGACACAAATTTGAAAATAGTGAATATTTATTTTTATTTCACTCTTTACCCTTAAACGACAATGCAGAAACTTTCCTTTGGGTACAAGGTATGTGCTACATAAATATGACCATGTTGCCACTGTTAAACAGTTTATTTTAAAAAGAAATAAGAAATGCACCAGATGTCTCATTTTGCCCCAACCTGCGGGGAAAAACGAGACAGTGTGAAAAAAAATTTATCCCGTCAGTTTTTGCGGTAGAAGCACTTGAAATTAACTCCGTGGGCCCTCACGCAGCCTTCATGACCCCAGTCCTTGCACTCCACGCATTGAATCCAGACAGAATCCGGTGCTGTTTTGCTCCAAAACTTGCAGATCAAACACCACCAGTCTTTCTTTGTGCTATTGTTGTATTTTGTTGAAAGCTTGCACTTCATTGGATTATTCAACAATTGGACGCTAGATATAATCTGACGCATCTTCTTCGCCTCCTTTTCCCGTTTTGGTGCAGAACTGCACGGGCGTTTCGTGGCTTTCAGCTTCGTCGGCCGGGCTTCGTGAGGCGATGAATTTAAAACTGTGCTAGATTCGAATTTTTTAGCACAAATTTGGTATTGAAGGAAAACTCGATGGCGAGACGTATTTGTGAACGGCTTGACTTGGAGATTCTTCAAAATTTGTGTTCGCCTCTTGAGAGCATCCTTGGGAACGCGGAAAAATCTCGATGCAGCACGAACGGAGTGGGTGTCCTGAACAGCAGTCAGTGCTTTTTCACGTCGTTTTCCTCCTAGGAAGCTTTATATGATATTCTCTTGTGCGTCCGAACCTTCCTAAACAATAAAATATAATATATAATGAGTGTAAGCAAATGGTTCACTTAATGAGACACTCTCTAAGGCAATCAATGCCTTTTTGTCGCGTTTTGCCCCCCTCACATGCCCAAATTAAAAAAAAATTACCGCTTTGGCCCCGCCCACCAAGTGAACTGAAATTTTGGTGGTATGTAGTTAGTAGTATATAGTAACAATATAAATACTTACGTTGTTGTACTGACACCAGAGTAGCTTCATGCACGGATCCGAAAATTTGCCCGAGAAGAATTTCGCCCCTTTTTTGACGGGTCACGAACACACTGACACCAGCCGCGTAATTTTTCCCACGTGAACGCTGTGAGCAATCATCAACTTTTACACATAAAAAGGTGGACAACTACCAGCACCTCTCGCTAAAATATAGAAACAAAAAAAAGTGCTTTCTGTATTAGCTATAGAGGTCGGCAAAGCCAAAATGTCGCGTTTTGCCCCGTGTCTCATTTTGCCCCGCCTTACCCTAATACAAGTACGCTTGCAAGGTACCCACTACTCCATTAATTGATTCGGTGCCTGATGACGATGAAGAATTATGGCTGAACCCTTTGTAATGGGTCGGAAGCATTCAACGACCCACTCGTAATGCAGTTCATATTGTGTGACGTCTGGTTTCACAATGTGCATTCTGTGACGCCTGGTTTTTATTCTACTCTTCTGCCACGTTATATTGCATATGTTAGCGCGGTTCCTTCCCGACACAACGCTTGTATAGGGTTTTTGTGTGCAGGGGTTTCGAATAATTACCGGCGTTGATTCCATGGATTAAAAAAAAAAAAAAACACCGGCATGGCTCAGTGGTAGAATACTGGGCCGGCACGGAGCGGACCCAGGTTCGAACCCCGTTCCTTCCTGGATGTTTTTTCTTATTTCGTATTTTTTTTATTTCGTACGATAGCGGTTACGGACACCGGCGGCGGCGGCGGACAACTACGGCACCCTTGTTGTGATCTCATGACAGTTTTCGCTGTAAAATAAACGTTTATGTTTCGAAACAGTGCTTTCCAGCAATGCCCAGTATCATGCAATATAAATTAATATTAGTAGAAAGATTTAAACTATGTCCGTTTCGGCGGCATGATTCGGTATTCATCTAGGTTATGTTTAGTGGCACCCCAACGCCAGCTCTTGAATAAATAACGGCTTCCATAAGGCACCTACAACGTCAGCTTCGCTAGTAGAAGATTAAAGATGGTGAAGTAATGCAGCGGCTAGATATGAGCTCGTACTGCCTCAGTTATACTTCACTCTTTGATCGCCTGTCTGCTTTTACTGCGGACTGTAATAATTGGTTCTACTTTGTGACACGGATAAACTAACCGCTTGGCGAGGTTCTTTCAAGGATGGCTCTTTTCTCTCATCCGCGCTGCCTGCTTGTGTCCGTGTCTCCACACTTTCAAGCACCTTTGTATCCACGCAAACTCAAGTAACCTGTGTTCGTCCCGTCTTCTACCCTGGTTTCTCGTTCAAAACGCCGTTTAAGTTCTCGAAATACCACCGTTGTAGTGTTTGCTGATTTGAGCATGGATATTCTCTAAACCTCTATATTTGTAAAATCCCCATCTTGGGCTTTCGAACACCTCGCTGGTGTTGCGCCGTCTTAATAATCAAGGATGTCTGCGACTCATCCCAATGACCAAGCAGATTTGGTGATGTTAAGTTTCTCGATGACCACTTCATCAACTTTTTGCAAGGACGCGGTGACTTTAGAGGCGAAGTGCCCGCAGGGAAATCTTTCACATTACAACGAAAGCTTTCAATGCAGCCTCTGGCTTGGTTTCACACGTGCCTTGTCACACTGCAGCTTTTCTTTGATGTCAAGACGCATATCTTACTCACTAAGCTAGGATGACTTGGTTGGCATAACTATACAAGGCCGCGACGGCAGACTGTTCGGTAGACTTGGACATATACTGCCTTACAGCTGCGTCCCTAGTCACCAATTTGGACAAAGAATTACAGCTTTCAACTTTGCGATAGGAACGAAAATTCCAGGCTTGGGTGCAATCCGCGTTGTAACAAACTGGGCCAACGCCGACTCGCCAAAAAAGCGACTACAGAATGCGACACTAACCCGACGGTCTGTGCGCTGCCAGTGGAAAAGATTAGTGACAATGAAGTGACATTTAGCAATTTCTAGCACGTCCGACCACTCAAAGCCTCGGATATTGAGTTCATGCTTATTCAGGTCATAGCGCCAGAAGCTGTCAGGGTTTCATTCTGTGTAGCAGTCTCGCTGCACTCTCGTTGCCTTTGCAGCATGCTCTCAATGTATTTTTTTTAATCGCAAATGGCTTTATTCTCATAGTCTGCAGCTGTTGCATATCCTTCTTCAAACTCGCATTCGGCAATGCACACTTCTAGAGCCACTTCTAGAGCCATGTTCAACGTCTGTAGCCAATGTGTTCCTATGGGTATTGACCCTGATATTCCTTATTTAATTTGGGACCAGCGCCTCTAGATGCACAGATACCATTGACCCGTTCAGTTGCGTAATGTTGCTTGGGGCGAGTACCGGCACGAAAAGAAGGGTTAATAACTGAGCGATTCGAGGCACCCTTGCAGCGGATTTACTTGAACCGGTTGGCACGCTCAGCTTTATTCTCTTCGGCCTTTGGGCGGCGGCTCATTAAAATCTCGAAGTTGACATCACATGATTTATCGCTGCCAAATGCGTAAAGCACGGTGTAACCGGTGTTCGTGCTTCTTTCGTCAATTTTTTTCTTCAGCGAAATGGCCGCTGCGGACACTGCCACGTCAGAATAACCAGTGCGGGGCTGGCCCTCCACAGAAAATAGGCTGGTGATGGTCAGTGGAAGCGAAAACTAAAATAACAATATATTCGAGGTCTTGAAAATACAATGCTCCGAAACGAAGAAATTTCGTTTTCCTGAGTGAAAGCCACGTTAAGGTTCAAAAGTTCGGTTCTGGTAGTATATAGACAGAACGTCAAAAAATTTGAAAACTTACATTTGCACGCAGTAGAATCTGCAAGCAGCGATACAGTTTTAGTATTCTGTGCTCGTCGAGCTGACCGCTTACCCTGGAGGTATACCATCGGAGTCGCTCTTGAGATGCAAATGGAGAGGCGTTTGGGATGTGTGCGGATTACAAACGATGCATTATTCAGTCTTCACTGGACGCAGCTCAAGGCAGTCGAGCTAGAAGGTACCCGGAGGCGTGAAAAAAAAGAACAAAATGTGTCCACATTGATGTTTTTGGTGCCCAACACGTAAAAACAAATGCTGACGTGATGAAATCAGTCTGTGGATCAGCTACGCTTTGATACAACCTTCTATTTTTGTCTCTATTGCAGTGCGTACATATGCACGTTCACTGCTTTTTTTCTACTAAATGAATTAAATTTGTCAGCTTCGTTCGTCTTGCTTGCAATATACTTTATTCTTGCTCTATGTGTCCCACCAGGTACAGCTTCTCAGCACCGCCACAAAAGAGACCTAAGTTCGTCACCGTAACGTGTCTGAATTGCAGTGTCATTCCGCAACAACATATCCTTAGTAGCTTTTTTTTTAGCAATCACAAAACGGATAACAATATATTGCGTTGTGAGTAAATAAAGACCTTTAGTAGGTTGCCGTCTTTTTTTCTTGAGAAAGGGATCCACGCCTTTCCAAGACGGCCTCTCCACCAAAGAAACCTTACCCAAACATAGAAATGCAGAAAAGCAGATGAAAGCAGCTAAGCTTATTTCATTTATTTTCAAGCACAACAATACTTAGCGCCCCGCTTCGCATTACACTTCCTGCATGTCCGCGAATTCACGAATTTACGGATGACAAATCGCAGAGAGTTTCCGTCATTCGCTGTTGGTCTAGACAAAGAAACACGCAGAAAAAGGTGCGCGTGCATAGTTCGAACGGAAAATGCGAACACTTCGCATTTATTTTCTATGGAGGCGCCACGAAGCACAACTTCCATTGCCCTACTCCACTTGCGCGTATAGTTTCGGTGAGTCTGAAGAAAGGCGTCATTTGGTTGGTTGCAAAAGTTCTGGCTTCCTTCGGGAAGCGTGTTCTCTCTCAGTTATTCCGGTTGCTGTTTTTTTTTTCAATTTTTGCTATTGGGTTGCAGCTACAATTGCTATGTTTTAAAAGGAAGTAATGCTATTGCTTCCAATGTAGCTTGTCGGGAGTGGTGAAATGTACAATGAAAGACGAAATAAGGGGACAGTTATGGCAGTACAAAAACTATATGTCGATAAACGAAAGAAATGAAAGGGTATATCGTTTGACGAGAGTTGCATTTATCTATTAATGAATATTATTATGCTATTCGGAAATGAACGCATTTAATATTTTAAAAAAATGATTTTAATCTCTCCAAACATTCGCAGTTCAGTTTTTTTTTTCGTTGAGTTATGCCATCACCGCAGTCTTTTTTTTTTTCATTTTTGCCCATGCCGTTCATATTTAGCATGGAAGTATTTGATGTCGGGGTCCACGAAGACTTGAGTGACGTATTTCCGCCATAGATATGACGTTGGTAAAATGGAAGCTAACAGATGAGAAACGGCCGCGGCGGCTGCATTTTTGATGGAGGCGAAAATGCTAGAGGCCCGTGTGCTTAGATTTAGGTGCACGTTAAAGAACACCAGATGGTCAAAATTTTCAGAGCCCTCCAGTACGGCGTCTCTCATACGGCGTCTCTCAGGGATTATTAGTCAGCTGCCAGGTCCTAATAAGATCACGTGCTACTTGACGCCAACAGGCAAAAAGAGTGTTCCACACTCACCGCAATGGCAACAGGCGGCGCTGACTGACGCTCCCACGTTTAAATGCACATATATTCCCTATAAAGTGGACGAAGTTATGACCGCCACCGTAGTTCAGTGGTAAAGCATCGGACGCGTTATTCGAAGGTCGCAGGTTCGGTCCCTGCCGGTGGCAAGTTATCTTTTCGTCCGGCTTTTCTTTCTTCACATATACATTACGATTACTTCTAATAACGTCCCCTATACTTTCCTTGGCATCACTGTCTGTTACTTATCAATTAATATTGTGTTTAACAAAGCAAACGAGCCCTTAAACTTACACTTCTTTCCTCCATTGATAATCATATGGTGGTTTTGGGACGTTAAACCCCAACAATTATTATTAACCAGATGAGAAAGAAAAAGAAACCGATAAGAAAAAAAGTTCCGCCAAAGGCAATCGAACCTATGACCTCTCGGTCCAATACGACTAGCGTACGGCGCCCTACCGACTAAGCTACCGAGGCAGCTACACTATGCACAACAGACGCGCCTTATATCTCCCACAAGTTCTCTCTCGCACGGTGCTCTCTGTTGGAAGGGCTTGGCAGGCCGGTGTGTTGCCGCCATCTGTGAGCGGTTAAGGCAAGTAAGGCGGCATGACACTTACTAGCACCGATAGGGAACGATTAGGCGACGACCCCTGTTAAAGCATGGCCTGCGAGATTCGCAATATTGGAGGCCATGTTTAAATCGTCTCGGTACCAACGAAAAAAATTACACCATCTCCCGCTAAAGGGAACCATGTGTAGATGTGAAGCAGCGGGCGTTAACGCTTACACTGGCGGCGGCGTTGACGCTGGCGCTCATCGCAGCGTTGCGCAGGAGAGAAAACTGGGGAGGCGCAAAGCACGCAGTGATGGAGCGGTGTTTCCTACTGGAACATGCCAATCGCTGCTAATGGGCATTGAGAGACAAAAAGACTCCGACTGGACACAGAGACCCGTAGTCCGCTTTTAGTTAACGTGCACGCTGCGAATTTTTCTTGTTCAACAACGCACAGGAGAAATCTCCCACCGGCACCACCTTGCAGGTCAAGATCCAGTGCCATATATACGGGGTGGCCAGTGAACGGTTGTGCAGCGCGAGCAGTCGGTTTTTGCAACCAAGAAACTTGCTAGCAGACGCTGCCTGCGTCGGCGTCGCGAGGCGAGAGAGGGGCGGAGCGTGGGAGTGGAGAGGGGGGGGGACGCGCATGCGCAGTGGGAGTGTGGACGCCGCGGGCAGGGATGCCTAGAGGAGAGAGGGGGGAGCGTAGGAGAGGAGAGAGAAGGGAGACGCGCATGCGCAGTGGGAGTGTGGACGCGGGCAGGGATGCCTAGATGAGAGAGGGAGGAGTGTAGTAGGGGAGAGAGGAGGGGAGGCGCATGCGCAGTGAGGGGTGTGGTTGCCGCGGGGAGGGATGCCTAGAGGAGAGAAAGGGAGAGAGGAGGTTTTTTATTTTTATTTTTTGAAAGGGTTTGCGCATGCGCAGTAAGGGTGGTCACGCGCACACCACCACCACCACCACCGGATTAAGCATCGCCGTAAGATGCCTCACATCTAAAACACTGGCCGCACAAGCATCGGGGAGTTCCGGCAGAGTAATTACGTTCTTAGCCTTTCACTTCATGTTTGCTGGTGACGGCTCGTTATCGAAGTATGAAGCTTCCACGTGCACCAACGGTGTTTTTCCGCCGCCGAGAGCTTCGAATGCGATATCACTGACCAATAAAACTGCTGCAATAAACGCCGTAGAAAGGCAATGATGTCGACTGGCAAGTGGCCTTGGTGGAGCGAGACAGAGGCCAGCGGGACGTGAAATGCCCGCGCGCGTTCGCAGCTCAAGCTGCGAACCACTGCCTCCCGTGTTGCTGAAGCGCAGTGTGGTGTGTATGAGCACAGGCGTAGGTGACCCTATCACTCCGGAGCGCACACTGTGCCGTTTCTCCTTAAAAGACGATGCTTTGAAGAAGTGTATATCCAGTACCAGTGTTTATTACGTGCTTGTTGATGCCATCCTTGCGCGGGATTCACGATACGCTGTGTCCAGGAGTATGTTAACAACTTCAGCTACCACAACTTAAATCATGATCACGGGCGTCAGTGACCGCGATGCCGATATGGCACTAGGCGTCAACGTGGGTATATCGACGTCAAACGGTGCTGTAGCTGACAAACACCAATAGACATTGTACAAGCTCTCAGATATCACTACACAATAAGCACTACTACTGTGAGGACACATCTGACTTTCATGTAATACCGATTCCTATGACGGAGGGATCAGCCATGTTTATTGGTCTCTCTTTTTTTTTCTCAATTTATTCAAGAAGATATACTTATTGTGCCCCTGCCATGGGCTCCAAGTGTTTTCTGCAACTTTAGCAAAATATACTGAACCTGTTCTTTCGCTTCCATTGCTTTGTTTGACATACGGGGTGCTTTGCTGTTATGCGAAAGTAAACAGCTATGTCAGCTTGGTGCTTCAAAAGCAACTCAGGCTACGCGTAAATATCTAGGTAGCGCCAAGGTGATAAAACTTTTGTAGGGAATGTAACATGCACAGGAGTGCCTCAGATTCATTTAAAATATGGTTCATGCAATAAAAACATACTCATAACGTTAGTTACAGGTACCACTGCAGTGGTCCTAAGATAAATGTAGGGTGAAGTGCCACGTACAATTTATTCAGTAGGCTGAAGTGTTTTTTTTCTTCATGCTTTTCGACATGAGAATACGTTTTTGGCTGGCGTGATCCTATTTGTGATTGAATGCATTTGTTGCGTGTTAACTTTCATTAATACTACTATGTGACATCCGTCAGTACGAGGTATCCTGCAATTATGGTATCGTAAACAAAACTTTATAAAGTCGGCAAATCTATCTTGCTATGTCCCTAGCAAGTGTCATATGGAAACTGCGAAAACCACTTATCTGCTTCATTCGCATCGTTTATGTCCACCCATACGCATATTTTGTCAAAACACTTAACCAGAGCAGAGCAAAGCGCAAATATTGTTAACAGCTATTCATGACAGACGGCGGCTACAAATTTGACATGCTCCTGAAAATGAAAACACCGAAGTTCGCCGTTAGTAAGGTTCACAGAACTGCATTTGCAGCTGTCTAATTTTTACTCTGTTACCTTTCTTGCTACTCGACATATATCGTTCTTTTTTTCCACTGTCGCTTTATCTTACGTAAGACTGATTTTTATCGATTTGTATTATATCGTAGTTTGCTTCCCACTATTGTTGTCAAACTTCCCACAGCGTTCCCGTAGGATGATTCACCTTCTTTTTTTTTGCTCCTATGGCTGAGGCATATTCGTAGATTGGGTTGTATAGGACGTAGGGAAAGATTACAAAAGGAAGAACAAGCTGAATCACAAAGCACTTTATGTGCCATCTTGTTTTTCCTTTTATGGTCGTTGCCTCTGTGCTGGAGGTCATGACGAAGGACAAGCCGAAGACCACGAGCCAACATGTCCAAATTTTCACTATATTGACAACGGTCTTTGGTCACTTGCAAAATGTATCGTGATTCAGTGGCAGTAGCATCAGGAATTATTTCCTCCTACTAAGCTACTATATGGGACCAAAGAACTCCACTTGGCGAATATCAATTCGTAAGCTGATATTCTACCATCACTGAGCAACCAGCAGTCGTTATCTATTATGCATAACGAGACGAGCGCCGCCAGCAGTACTTGGTTGTTGTCAGGCAGCCGCACGCGTTTTCCTAGATTAATGGCGGAAGTGGTATAGGTGCGCATAAAACAGTCTGATGTACTTAGTAATTCCGTCCTAGAAAGGCAAATCGAACGCGGCTGATATCGAACCGAGTTTGTTAGTTGTGTGCTTAGGAAGGAGCACGGCGTCCGCAAAAACGGCATGCATACAGAACGAACGAAAAGCTCATGAACAATGTGTGGCTATGATGCCGCAGCTTCTCACTCAGGAAACGTTACCGTCTCTCTTTTTCTCGCAGGTGCTTTCTCGCAAAGTGATACACAGTGGGCTGGTGACTGACTAACTAGATGGTACCGGTCGTGTGCGTGCACGTATATAACGCAGCGGCAGAGGCCCCAGGTGACACTGCGTGTTGATGATTTATTCCTAACTGGCGAGATTCTCGAGCGGCGAGCAGCGGCGAGGTAATGCATAGCGTGCCATCTAAAAGCCTGGGTTATGTACAAACACAAGTGAACGGCGCTTTGGTTTGCTTGGCCTTTGTGCTGAAGTCATCCATGTAAGCTGGCGCGATTCGGAGCAGTGCCAGCAGCGGTAAGAACCCTGCACGATGGAAGAAATTGAGATCGACAAAATCATTCGGGCATTTGTGGGGGCTCGTAGTAAGAATAATAAAAATTAAGGTTACAGAATAAAAAATTAACGCGCCAGACTGTTTATGTCACTTGAGGCAATATTTTCCAAGAATAAGCGTGAATGTCTTAATCTGGAGGAACAACGTCTCCATGGCTCGGACAGAGCCAGTCGAGTGGAGTTAGACGGTGCACCTTCAGAGGAATTTTTTTCGTCTCTTCTGAAAGCGGATGCAGTCCTTGTTTCCGAAGATATAACCATCCTCGCGGAGAAAGATTATTCGGGTCCTCATATCGACAGCGAAACTACGCCGACAGCAAACGCTTTAAAAAATCCGATGTTCTAAGCGCGAAAATCCTATGTAGTCATGAGGTACGCGATAGTGGGATACTGCGCATTAAATTCGGTTACCTGGGGCAAACGCTTTAAAAAATCCGATGTTCTAAGTGCGAAAATCCTATGTAGTCATGAGGTACGCCATAGTGGGATACTGCGCATTAAATTCGGTTACCTGGGGGCTAAGTTTTTTTTATTTCGGAAGTTTGCCCAATGGCATACATAGTTAAAGTTAAATATACTGATAGAGGCCGGTTTCCGCTAAATACATCACCAGTGCTCTATGGTGGGGCCCATAGAGCCACAAATCATAATCCGGTGGTCTCGTCGGATGAAGATCCACTGTTCTCAGGTAGCGCCGTCGTATCTGGTTCAGGCCAGGGCATGTCCACAAGAAGTGCTTGACTTGTAGCCGCGGACGCTTTAGTGGTACAGAATGGGCAAGTATCCCCAAATGGTCCATGCGGATCTTGTGGCCAGGCATACGTGATCCGACGGATTAAGTGCCGCCCCCCCAAGAAGTCTCCGCAACACCACCTCCTCCTGGCGGGTAAGGCCGCCTGGGAGGTTTGAACCACACCGTGGAATTAAATCTCGTGTGGTGCGGCGGAGAATCTCCTTGCGGTGGAGGAAATCACCCCGAGGATCACTCGGGAAAGGCGCTTCACGGGGCAGCTCACTGTGGGTGGCGGTGTCAGCTTGTATGTGAGCAGAAATTGCGTCCCGTGGTATCCACTGTATCCTTATCTGGCCAGGCATCTGTGTAGTTACGTGCTGTATGTCGTCTGCGAAAGTGTGCGCGTTATATACCTTGCGGCGCTCCTTTATGGCTGATGTAGAGTCGGTGCGTATTATAGTAAAGAATGACGACGATGCGGAAGCCGCGCTCACCAACTTTGTTGCGTCTCGTATTGCCAGAAGTTCAGCACTGACCGATGGGACCGGAGCTCTCAGGAGGTACAATCGATTGGCACACAAGTTTTGTGGCCCTGGCACCACGATTGACGTAACCACCTGTGTGTCCGTGCAGCTCGCATCAGTATAGGCCACAAGGGAGCCTGTCGGGAGTGTGGCATCCGCTTCTTCAATGTGGCGCCGGAAGGTAGTCGTTGGACGAGGGACTGGATTTCGGAGGCGGCCGATAGGTTTGTTATCCGTAAGTTGCCGGCGATCCCAGGG
The DNA here is from genome assembly GCA_030522465.1 of Rhipicephalus appendiculatus. NCBI lineage: Eukaryota > Metazoa > Arthropoda > Arachnida > Ixodida > Ixodidae > Rhipicephalus > Rhipicephalus appendiculatus. Next base: position 138,384 of record JALIZH010008855.1, on the reverse strand, counting down.
TGGAAGGCTTACTATTGAAGGTGGCGAGACAGACACCGGATTGCCCATATATGCCTCTAAGTCAGCAGTAGGTGGTAGAAATGATGGCGTGAGTTCCCTTGCTTGCCGGCGTTGATTAAACAGGCGTTTACGCGTTCGCCTTTATTGAAATGCGGCCGCCGTAGTTGGGAATCGAATTCCCGCTCTCCATCGCAGCAACGCAATACGTTAGCCACTAATCAACCACGTTTCGATAGCGGCAATACGGATGGAGGGTGCCAAACGCATGACAGGCTAGCGACATGAAAATTATCTAGCTCTGCTGAAGGAACTAGAGCGTAGTGTCCAGGGCTGCTGCGATGAGGGATCAGAGTCGAAGTCAACATTGGGACAAACATCGGTCAGTTGGTATGTGCTGCTCTGTAGTCAACAACTTTTACACAAGCTTGACTCCTTGGTCATGCACCATTGGGTAGATAGCACTGCTCAACTAAAGAAGAAAAAAACGAACGATTTAGAATGTCGAAGTTTCACGATCGAAATTCGAGCTCCGCTATCCCCCCCCCCCCCCCCCCCCTCTCTTCAGATAGACGGAATCGATCCCAGTTGTAGTGGATTTCGTCTGAATACATTTGTATATGCACGCTACGTGCGGTATTCACGGAGTCACCGCTGGAGAGCACAGCCTTCCCCCCTTATTTATCTCTCTCACTCTCTCAATGCTGTTGTCATAACGTAGTTAGGCTTCCTGTGATGGCTTCAGCCACAATTATTTTATGGTAAGGGAGAAATAAAGTTGTTTCTTATTATTTCATTGTCCTTCTACGATTAAGTTAGCCCAACGGTTGCCAGCATGTGCATGACAAGCAAGTGTATACTGACCTAAATGTCCACGAACCAACCAGTCCAACTGACGACACATTTCCGTACACTTATTTCAACGCAGTGGCACACGTGACGGCGCTGGCAGGCGGCGAGGCACTGCTGCCATGCGACCTGTCCCCTGACAACGACTCGGTGGCGCTGGTGTTGTGGTACAAGGACGCGCTACCCACGCCGGTGTACTCGGTGGACGCCCGGCGTGGGGACGTGTCGCAGGCGCGACACTCGTCCATCGCCTGGGGCACGCGCGCCTACTTCGTCACCCAGCCGACACCCGGGCTGAGGCTGCAGGACCTCGCGGTGACCGATTCGGGCGTGTACAGGTGCCGCGTCGACTTCCGAAAGGACCGTACGCGCAACCACGAGACGTCGCTGCTTGTCATAGGTGAGTGAAGAATTAGTGCTCGAAGCTATGTGCTCGTCCACTACGTATAAGCAGCGAGTTAGCCGAATTTCATGCATGCTTAGTCCTTTAATAAGTGGTGTATCAACATTCCAGGGTGAACGCGATATAGTAAAAAAATTGCGCTTCTCGGCTTTTCGTGATTTGACATATCCCAGCGTGGTTTTATTTTTTTGATGATGACTGAAGCAATGAATATACAAGAATATTTAGGAGCCCTTTCTCTATCGGAAAAATGAGACCAAGCGAGGCTTGGCGTGTGCTATTTCTTTCTTTCTTTCTTTCTTTCTTTCTTTCTTTCTTTCTTTCTTTCTTTCTTTCTTTCTTTCTTTCTTTCTTTCTTTCTTTCTTTCTTTCTTTCTTTCTTTCTTTCTTTCTTTCTTTCTTTCTTTCTTTCTTTCTTTCTTTCTTTCTTTCTTTCTTTCTTTCTTTCTTCCTTCCTTTCTTTCTTTCTTTCCTTCTTTCTTTCTTTTCTAATTTCTTTTTTTCTCATTGCACAATGCTCCCTCTTAACTTCTTGCTTCCTCCTTACCGGTAATTGAACCTTCATTAGCGAGTTTGAGAGCTGGGGGTACCGAAGAACGTGAGGACTCAAGAAATTGTCCAGCAGCCAGGGCGCATGCGCAGAACCCAAGCCACTCGCGAGCGCTAGCGCTCGCGTTGACCGAAGACCCAATAATCGAAATCTAGCGTGGGCCCCCAGGCGTCTTGGGTCTTCAGTGAGACGACGCAGACGCAGCGCGGGCCACGACGCAGTATGGACCACGTCTCGCATAATTTTAACCCCGCAACGTGTGGCGCCCCGTGGGTTATAGCCACCGCATTCTGCGTTTGACCCAATTTTGAAACTCAGCTGGTCCTCTGAACGCAAGAGCAGCTTCCCCATCGCAGCTTGGGGACCCAGTGTCTTGAGTCAACAATTCTCAAACTCGCTATTCACATTGCTAGCAACACAGCACTTCACTTTCTACGAGCAAAAACGAGGGTGATAGGTTTGCATATGTTGTTGTAATACTGTGTTAAAGTGTAAATTGTCGTGACCGACAGTGTTTTTGGCACGTCATCTATTAAAAACTGTGTTTGTGTTTGCGTCTTGTTAACACATCTCGTCGAGGACAAGCTGTTTGTTTATTTAGCTTACAAAGTCCTTACATGACATATAACGAGAGTGCCATAACTCAAGATATGCCAATGAATTTATTTCTATGAATTGGCCCTCGTTAAAGCATTTCAGCAGAAATCGCGCAAATAAGTGCGACGCCTTATTTTAGAATATATATCTTTTTCAGCACGTTTTCCTATAGCTCTTTTGTCCGTCTTGTGAATATGCGTCTACATACTCAATATGAGTGATTTATTTCGCTGTGATGCACTCAGTTGATTTTATGCCGCTTGCAGTTCTTGATTATTAGGGGTACACGAACATTATCCAAGGTGTTTCTTAATTGATTTGGGTGACTCGGGATAACTCGGCAAATATGAAAGCGATGTAAAATGTGTCTCTTAGAAAGCATAAAGCAAGGACGCAAATTTAAAAAGCAGTCGTGAACATAATTCATTTTACTTGATGACAATGCATGACACTGGAAAAAAAGGAAATTAAAACAGAGCCCAAGTAACTGTCATTTGTCGCGTGTCCCAGCTTTTTTCTTCTGCCGTGCCTTCTCGGAATGCCTCTATCAGACATTCTGTAAGTGCCCCATGACATGCTTTCAAAATTTAAAGCCTCATTCGCATGACGCCTTTTCTCTTCACATTCATGGTCTCAGTCACAAGCATTCCCGCGTCAGTGAATAAAAACATAAGCTTTCCCAGAAGCGCTATTTGACCTGAGACAAGGCAGATTCCCTGGTAAAAGAAATCGATTTTTTATAGTATGAGCGTTGGAGTATAGAGTTCTTTCTTGAAGTAAAAACGGTTTTGTTTAGGAAAACGCGGCGCATAGACATGAGTAGAAGTCATAACTGCGATCATAGTCTTGAGGGCGAGTTGCCGTTGAAGGAGTTGCCTGTTTCTTTAACGGCTAAATGTCCTACTTTCTGATAACATTTCCTTTTCTATTTAATTAGGTCACCGCGATATCAACGATAATTTTATGCCAATGCAGAACTTGATGTGGCATCGTTATTCTGCAGCCATAAGTGTATCTATGAGAAAATTATTTGGAACACCCTAATGTCCCGTAGACTGGTTTTATTGAAGAATTAAAAAAAAAAAAGCTGGAAGCTGAGATCTGTAAATATATAAGAGACATAAAACAACAGTATAGTGCAGCAGTTATAGTCGTATACCGTTGACCATGTTTGCACAAATTGAAACGAGCTCATGCTCAGGCGTTGTAAATTCTTTTAATACGGAGGAGCCGCATGCGGGATTACGTAGCTTTTAAAAGAACTTTTATTGTGGTATTAAGTGAACCACAGTTGTTACACGGTCGGTAGTAATGCCAGCACTACGAGTAAGCGGAGAACTGATATATTCGTTAGGTTCCTCACTCATTAGATTTTCGTTAAAACGACGCCAACTACACAGTTGTCCTAGGGCGGTCTCCAGGTAAACTGCGCAGTTGCACTAGCGGCAGCATTACGCCAACGTAATGCTGCCAAAAAACGCATAAATGTGGTGAGCATGCGTTCACGCAAAGATAAAAGGAAGGCGAGATAAAAGGAACCTTGAAACAAACATGCAGTACCGCGCAAACTTACAGTGTCATGTGAGTGATTCTCCGAGTACAGCAGCATATTTATTCAAAACAAAGAAGTAATCGATAGGCTGGCAGGTTCATCAGCGTCGGAGTATACGGCTGCCATGGCTGAGTCGCGCTTGATAATATCATAAGTTTGCGCAGCTTGGCCATGCCTTATATATTTCGTCAGGGCACTCAGCTTTATTCCATATTGAATTAAGTGGTAGACGTACGGCTTGGGTATTCGCCTTCGCATCATATAGCCTTCAGCTGTTGTCGTCTCGAATCATCATATTTTACCATTTTGTTTCCTTTCACGTCGTTCGCTAGAACTATTCAATAAAGCTATTGGCTATCCGAGATTTAAGTGCGCGAGTCTATCTGCATTATGCTCAATTTCGCCTGACAAAGAAGCTTATAGCGAAATTATGGGGGAGTGCTCTCTCGGAACGCAAAAAAAAAGAGAGAAAGCTGTGATAGTCGCCGTTTGTGTTGTTTTGGTCACATTTTTTAGGAGTGAAGCACCTTAGGCCGAGGCTTGTCCGTCCACATCCACGGTGCTCGTTGTCATGGCACAGCACCGTGTAAAAGGTTAACAAAAGGTTAACAAGAGCAAAATAAAATGCTGTTAACCACAACAAAGTAAAAGGCCACCCACCTTAAAAACACCAACATTTATGAAGCGTGGAAACTTGGGCAAGTTGGTAGGACATAATTAAATATACGATTTAAATACATGCATTACATACATAATTACATAATAAATGTAATAAATAATACATAATATGTAATAAATACATTACATACATAATTAAATATACAGCGCTGTGTGTTGTTTCCTTCTTCCGTCTTTGTCCTTATGCGCTGTTCGTATATTTAACCAACATTTAATCACCCATCAATCAAAGCATACGACAAAACAAAAGGTAAACAAGAACAAAATAAAAGGCTGTTGACCAGAACGAAATACAAGGCCACAACACCGTAAAAACACCGATATTTAAGCACCCATCAATCAAAGTATAAGACGAGAAATTACACCACCTCTCGCTAAAGGGAACCATGTGTAGATGTGAAGCAGCGGGCGCTAACGCTTACACTGGCGGCGGCGTTGACGCTGGCGCTCATCGCAGCGTTGCGCAGGAGAGAAAACTGGGGAGGCGCAAAGCACGCAGTGATGGAGCGGTGTTTCCTACTGGAACATGCCAATCGCTGCTAATGGGCAATGAGAGACAGAAGACTCCGACTGTACACAGGGACCCGCAGTCCGCTTTTAGTTAACGCGCACGCTGCGAATTTTTATTGTTCAACAACGCACAGGAGAAATCTCCCACCGGCACCACCTTGCAGGTCAAGATCCAGTGCCATATATACGGCGTGGCCAGTGAACGGTTGTGCAGCGCGAGCAGTCGGTTTTAAATGCGAATGCATTTCATAGTCGGGCTATGTCAGGCATCCGGCGTTGGCGTTGTGCGGCGTTGGCGTTGTGCGGCGTTGTCTGCGGAGGAGGAGGAGGAGGATAGGTTGAGGAGGTGTGCGCGCCGGCAGGTGTTAGATGTGAAGCATCTTATGGCGAAGCTTAATCCGGTGGTGGTGGTGTGCGGCGTGACCACCCTTACTGCGCATGCGCAAACCCTTTCAAAAAAATAAAAATAAAAAACCTCCTCTTTCCCTCTCTCTCCTCTAGGCATCCCTCCCCGCGGCAACCACACCCTCACTGCGCATGCGCCTCCCCTCCTCTCTCCCCTGCTACGCTCCCCCCTCTCTCCTCTAGGCATCCCTGCCCGCGGCGTCTACACTCCCACTGCGCATGCGCGTCCCACCTCTCTTCTCTCCTACGCACTCCCTCTTCTCTAGGCATCTCTGCTCGCAGCGTCCACACTCCCACTGCGCATGCGCGCCCCCCTCTCTCTTCTCTCCTACGCTCCCCCCCCCCTCTCCCTCTCTCGCCTCGCGACCCCGACACAGGCAGCGTCTGCTAGCGAGTTTCTTGGTTGAAAAAACCGACTGCTCGCGCTGCACAACCGGTCACTGGCCACCCCGTATATATGGCAATGAATCTTGACCTCCAAGGTGGTGCCGGTGGGAGACTCTCCTGTGCGTTGTTGAACAATAAAAATTCGCAGCGTGCGCGTTAAGTAAAAGCGGACTGCGGCGGAGCTCGGCGGAGCTCGGCGGAGCTATATATGAAAAAAAAATTAATAAAATAAATAAAAAAAATTAAAAAAAACAAGAAAAAGCAAAAAAAGGCGCTGCGCCTTGCTCCCGACCGGGCTGCAGAAATCAGGCGCCTTTTTCCTTCTTCGAACCACAACCACCATATATAAATGGAGTGAAGCGCGCGCGAAATGCATTCGCATATCCTCACGATTCCCTTCGGGGAGGTGGGCGCATTTTTTTTTTCAACCAAGAACCTCGCTAGCAGACGCTGCGTGCGTCGGCGTCGCTAGGTGAGAGAGGAGGGGGGGAGTGTAGGAGAGGAGAGAGAGGGGGGGACGCGCATGCGCAGTGGGAGTGTGGATGCCGCGGGCAGGGATGCCTGAGGAGAGAGGGGGGAGCGTAGGAGGGGAGAGAGGAGGGGAGAGAGGAGGGGAGAGAGGGAGGGGGGAGGCGCATGCGCAGTGAGGATGTGGTTGCCGCGTGGAGGGATGCCTAGAGGGGGGAGAGGAGGTTTTTTATTTTTATTTTTTTAAGTGTTTGCGCATGCGCAGTAAGGGTGGCCACGCGGCACACCACCACCACCACCATTACCACCACCACCACCACCGGATTAAGCTTCACATCTAAAAAAAAGGTTTAACAATAGACTAATATCAATCATAATTCTGACAGTACAATATATACTAGTCGGCGACTTCAACGTACCCATTATGGACCTTGGGACCTAGCTTTGTCGTCGAAATCTTTATGTCACTTTAGGTCACTCAATTTATATTATATGGGGCAACGCTCGGGTAACGTATGGTTACTCATCTATACGATACCCAGAGCTTCACCCACTCGTCATGATTCACTTCTGGAGGTGCGTGCTTTTTATTTTGTGTTTGTACGCCTTGTCTTCTTCTACGACGAATACAGAGAACGCGCAAGAGTGCAAAAACACAACTTGTTGCGTTGATAATAATAATTGTTGGGATTTTACGCTTCAAAACCACGATATGATTACGAGGAACGCCATAGTGAAGGGCTCCGGTAATTGTGTAGCTGTGTGTAGTGTAATGTAGTGGTGCAGCGGTTACGGTGCACGGCTGCTGACCCAAAGGTCGCGGGTTCGATCCCGGCCGCGGCGGTCGCATTTCGATGGAGGCGAAATGGTAGAGGCTCGTGTACTGTGCGATGTCAGTGCACGTTAAAGAACACCAGATGGTCGAAATTTCCGGAGCCCTTCACTACGGCGTCTCTCATAATCATTTCGTGGTTTTGGGACATTAAACCCCAGATATTATTATTATTATTATCGATATGCAGCGGCCGCGGCAGTGATTCGATACCGAGCCCTTCGGATCAGCAGCCGAGTGCCATAACCACTAGACTACCATGACAAGTTTTGGTTGCACCCAATAAAAACCTTCGGCAAATAGTTGCGAGCACATTAAATTATCGTCCCGGTCTAATATGTGCCGTCGCGCTACGTACCATGAGCGTGAAGATTTATGTGTTTAAGTGCAGCACTCTGGAAAAGCATCCGTAGTTCTCCTTCCACCATTTCACACTGTGGTGGCCTTGGGAGAGCACTCCGGAACATCCAGAGATGCACCAGTATACCCCACGGAATTTTGTAAGGACAAAACACATCCTATTTAAATAGCATAACTGCAACGAATGTTGGCACGTATTCCTACAGGCACGCATACCTTATAGCTTTCTAGCCAATTCAGCTATTCGCTCGCGTTGGAAATCATCGTAAATTTCTTGCGTATTTTCTCGTTTAAAGGAGTATGACTGGTGAACAAGAGTTTGAACCACTCTTTGCTAAACTCTTTTGCGTTTTTCCTTCCGTTTCCGTATCATTACCTTCCAGGAAGTAGTAGAGCTTTCAAGTAGTAGAGCTTTCTTTTTGCATGGCGCATTTTGTTTCTCCTATCTCGTCCCGTTTTGAACTTACGCTGAAGTCTTTTCTCAATACTGGCGTGCATGCTCGACGAAGCAAAACGAATGAGCGTTGTTTTTCTGATCGAAGAGAATAAAGGTTGTTGATATTGCCAATTTGAGGTTTCCCTCCATGTTCTTCAAAAACTGCTTTCATTCGGGCTTACAGAGCAAGCAGCTTGCGCTGGGTTGCGCGTCTTTATTCACAAGAACTTATTTCTTTTTTACCTCTGGAGCGTACCACCACGTTTCTCAATTCCTGAATATTGCCACGGAATTCGGTGAAAAATGAACAACGCAAAATACCCCAAATACCTCAGCGTAGGATAAGCAGGACCTCTTCCGGTATTTTTCTTTTCTGAATATTATGCAACGGGACTGAAGCTAATCGATTTCGCTTGCCTTCTCCAGTGCAAGACGTTTCACAATTGATTAAATTTGCATTTAAATTCGTCTTGCTCGCATAACTTTTTGATAGAAGCCAGCAGGTAAGCATGTCGTGTTGGAAAACAAATCAACAAAACTGGGTCACCCAAAGAAACCCATCCTTCCAATCACAACCCTTGCTTCAACCCTTCTTCAGCATCGTCCCAGTGCTTGTCACTGCGACGATGCTGAAGAGATGCCGCAGGAATGTAGCTTTATTCAAAACCGAGGCTTGGGAATCAGGGAGCCGTAAAATTGAGACATGGCGTCGGAAACAGCCAAACACAGAGAGCTCCCATTCAAGCGCTGCATTAAAAAAAGTTGTGCTCAACGAACTGTGCGCCGTATGATGATGAATGCGTGTGCATTCGCTGACATGGCCATAAAGGCACTGGTGGAAACTGAAATAAACAAGCGTGTAGATACTTTTTGATTACATATGCGCAGGGACAATGATCAAATAGATCCCGCTGCCCGCCTAATGGGAATGTTTACTCGCGTTAGTTTGTGAAGGGCCGGTTTTCTTCACAAGTTGCTTGGATGCCCTTGCGCTAAGAGCTATTCGGATGCGAAAGGAAGCTTCGCACGGGCTTTCATAGAAACCAATGCCTTTAAACACCGCTGTTACACCTATTTTGGAGAAGGCCTGCCGCAGAGGATCAGTCTACGTGTATTTTGCTTTGCTCAGTAGTCGTTTCTATGGGCACTTAGTTTGAAAGAATCTGTCAAAAATGCCCACTGCAAAGCATCGAACATCTCACACAAGTCTTATGAGAGTCACGGCAAGTATGAGACATGTGCGGTATAAAAAGTGAGCACAGTATATGCCTTTTCATTTTAAAAACCTTGTAGTTCGACTCGTTATTCAAACTGCCACTTCAAAGGATTGCGCTTGTGACCTTTTTAATTGCTATGAAAAGAATAAATCAATGTTAAAAAAAGGAGAACAAAATAAATATGAATGTCTGGTAATGTTTCGTCCAACCTATACATATTTCGGAAAAGACTTTGAAGCAATTAAAACCTCTTGGTTGGTACAGAAACAAATTCAAATAAAACAAGAAAATATTGCTCTTAAATAGCGGCACTGTTCTTTAGCGGGCTGGTAAGATAGAAAGTAAGACACCGAGCCACACCACCCCACTGGTCCAGGAAAATATCAAAATTAACCGTGTTTAAGAAGCGAAACAGTAGGCGAAGCTGCAAAACTCACAATTTTTATGCAGCCCTGTCCGCACGCAATTATGCAGTTTACTAAACAAGGCCAGAAGCGCCCACTCAGCGACTCCACCGGCACAACTACTACCTTCGGTCTTGCCCTAGCTTAACTTATACGGAAAACCTGGGGCACTGGCAATGAAACAAATACGAACTAAGCGAGACAAACAAGCCGACCATTAACAAGCAGTTTTTATTGCGTTTACACGCCAATATATACTGCAGAAACAGTTAGTATAAAAATCTGGCTGTTAGAAAGCGCCGTCTCACCTCATCTTCGCTTCACTCCAAGCGCTGTTTAGTTGTCTAAGTTAAACAAATACCGTCCAGCACCATTCAACGGGCTACTGCTCTAGCTTACTAGCTCGCTTCACCGTATTACGCCCGAAACGTTCTAGTCTGAATGACAATGCGAGCGGGTCCCCAGAAAGCGCTTCAGGAATGATTTTGAGTGCTCGTTCCGGCGTGCCCTTATGACGTGACACCTTCGTCACTTTCTCGCAACTGCACAGAGATATCGCGGTTTGATGAGCTCGTGCTCTATTGTCTCCAACATGTAAATAGGCGTCCGTTTTCACGCAAAACGTCCTTATATTCTGGGCTATATCGCAAATCACCACGCAAGCCATTTCACCAAGGGTAAACTGAAACACGTGTGAAGCACGCCCATAAATGCGTGTTGGAGTTTCCTGAATGGCGCTGCAGATATGGACCAGCAGAGGTGCTTCTGTGAAACGCTTGGTCGTTATTGCGCTTTACCTAAACGTCGCCGTCTAAAAAAGGCGCTAATGCAGGTTTGTGGGGATGGCGGCGAAATTTAATGGAATATGAAAAGTGATTAAACGAGTGCATATTACTCTTTGAGGTGTTATTACTTTGTGCACCCCTCATGGAACATTACTTCGCCCTTAAAATTTTGGGCTGCCCTAGAACCCCGACTTCGGAGCACGCAGATCAACGTTGATAGGTAATCAAGATTCACTTGTCTTCTTCTTTCTCGCGTTGTCGTTTAGAGCAATTGTTCTCTTTCGATTACCTTCCGTGTATAAAGTACTTGGTTACCTTTTCCGGCATATAATTCGTTTCTTTTACGCATATGCACGATGTTCACTCTAAAGGCTGACTGCCACGTTCCCTCAATCATTTTTCTTCATTTGCGTGACCATCTGCTTGGCTCGTTCCTAGTGCCATGTCTCATCTTCCCTCATTTTGTTCGTTCTTGAGTTTCCCATACAGCGCCTAATGTTCTTGTCTTTCCACGAGAAATGCATTTGGCTATGCCTGTCAGAAGTACAATAGCTTTTTTTCCCTGCCTTCGCGGACGCAACCGTTGCTAGAATCGCAAACACATTCCTTACTTTCGCTTTCGTGATTTCTCTTTCCTTTGCTTACCAAAGTCGTAATGACTTTCTTGCATGAATCGTAATGCGTTTGGCGGTTATATTGTGGAAATGGGGTTCTTAATGTTTTCTTAAACTGCGTTTCTCCCGCTCAGGGACGTGTACTATTAGCAGCCGTGTGCCCCATCCAGAAGTCTGATTGCTTTCTTAATGGTTCGCATAAGTTATAGCAACTTATGTGATCATGTTTCTCTTACAGTCCAACGCAGTTCTTGCTTTGAATGTTCTTTCCGAAGACATTCCTAAAAAAGTAGCGATTTAGGCACGCGTCCTATTGGTGTGACAAACAGGTATGACGGAAACAAATGAGAATATGTAAATACTATGTGTCCTTAGGTCAAGAACAAGAATATATTTGGGTTTGATCTGTGTTCGGACTAACACTTACTCTTTTTTTCTTTCGGTACACGTTGTCTACCGCGTTCTCGTGTATTAAAGAAAGAACCTTTACATTCAAACATATTTTAAGTAGATTTTGAATATATATAGAATACGACATGCTTAGAAATATACCCTAGTTACATTATTGTAGGTCAACTTATTTGTCTACACTTGAAATCCGAAGTTGTGGTGTCGACTTACAATAGAAACAACTAGTAGCGCCAGTAGATGCCACAGCATCCTTGATTTCTCACGAAACGAACCAGAAATCAGAGACGCTGTGGCATGGTTACAACATGACGCTTGCTTTACGCTACGTGTAACGTATATCGCATTAGGCTGCCTGTAACATAGATCACATTTTTCTCATATAACGCGCACTCTCAGCAACGACTCACAGATGATTTTCTCAAAATGATCACCGCGAGTTGCCGTGAAGTTAGCTTCTTTGGTTAGCTGTGAAACACTGCTGTGAAGCCACTTTTGGGCATCGGAGTCCACGTTTTTTTTTTTTTTTTTTTTTTTTTTTTTTTTTTTTTTTTTTTTTTTTAATGCGAATGCATTTCTTAGTCGGGCTATGTCAGGCGGCGTTGTCCCGCGTTGTCCTGCGTTGTCCGGCGTTGTCCGCGGAGGAGGAGGAGGAGGATGGGTTGAGGAGGTGTCCGCGAGCCGGCAGGTGTTATCTCCGCTCTCACTCCCTCTCACATAGGCAACAGCTGCGGGCGCGCGCGCTTATCCTCGCCCCTAGCAAACGGATCATGTGGTGCGAGAGAGTGTAGGGGAGGGTAGGTGCAGTGCTTCGCCGCTCTCTCGCCGTTCGCTCTCTCTCCTCCCTGCGCCCCACTCTACCGTCCGCTCGCGCCTCACTCTCGACCGTTCGCTGGCTGGGTGCCTCTCAAGGCGATGAAGTCGGTGTCGGCGCATTCGCATTTCCTCACGATTCCCTTCGGGGGAGGTGGGGGGCATTTTTTTTTCTATTGAATTTGCGAAACACTTTTTCCTACAAAATACATTCCTACAAAAAATAAATAAATAATTTCAAAGCTACACTTTTTACACGAACAGGAAAGAGACGTGTGTGAGAGATCGAGCGCTGTCTCCAACTGTGGAGTCGGTCAGACGTAATCAGTCCACCTACTACGTAAATAAATTGGATTTGTTGATCGGGCTGACCCACTGTTTTCTTTTTTTCTTTTTTGCCATGCTATCTGGCGGGCTCAACCTACACTTGGGTCGGCTTACAATCGAGTAAATACAGCAGTTTCTGGTTTCTCAACTGCGCAGCGCGTGAGACTGTAGGGAAATGCAGAAAAGACGCTGTTTGTTTATGAATTGATCGTCAAAATGAGGATTTACTCAGCTGGGCACATCAAAGAGCGCTTGAAAGAGTCAAATCTGTCTATATTCGCTTGAGTAAGGGGCTCTTGAGCGTCGCGTTATATTTCCGACGTTGGTGCAATGAAGGAATGCCATTGAATCGGGTTATTTAGTGTGCTTGTTAAACGGCTCAATAAATTCAATCTTTAAAGCCTTACATCGTGATATTGCATTCTCCTGCCCAGTCGACGCTTTTCACAGGCTTCCCCAATGCAAAATGACAATTGCAGCGCCTAAATCTGACAGCCCAGTTTACGAAGCAAGAAAACAATTCATGGACAGCGAAAACAGCGCGAATTTCAAACAACATCCCATCTTACAGGATGTAGCACCACTGCCAAGCGGAAAACCAAGCTCCCTCAAAGAAAGGTATTCCCCGCAAGCCGCTCTGTTGTTATTGTTTGATTTTAATACTGAAACGCACAACGATACAGAGGAAACAGGGAGGCAGCAATCTGACAGCTTCCACCTACACATGCACAACACCAGCCTATTCCTTGTAGAAGGGGGGATTATGGAGGAAGGGAAGTTTGGAGGAAAAAAAAAAGAGAAAAGATGAAATTGAACAAACCGCACAAACACTGACAAAAAGATGGAGTAACAAGGAAAAATGTCTAAAAATAGGTATGCCAAGCTTGTGACCGAGCATGTAGAGTCTTTCGGTAAACAATATGATGCAGAACATACAGTGTTGCTATTTACAGGGCGTTTCACTTCTGTCAAAAAATAAATTCGATAATTAGGTGCCACGTAGAAACAAAAGGAACAGCCGAAACAGGAGGAGGAGGGTGATAAGCTCTCGTTCTGGCGTAAGTAGGTAAGGATGCTTGTGGAACCTTTTCAATGCAAATACTGAACATTTGCCGATGAATCCCGTGACCAGGAACCTAATTAATCTTCTCCTAAACCCAGCCACTTTGTTGTTTTTAATATATGTTTTTATCATCACCAGCAGTATGCCAGTGGTGGCTCAGACTGGCAGTTACAAACACTGTCTTGTTGCACATACCGTGCCGCTGAGTAAGTGCACGTACTAGATCACGAGATCTGCGGCTTTGAACACGCTCCTGATGCTAAACACTGCAGGATGTAAATGATCATAATAGCATTCGTACGACCAGTTTTAATATAAACGTATATTCTCTAGGGACATGACCCGCTTACGACTTCATCAGAGGGTTAGAGTAAAACTTCGCGGCACCCACTGAGCTGACAAAACCAGACATTTTCTGAACACCGTAAGGCTTCCTTATGATGGCGGTTGAGTTGCAGAAATTGCCCTCGTGCCTTATTAAAATGCAGAGGTTGCTACTTTCGAGAAATCACATATTTCCACGCTCAGGCCCTCGGCAACATTGAGCGGTACCTCACACTGAAAGTATGTCTGCGGAAGAAAATGAAATGTTAGAAAATACTGTTCTTGTTAACATCGCAGATGTAATACGCTAAGCGCTGAAAGAGCGTTTATCTTTGACGGCTTTTCAAAATTACGATTCAAACACCTATAATTTTGCATTAGCCATGACTGAATAAATGTCATATGTTTCTTTTTATCATATAACTAAGTACAATTTCTTTATCTGAAATTTTTTGTTCCCATTTTACTGTTAGTAGTGCCAAGAGACAGCGTATACATAGTCAAAGATTTCAGAGGGCAAAAGATTTACGCACCCATTTGTAGCAAAAAACTAGAAGGAAGTCAATATGGACTCCTCAAAAAGAAAGCGTCTTTGTGGATGAATAATTCATGCTATCCTAGACCACAATAATTTTTTCAACAGCGAAGTTGTTTCGCGAATTGTTTTTTGCGAGTCGATCGCAGAAAACCATCATCATCATAAACGGGTATGCGCAGCAGAAATCGGGTGGTGGTGATCTCTTTATTTCACCTAAAGAAGAGGGGACCAATACGAAGACTGGTGCGTAAATCCCATTAGAAACCACTGGTCCACTAAAAATGGAGAATGCAATAGTTAGCCTAACAAATGGCTGCGAAGTGACGGCGGTGAGCCGAAGAACCCGAGTACGTGCAACAAGAGAATATTAGGGAGCGCGAAAGGCAACGGAGGCTGTGAGAAGATTCCGGAGCGATGGAAGGCGTACACCACTGACGACGTGCCCGTAGACCTATGAGAGATGGTAACGCTTGGTTTCAGCGGGAGTTTCTGTCTCTAGAGTTTGGACAACCATGTCCGGTCCGCGCCTGTGTGTGGTTTAGCTCGAACCTCTTTGCGCTGGAAATCAACGTAGAAACAACCTAGCGTCACCTAACTAAAGCCTAGCAACAACCTAGAAGCAACCACATTGAGTCTTGAGAATCGTTCATTTTCACGGTTTCAATCGTTGCGCGGCTTAGTGCAAGCTTCGTCAATTTCTGAGAAATTTGCCTAGATTTCCTGCTTTGCTTCATGATGAGTACAAAGTGGTGGATTTTACAAAAAAAAAAAAAAACGCACACTGAACTTGGCGGGTTTCTGCACAACTGATTTGCCATATTCAAGGATAACTTGAATTCTGACTAGACTACATCGAATGTTTGTGTTTTGACATGTAATAACCGCACACCTAATGGTGGGAAAAAAACCTACTAACTGTTTATTAGCTAAACAGGCCTTCCCAATCCGCCACGACATTAGGCGCCATTCGTAGCCAGAAAATCTTCCATTTTAGCAGTAAATATTTGTACAACATTTAATTTTAAATGAAGGACATGCTGACAAATGAAGTACCCATACTTCACTCCATTCTCTCTCAGCTTTCGTTTGGCGCCAAAAGTGAACCAATCGTTTGAACTTCGCTCCCTTTGAATTTTCGGCAGTCACTTGCGAAAAATGCCCGGAGCTCGTTTGTATGACTAGTCTAAGAGTAATAGGGGCCCTTCTATGAAGTGGGCTACAAGGGCAACGCGAAAAATAGAATGGTACATCTTGTTTAGGATACGCTGTAACACAAGCAGGCGCGATGCAGGAACAGATGAAGACATCGAAGTACGCTTATTTCTGCGCTAGACATTCTCGCCAACTGCAGATGCATGCCGGCACATAGCGGTGTGTAGGCTGTAGCTCTCGTCTATTACCGCTACAATACCTACCTAATAACGACACTGCGAGCACTGCGTAACTATATTGAAAGATAACGAAGACGAAAGAACGAGATATGATTGGGTTTTGAAGAAACAGGTAAACGAGCTAAAATAGAAAGATAAGTCGCAAAAAAGAAGTGTTGATTACCTCGTACATACACGTGAATATTGCTGTTGATCCGTTGACGATTAGTTCTGCACCATTTCGTTCAAGTACCGCTCATGATTACTGCACTAAGCACCAACAAACCCGGCCTGTAAACGGAAGTAGCAAGGAAATGCCTCGTTTCTCTACTAACCAGGCGGCACTAAAGGCGGCACTTACAAGGCGGTCTCCGCGCTCTTAAGGGAACATCGCCCTTGCGAGACGCAACTACCTAAACGAGCATATTTGCTTGGTGCAAGAACGGCGTTGTCCCCGAGGAGTGCACGGCAATCTTCGCCTCCCCTTGCGGTTTCCCCTACTCGCGTACTGCTGTACTGCTCACAGTGTCGGTGTGAGGTAGGTATTGCAGCGCCAGTAAACGAGAGAAACCCCGTACACACCGCTATGCCACTCACATACAACTGGTTAAGTAGCGTGAAGACGAAAGTAATGAGGCACAGGGTATAATTGTCTCCCTTCTCTTTTTGTTCAACTTTTTGTCAAGTTTACAATGCTGTAGGAATTCGCTTGCGCCAGTTTTAAAGAGCATGACTGATATCTGTTGATAAATCACCAAATAAGTATGTCGCAGCCGGCGCTGGAACTTCTCTATGTCGCAATACATCTTTTCTTTTTCCCCGCTCTTCAACTCTCGTAACCACACGCAAGCACTCTCTATATACTCCACCACTCTGAAACTGCCTACTTATCGAGTCATTGCGGGAACACGAATCAAAGCGGTACATATTAACCCTAACGAGGACCGTAGGCCAATTATTAGAACATCCAAAAGACACGTAAAAATTTGAACGAAAGAGTGCTGGTTGCATTTAGATGCATAATCGTGCGCACGCGGGAGTTTGTCGGTAGTCATACATGTAAAGATTGCAAATGCCCTAAATGCAGGCCGTTGCACGCTTATGAGCTTTTCGCCGACTTCGCGAGAAAGTCTGAGCAGCCCTACTTTCGGGATAATTGGGATCTCCATCAACGTCTGTAATTAATGGATCAACTGCGCCAGACCAACCGTGTTGGATGAAAAAGGCTGTTGAAGGGGAACTACTTTATCAGACAGCCAACATCTAGAACGGCTCTCCAGGCTGAAGCATCGGTCACACGTCCCGCGCAGTACGCCTCCCAAACCCTCTTGAGATGCAGGCTGCGTTGCCAGAAACTCCGACTCAGTATTAAGTCAACCTAAAGGCAGGAAAGGGTATCTCCGTCTAGTCAGGTTAGCCACCCTAGTTAAGGCCTTAGGTTTGGACAGCAGGCACAGAAGGGCAATCGGTCTCACTTAAGACTGCTTTTCCTGATTGTTTATTCGGATAACATTTTCTTCCTCAGCAACTGTGTGAGTGTTGCATTAAAACAACATGCGTGAGGTTTCGGCGTTCAACACACACAGGTGCCTGACACGCGTAAAGTGTACTTAGCTGAATAGCACACGTCATAAAAGGGAATCTTACTTCGATGTCAGTAACCAGCATATTGTATCATCGTCTCAGTAATGGTATCATTTTTTTAGAAGCGCACTTTTTCCGCCACCAATTTTAAGAGAAAATTATCCGTATACAGTAAAAGCTCGCCACTGTGATCCCTTTCATTCAGAAAAGCGGATAATTTGGACGAATTTTCTGGTCCAGGCAAGCATATGGATTGTTTAAAGGCGTCAAACTCTCGTTAATTTGGTTATATTTGGCCTGAATCCGGACGATCCTTGGAGCGTACCAAGCACGAATCACGGTCAGTGTGCCAGGCAAAGGAGCGAAAACGGCACTCGCAAACAACCGAAACGGCCACGGGTTTTCAGAAAGGCTTGGTTGCCGTCCAAAATCTTACCACAATCGCGCTGTTTGTGACCAAAGCTGCAGTGGTTTCAGTACACTTGTTTCGTTATCGATTTTACTCAGCGCACGCCAACTGCGTGGGCTAACCACGCCTACCATTTTTTCGGAGACTCACGTGTGTATGGTGGTCCTTTGTGGTAGAGGTATGTAATAATGGTGGGTTCAGAGAACGCTTCGACAAAGACACGGATATCTTGAGCTGCGGTAACATTATGAACGAGATCGTGAATGGTGAAAATTGCGCCTTTTACGCTGATCTTTTGAAAAATAGGTACTAGGCGTATTCATCACAAAAATAAAAGCGTATTGATGTAACACGAACTTCTTTATACTTTTCTTGCTACTTTATATGATTCAGGCCTTCGCTTCATTCGGCCATTCGTTCCCGGTCCCGTGAGATACGAATTTAAGAGCTTTTGGCGTAGTAATAATACGGATCAATACCCCGAAGCAAGAATTCTTTGCAATGTTCCGCATTTTCGCGTGAAATACTGTTTATTTCACTTCTTTGTGTTCTTGTGTGTGAGCTTCAACGTAGGGACTAATCTGCCTGCTCAATCAAGCGCAGGGTTTAACAGAAATCGGAAAACTGCGCCGACCGGGCCTACTAAGACCTCGTTGTGAAAAGAGGCTGACTGTCCTTCAGCAATTGTTCCACATTCAGTGCTTTGTCATGTTGTGCTGCTTCATTATGCGCAGAACGCAGATCTTTGTCAATGCTGCTGGTATTTCTAGATTGCGACAATCAGAGCGATATGTTTCGTCGTTGTCAGTTTTAATCGACAAGCTCTATCGAGTTTAGACATTGAAAATATCAGACTGAACTCGACAGAATGAGCACTCAGACACTGAAACAAGCGCTATAATTACATGTTTGTTGTAAACCTGACGGAGGCCATACATGCCATTATTGGCCAATATTTAAGAGCCCACCAACCGTGTTCCTTCGCTAATGATCTGCTCTGCTTGATGGGGCACATCGTGCGAGTGATTTCCTTTGATTACATCATGCAGAACCTCCAGGAACCCCGGTGATAAGGGAGGCTGTTGGCGACCGGGAGCCTCTTCGAAGTCTCATCGGTCCCTACAATGAAGGAGACAGCCTGGCACTCGTGTGCGACGTCGAGGGTGGTGAGTCTCCTGAGCAAGCCTTTTGTGTTCAGGCTCGGAGGGGTGGGGAACCCCTTGCCAGTATCCGGCCTTGAGATTTGGCTTCCAAACATCGTATTTGAATTGTTTGACCGTTTAATATAGACAATAAATATAAAGTAAAAGCAAATCTGAAATATGAACCCTTTAGCAGCTTTCTGAACTGTTTCACCTGATTTTCAGTAACACGAGTCCTTTAACGCGATCGCGTTAAAAATTGTCGAGCCAATTTCAGAAAAAAATGCGAAAAAGATTTCCGTATGTATTACTAATTTGGTTGGATCATAGCGCGCTCTGCGCACATAGAGGGTTTATTAAGCTACAGTGTTCGCTTACTTAATGGATCATGTCGAGTATAAGTGGGATGGATTACCGTTCTTTAACTTATAGCGTGACTCTTTTACTGTGGAGCCTAAATGATGATGCGCCGCACGCATAATTGAGACGCCGACAGCAGCACACGTGGGAGCCTGTTTGAGTATAAAAACAAAGGCATAAAATTCTCAGCGCCGACTCGACGCCGGAGCTATGCCGCCGTGGTGCTTAGGCACAGTGGAAGGCGGGGATCGGTGCAAGAGCAGCGCTCGTCACCTCTTAAACAATAGGACTCGCGCAAGCTCTCGACTCCAGCGGTGGCGGGGCCATCCTCTTTCATCTCGAGTACAAAGCCAGGCCAGCGGATGTGAAGAACGGTGGGACTGCCTAGATGGTTCGCCGGCTCTGGAGAGGGCCTCCTCTACACCCAGGCTCGTTAGCGCAATCCCTTTACGGCGGCGCAACCCAAAACAGGGGTATGTCTGAAAGCCCCAGCAGAGCAACAAAAGGGTACAGCGAAATAAAAGCCACTGTCGCTCGCATCACTTATGAAAATGCCTGAAGGGAAAAACAAACGCTTCGCTTGCAACTCGAGGGTTCTCGGATGCGACCCACATCTGTCGCTGAAACGAAACACCGCTGTACCGCGCGGGAGTTAAACATAAGCTGAGGGTTTTCCTCCGCTGTGCGCGCTACCACTAGCATTCTGACCGGCAGTCGCATCTCTGTCCCTGTTGCCTGTACACTCGCAATCCTGCGATTTGGTGCGCGGGTTCAACTAGCTTCATATCTTCTAATGCTTGCGCGTTTTTACTTCTTGAACAATGTGGTGAGCGCACAGAGCGACCCGCCTCTCATGCACCCTAGTCATTCTGGCTGCAAGAACAGGCGCGTTAGAATGAAGCCTCGTTGTCCCTGTCCCCAGAGACGCAATTAATCGACCTGCCTGAGGCGTAGTCTCTCGTCAGTCTTTTATACATTGTTCTCCCCTCAACGTACTACGCCCCTACGCAGTTTCCTGTTAGTCTCCGTGTCTTTCCTTTGTCCTACGAACTGTAAACCCCTTCCCTGTTATGCCCCCCCCCCCCCCCCCCTTCCGCCCACTCTATCTTACCCGGTGCGTTTCTCGTAGTTATAGTGTCATCTCGTGGAGTACTTCGTGCTCGCTTCCATCCCGTGGTGACCACGAACAAGGCAGTCTGTAATGACTGTCAGTGTGAGGTGGTTTTTCGTGTTTCCAGTGTGAGGCGTGAAGAGACACGTGTTTCTGATTGCTCACTATTAGGGAACGCACTGTTCTTTGTTCGCAACGCCCGAGAGAGCCTTTGTTCTTTGTCCGCAACCGCGGCTTTTATTTTTATTTTTATACGATCGGCTTTGTTACTCTCGAAAACGTATTAGGCAGTAGCGACCGCGATCAACAAAGAATAAGGGCCGCGCAGGTCGTTCACATGTTGCTGTAGCGCTCAACAATTTATAAGCAAATGTAATCTGCCTGGCCGGTGAAAACTGTTTCAGTCGAGTCACTCCAGAGTTTTTGTACCACTTCACGTCTGCCTAGCCAATATTGTAGATTATCGGGGACAAAGCGAGAGCATTGTTTCGCTGCGTGGTCAATATTCGTGGCTCGTACTTGTTTCAGCATGTTTCAAATTGGGCTTGCTGGTGATTCATCCGGATGAGGGGTGGTGCACACAAAAAAGAGAGACATAAGGAGGAACACAGACAGATGAAGCGCAAACTGACAACATTTTATTGGCGGGAAAAGTGCCCTTATTGACAGTTACGTTGGAACACACATTACGTATTAGAAAGCGAAGCAAAGGCAGGACCTTAACATGAGCATGTCGTACGAGTGAGATACACAATTTCGTTGGCTGATAATGCGATAGATGGCATTCTGATGCATTTGACTTTGAGATTGTACATCTTGTGAGCTTCAATTATTGGGCGTGTGTCTTTATTTCTGTTCTTTGCAATTACAGTGCAAATTTGAAATTCAGATTTACAACCACATTTTCCGCAGTCAAGTGCCAGCCAGCTGGTTTTGTTTCTCACACTGCGAGCTGTCTTGTTTCTCACGTTACTCCAAAGAACAGAAACGAAAGAAAACATGCCCAGTCATTAAAGCTCCCGAGATCTCATGTCTCAGACAAATTTATCAGCATGCCATCTATCCCTTTATCAGCCAAAGAAATTGCATAACTATCCTGGCACGACGCGTGCACATTAAGGCAATGTGTGTTCCAGCGTGGGTAAAATAAGGTCACTTTTCCCGCCAATAAACTGTTATCATTATCATTTATTTCCCTAAAGACCCTTCTCAGGGTATTACAAGGGGGGGGGGGGGGGCAAAAGCATTAATAACAGCATAGTCATTATTATACAATGGTCAAGAAATAAAAAAAAGTGTAAAAAATACAGTATACATCTTTGAATGTAAAACATTCGAAACTGTTGTAAGTTTGCGCTTCGTCTGTCTATCTTAGTACGTTCTCCTGTCCCTTTTTTTTTTTTGAGCGGAACAGTCCTCTTCCTTATTAAAGCGCTGATACACTCGGAACATGTCTGTTATGAGAAAGTTAGGTTATAACGTCCGATGAACACGCTGTGTTTTCATTGGAAGTGTATAAACGCTACATGAGTTTTCGCGTTTGCACTCCTAAGCTGTTCCCAGGGGTTTCATGTATGTTCAATTGCTACTGCACAGTGCCACCGACGTGGATAATGAATTACGTTTTCAAGTGACGTTCTTGTACACATTCATCATTCAAACGTACCAGCCCATAAGTGATATATAAAACTAACGTTGTAATAACGGTGAATAATAAATAATCCTGCCATGGCACTACGCGTGACTGTACAACCTAATGCCAGCCCGCATGTCATTATGGTGGACTGCGCTACGCAGTACTCCTTGTTTTGCTGCAACGCTGCAAAAAAGTCATTGCTTTCATAAATTCTGTACGACAGTCTCCTGAAGCGTCCTGTCGGCAGATATTGGTGATGGATGCTGCATTACGTATGCAACGGTGAGCACGCACAGACGTGAGCTTGTGCTCTGTGAATACGCAAACTGAATGCATATAGCATCTCACTGGTCGTGAATAACGTCGCATGTTGCTGATAGTAAACGGTAGTACCGGTAGTCTTTAAACATGTCATGAGTAAGTGATTGAATGCTTTTTTTACTGCACAGACGCTGCAGGGTAAGCAGCCTGGATGATGTGCTCGTTAAGTTCTTTTAGTTCCTAGCAATACAAGCCAAGTCGCCTTGACTACCAGAACATCGCGATCGTGGTAAATAATGTGGTGTTATACAACAGCACAGCATATACAATGTTCATAATGTTTATATGAACTTGATGCCACAGCTATATTCATTAGAGTGCGTGTCATAGCGTGTTCGCTAATTAAATATGCGTAACGAATTGAAATACACGCGAAGAACTGCGTACGCTTTAGTGCACCTAACCACTCTCCAGGCTGTTGCTGCGCTGTAGTTAAGATTTAGGCTATGTATGAAATTCCTTGTATGCTCGCAAGTATAACAGAGGCAGTATATTTCAGGATGTCGGCGAGGCTATGATAAGCGATTACGTGAGGACATTTAGAGGAACTTATGGCAGAGATGTAGGCTATGCTGTAGACAAGGCCAGCCAATACTATATAACAACATCGCATTATTGTCTCTCATCTTTTACATCGCTGAAGTCTCAATTTAACTGTAAACATAATTTCTTTGGACCATTGTTGTCAGTTGAAAAAGAAAGGCCAAGCCTGCGCGGAACACACGCACAAGCAGTACAGTCTCATTGAAAGCTAGAAGAGCAGCCTTTCTAGAGCTAGTTGTAAACTCTCTTGGGACTACTACTACAAGTACCCATGTAAGGTACCCACTACGTCCTAAATCAGGATAATTTTTGCGGAGTACGAAAGCACCCATGATGCCATTATTCGTGATTCTATGGAAAAGCAAGGTCCCCGCTACACATCTGTAAGGCATCATTTGCACTTTGTTGATTTTGTCGCTAATGAAGAATTATGGCTGAGCCCTTTGCAAAAGGTCGGAAGCTTTAAACGACCACTCGTTGCACAATTCGCATTGTGTGACACCTGGTTGATATATAACACTACTACCACGCTATATTACTAATTTTAACTTGATTTGTTGCTGGACAAGACATCTGTATAGGGTACTTTTGCGAAGGAATATCAAGCACCGGCGTAGATCTGGGGTAGAATACTTGACCGCCACGCATAGCGAATTAAGGATGAAAAAGTTTATTATGGTCCTTTAGCCCGAGTTCAAACACCAAGAGATATCGGGTATTTTTTCTCATTTCGCGCGATAGCGGTTACGGACACCAGCGACGGCTGACAACTGCTCTACCGAAATTGCCTGTTGTTGTGATCTCATAACATCTTTCGCTGTAAAAAGCATCCTTGCGGAAAGCAGCTACTGCTATGAGGAGCAGCGCAGGCAAATCTTGCAGTTGTGCACGGCAAGGAGAATGTAGAAGAGGCGCACAAAGTTCCAATTTTCTCAGGCGCTCTCTTTTCATACAGCGGTCTGCGATCTATTTCCTCGCAGCTGTTAGAGCAAGCTGTTTGGCATCACACAACAGATACCATACTATTGCTATTAGCCTACATGTATAAAGAGTGGCATTTGGATCGGGTGTTCTTCTTGCTATCAGGTGTCACCACGTCCAGGGTTCGGCTGCTTAGTCGGCTAGCATTACACAGTGGCCACACTTGAGCGCACAGGAATCACAAAGAGAGAGAGAGAGCAATCACGTTTCATCACGCGCTCTCAAAGTCATGAGGCGTGGTGACGTAACTTCTTTGCCTTGTGTCCTCCTTCCCTGCGTAGATTCTAGCACACTCGTCGGGACGAAAGAAGAGAGATAGCTCTGCATGCGACCGATTCCCGTAACTCCGTTCATTATCGACGGATTCGAGAAGTTTTTGCTTCGATTGATTCGTGAGGCAACAAACTCTGACACTGATGTCATTTTATTATTAATCGGAAAAGTAGTTCAGGACCACTTTAATGGGCTCTTAGCTTCCTTCCTCGTCATGCTGCATTTCGAGGTTGGAGATGCTTTTGATCATGGACAGATTATTATTGCCTAACGCAGAGCGAAGTGATAGCTCACAGTGGGTATGCCTGTGATAAATAAATCAGTGATGCCTTCTCCAACCTATTTTTTTCGTATTTTTTTCCCGGTAGGGGTTCCCGAGCCCAGCGTCACCTGGTGGAGAGAGAGCGTGCCGCTGGAGAGCATACTCACTGAGCATCGGCCGGGCATTCGCCGCAGTGCACTCGGGCCGTTCGTACTGCGGCGTCAGGATTTGATGGCCGTGCTAGTGTGTCAAGCGTCGAACTCCAACCTCACGTCGCCACTCACAACATCTGTGACGCTTGACATGAATTGTAAGTAAAGCAATATATGTCCGTGATTTTTAGTCGTTATGTTCACTTTGTTATGATGTTATGATCTTTTTAACCTGCACGGGGTAGTGAACCCCTACGTTGCATGTAGGCCTTATTTGTTAACGTCTTGGTGTCACACTGATAACATTGTTTCAGACTTAATTTCGTTTCTTTATTTCTTTTCATTGCGGAAGATCAAGCAATGGCGGTGAGCAAGGTAAAAGCTGTAATGGGACACCTTGAGCTGCCCTTTGCCTCCGCGTTATATTGTGGCAGCAAGTTGCGCAATCCTATTAGAGAAACATATTTTCATATGAAAAGTAAAAAAAAAATTAACTCTGCTATGCAATAAAGAGTAATCAATAATAACGCAATATGACAGTGGCCGGTAGAACAATTAATACAAAGATAATACACAAAAACATTAGTTACGTTTGAAAACACCTAGTTAAGTTACTAATATTTAAAGTGAAAAGTTCAGTTCAAACAAGGACGGACCACAAAGAATGGAAGAGACAGCACTGGAAGACAAGTCTTGGTTTGCGCTGAAGTTTTCACCTTAAGTGCTATGTACCAGCTAGGCCCAACAGAAGTTTTACTAAATTAGTAACAGTCTGTGCATGAGAATTAGAGTACAGCGGAAGAATCAATTACGCAAAATATGTATTAAAGATGTATGTTCGCCCACTTAAGAGGCAAGAATTAGCCATAGGCTCCTATTTGTACACCAACATCTCCTAATATGATATCCATAAAGCATCGGTGCCAGTGCTGTTTGCGAGCATTTTAACTTCTTGAATATTGGGGTTGCCCTTTGAGTGCGCTCTAACCGTGTTTTAAAAGGGAGATTTGAACAATTTTAAAGCTCTATAACGAGAACAAACGGGTACACAAGTCATGTCTTTCCTTCCTCATCATTTATTGGCCCGCTTATTTCGGTAGAAATGCTTTGTTGTTCCTGTACATAATTTTTTAGAGCCTCCTGAGTGCTCCGAGACAACCACCCGAATGTACCATAAGCGTTATTATAAGCCTAGTATAAAATGGCGCAGATTTAACATCCAACAACGATGAAATAAATGAAGTCTCACGTTTTATTATTATTAATATGAAAGTGTTTTGTGCCGGGGTCCACCACGGCTCCACTGATGTATTTCCGTCACGGATGTGACGTTGTAAAATATGCACGAATAGATGGCAAAGAAAAAAAAACAAGAAAAGGTTTCGTAACCGGAAGTCAAACCTACGAACTCTCGTTCCGCCGCCCGCGGCGCAAAACGACTTGACCACAAGCCGTACATTCTTCGGAGTGCTAACGGCGAGCTATTTATATGCACAATTTGCTGTCAGCGGTACTCAGAGATCGTCAATTTCAGCGTGTTTTTTTTATGATTAGCGAGGTGGCGCCACGGGCGTGAGGGGGTGCGTTTAAAGGTCGTACATCCGCGCATTGCGATGCGCGCGCGCTTATCTCGTGATCGGGGCATCGGGCCAGTTTGTACGTCTTGTGCTGGCATTGCAAGTTCCAGAGAGCACGGAAGGTCACTTCGCTCGCTGCAGCGGCCGCGTGTGCAAAAGAGCGCGCTGCTCACACGCAAAGAAGTAGCCTAACTGTGGCAGTTATTAGTTCGCGCTCGCCCGTGTACATAGATTTAGGTACAGGTTAAAGAACCCCATGTGGTCGAAATTTCCGGAGCCCTCCACTACGGCGTCTCTCATAATGACATCGTGGTTTTGGGACGTTAAACCCCAGATAATATAGTCAGTTCGCGCTCGTCCTGTGTATACTTGTGTGCTCGTTTCGTGCGTCCTTTGTGTTTGAGCAGAACGCTTTAAGTGTCGAGCTGTGACAGTTATTTCACGCTCGTCCTGTGTTTGTTCTTTTCGTGCGACCTTTCTTCTTGAGGAGTGAGCTGCAAGTTTCGAGCTGCATGCCGTTCTTTGCGTGACATTATAATGCGTTTCTATAGCATTCATTCCCTTGCCCTTGTGGCGAAACAATTCACAATAAACGCGCGACGAGCTCTGTGGAGATACGTTTCAGTTTCGTGTTTTGCCGATTGCTTTGACAGAGGCATTAGTGACGTTTTTTTTATTTTTGAAAATGTTTGGGTATTTGAGCTCATGACCTCACGAAAGAACAATCTCAAGATTGAATGGATTGGTGAACCTACATTAGACACTACGTGATGGCAATTCATTTCACATCCTGTCCGAGAGAAGATGCCAATCATGACACTGTGAGTGACACCTAAACTGATGAGGACACGTCAGGAAACAAACGATAGGACTTCCTAACTCATCGTTAAAAAAGAAGTGGCGCGGGCAACCGAGCATTTCAAGGGCAAAAGTTCTCAATGACAATCCAGTCAATCAATTTATATATGACGTACGAAGTCGCAACTGTATGGGTCATTTTCTTTCACTTATTCAAACGGTTCTCTAATTAAGGCATTATGATAACAAATTGAGTAATGGTTGTTTGAAATTACAAATACTGATATTTGGCTTCCTATACCCGTACGTGGCCCAACGTTGACTAGCAGCACCGCCATGGGCTCACGAATAAACGTAAAAAATAACATTCTACCCCCGCTCCGCCTCCTCCCCTCCCGAATAATATCAAAAAATATCACGCGGTGCATGAAGATTTACGAAATTTTCTCACACCACATCTTTGTTACGCTTGGTCCAAGTTTTCCAACTTTTCTAGAAAAAGTTCGTGCAGACAAAACATTTATTCCAAGGCTGGTCCCTTGCACAGGTTGTGAGCATTGGCGCCATGAAAAAAAAAATTAAATAAAGGCAACTCGTGGCGATAGATGAATGTAATAGAACAACGCAAAATGCAGAGAAACCATTGGTTATTTTAAACAGAACATTCTGGTTTCTTTGAGAATGCATCCCGCTGATTCGATTGGTACGCAGCCTTCGCAAACGACGCTTACATCTTGCAAACACTGATACAAGGCTTCGTGCGTACAATTCCCTCGTCAAGCCTTCTTTGGAATATGCCTTCCATCATTTGGCATCCACATCATGCTTACTTGTCTAACCTACTTGAAACAGTTCAAAATAAAGCAACCCGGTTTATCTTGTCTTCATATTCTCGTTATGAAAGTGTATCCGCCTTGAAGAAATCACTAAATTTGGTTACTCTTGACTTGCGCAGAAAATTTGCGCGGTTGTCGTTTTTTCATAATCTTTATCATGGTAACACCCCATTTGCTCGAGCTAATCTTCTTCCTGCTCCCAATGTATCAATTCGGCGGGACCACGTTCACAAAATAAAACCTATATTTGCCCGGACCAACTTTTATCAAAATTCGCCGTTAGTATTATCGATTGCAGAATGGAACCCTTTACCCTCATCCATCGGGTCGCTTACAGAATCATTACCATTCCAAGCAGCCCTAACAGCGTTTTTGGAAGGAAAGCCTCCGTAGCCTAAAAGTATCAGCATGTTTCGTACAAACACATCTCCCGCATTAAAATTGTATGTTGCAACATCATCATTAGAGTTGTGTTTTGCCTTGTGTATCTTTTTTCGGACTTTGTTTTTTGTTGACTCTTCTGGATTGTGTTCAATCCTTTACAACGTTTTTATGTAGCTGTGTTCATTGCTTGACGAGAATGATGATACTAGAAATTGTATAACTTTATGTTATTTAAAATTATTTTGTGGTTTCCGTGTTGATATTCTCCTGTATGTGTTCTCACCCCTTTTTTTACCCACACTTGTATCCCCCCCCCCCTATGTAATGCCCTCTTTGGGCCCTTAGGGTACTCGTATATATATATATATATATATATATATATATATATATATATATATATATATATATATATATATATATATATATATATATATATATGTATATATATATATATATGTATATATATATATATATATATATATATATATATATATATATATATAAACTTTTTCATAGTTTTCGTTTCCTTACCTCAGTTGCCTGTTATCTGCTACGTCATGTTCATGTAAAATTATATTTACATCACTATAATTCTGGTAAGATTGTGCGGAGTCTCTTTTTTCTGGTAACGGTAGGCGAGTACTGCACAGAAAAGAACCACGCGGCCGTAGAATAAATCCTTGCCGTTTAATAAATGCGGATTCCAGAACAGGCTACGCGAATGGGATTGCTTTCCGTTCGAGTGCATTCCTTTTCGATGGCTCATTTCTTCTGCAAATCCACTTTCGGATAAAAAAAGACGCGTGTGAGGAAACAACTGGAGCCGCCGTATACCACCACGCACCGTTTACCATGCTTGCTCGTTCAAGGCAGCCTCGATGTTTTCATAAGGAGTTCATAAACGCAATAAACGGCCGGACCCCCCCCCCCCCCCGATATTCATACTTTACTTTAGTGTACTCTTATTTTGCTTTACCGTATTAGGTTTGTTTCACGTTGTAGCCTACATCAGCGCCGCTCATATAGAGTACTAGTGGCATCCCACCGGGCAATAATAAGTGCCAGTTCGTTCGTTCGTTCGTTAGTCAGTTAGTTAGTAAGTAGGTAATTAATTAATTAATTAATTAATTAATTAGTTAATTCGTTAGTCAGTTAGTTAGTTAGTTAGTTAGTTAGTTAGTTAGTTAGTTAGTTAGTTAGTTAGTTAGTTAGTTAGTTAGTTAGTTAGTTAGTTAGTTAGTTAGTTAGTTAGTTAGTTAGTTTATTTGTTGCAGATTCTCGCGAAATAAAAAAATAAAATCACCTGACGTTTCCGCTTGTGCGCCGTGGTTTAAGCGCTGCCTAACGTTCCACGCACAAACGATGTTTCCCCTCGCGGCGGTCAATGACAGAGAGCATACGCAAGGGTGATTACTCGTGCTACCGCAAGCAACAGCCACCAGAATTGCCGGTTGCCATGTAATGTTCTAAGTGGCAGCACATATATCCAAATACTACGATCTTCGTTCAGTGCGAAAACAGCTCTTCTCTCATTATGAAAGAAGAATTTTGTGCATTTGAACCGAGAGGGGCCCTAAGCATCGTCTACCTTTATGTCTGGGGGGCAACTGCCAGGTGCTTCTTTACGAATACCCGATCGAACGCGATTCCTTTCTTCGCAGTCCGACCACTCGAGGTGAGCGTGGAGGCGGTGAGCCCCACGTTGGAAGCCGGCAAAACGGGCTGGCTTTCGTGCCGCGCCGTCGGCTCGCGCCCTCGATCTCGCATCACGTGGTTACTGGGCGATCAGGTGCTCACCGGTGCGCGACAGAACGAGTCTCTGGACGGCAACGTGACACTGTCGTGGCTGGCGCTGCGCCCCACTGCACGGCACCACGGTCGCATGCTCCGATGCCGGGCCGACAACGACCTCATCCCTGGCTCTGACATTTTCGCTGAGTTCAGGCTACAGGTCCTCTGTGAGTGTTCCACGGTGTTTTCCTTTCTCCTCTTTCTTTAAAGCTTATTGTTTTCTGCAAATGTGTATTGCTCCTTTTGTTCTCGATGCTGCTGTTGTTGCTGTTGTTGTGGTTGTTGTCTGAGTAGATTTCTCTCGGGTCTACATGGTGGGATGGAGACAGGGTAGAGAAGTGTGCACAATGTAACGTTAAAGCAGAGAACACAAGAAGAGAAAGCACGAGCACACAGCAGCAGTGCTACAGGTAGAGTGTACAGATGCTACGTTGGTTTCCTTTTCGATGACAGTGGGGTGAATCGTGACGAGTGACAACATAAGGAAACATGTCAGCGCAATAAACTTTCAATCGTTAGTTAGCACTGATGCTGTGTTCTCGTGTTTTTCTTTATTGCGATCCGTTGCGCTACTAAACCTGGCAGTATGTCTTACCAACTTCCCCGAAACAATGCACTCCTCTAGTCTTTCATAGTTCATGCAGCCGAAGGAGTGATTTTGCTGCTCTGCGAACGATTTGGATGATAGTGCAACATGGGATCACCGCGGCAACTCTTTCCGCTGACATCGACGCAATGCAGACAGGCAGTGCACTTGCAACCGTATTCACCCGTTTTGACGACTAGCCGTTTTTTAAACATAGAAAGCTGCGATACGATCCTTAACAGTTCCAGTACAAATAGTTGCACGATGCATTCCTGAAATTTTTACTTAGCAGTGACCTTATCATTCTACCTTTTCTTTCTTTCCTTCTCTTTCCTCGCTTCCTATATTTTATTTTTCGTATGCCCGGTTTTTGTATATGGTATTCATATGTGATTTTGACGGCTGATTTCTAATGCAAATGGCTAAATATGCGACAAGTATTGAGAGATCTATCTTAAGTATAACAACACTGACTCATATTGTTCCTCAGTATTCATACTGTGAATATTGTAAGGTCTTCCTGAAAAAGAATGTTATAATTCTTATTAGCAACATTTTTTTCTCTATTTATTATCAACATCTAGTTCCTCCAAAGCTGACGCTACGTCTCGCGTCAAGCCTGCGACGCTCACAGTTGCGCGAGGGTCAGGACGTGTACCTGGAATGCGTTGTCGAGGCAAACCCCCCCCGGTCTCCGACGTCAGCTGGTGGTTCGGCGACCGCGAGCTCTTCACGGACTCCAACGGGAGGCGTCCTCGTCAACAACCGGTCGCTCGTGCTTCAGAAGGTGCGCCTCGACGCAAGAGGGCCGTACAGTTGCAGCGCAGCGAATTCTCAAGGCCAGGGATCTAGCAACACACTCTTCCTGAACTTCCAGTGTAAGTAAACAACTCCAACAGGTTTTAACTTCTCCAAAATGTTGTACACGCCCTCTCTTTTATGTGCTTTCTTTTTTCTATCTATCTATCTATCTATCTATCTATCTATCTATCTATCTATCTATCTATCTATCTATCTATCTATCTATCTATCTATCTATCTATCTATCTATCTATCTATCTATCTATCTATCTATCTATCTATCTCATCTATCTATCTATCTATCTTTCTTTCTTTCTTTCTTTCTTTCTTTCTTTCTTTCTTTCTTTCTTTCTTTCTTTCTTTCTTTCTTTCTTTCTTTCTTTCTTTCTTTCTTTCTTTCTTTCTTTCTCTCTTTCTCTCTTTCTTTCTTTCTTTCACTGCATGTCGTTTTATATCGTATATTTATTGAAGTGCCTTGAAAGAGACGGATCCTTTGGCCACGCAGTGTTAATTTTTTTATTTTTTTTGCAGAAAATCTGTTAATTTGTACGTGTTTCAATCAGTATATTTCCTTACGCACATTTCTGACTCTGCACGCTTTTGCGGAAAGCGCGGTTGAATAATGATTGGTAGCCCTAGCAATAATGTGTGTTGATATTCTTTTAAACCTGTGTCATTTGAACGATAAACTAAACCATTCCTGAAGTCTGGATAGATTTTTTTCCTCTCAACGAGCTGTTGTCCAATGTATTAGCTGCAGTTAGAAAGAGTAGAGGCAGCACCGGTGATTAGATTTTATCTTCTTAATATCGATGTCCTCAACAACGATATCACGACAATTATTGACATCTCAGCAAAATTACGCGGAAAGTTGTCTGCCCTCTTCGCCGCATCGATGACGTCATCGATTGCCTACAAGGTGCCGAATACTTTTCTTCATTGGATTTACGCTCAGCTTATTGGCAGGTCCAGATGGCAGAATGTGACCGTCCTAAAACGGCATTCGGTACGCTAGATGGCGTGTAGGAATTCATAGTAATGCCATTCGGTCTGTGTAATGCGCCTGCAACGTTTGAGCGCATGATTTTGCAGCATTTTACGCGGCCTAACGTGGCAGATCGCGACCAATGACCGCGACCAGGATGTCGAGACTTTCGCCGTAGGCTCGCTCGTCTGGCTCCGACTGTCCTTCCACTCCCCTGGCCTGTGGTCCAAGTTTGGCTCCAAGTATCAGTCTCCTTATCGCTTCGTGGAACGTCGATGTCATATAACATATATGATTAAACCAGTCAAGCCATCTATACAGACAGGCGGCGCCTTGGTCGCGAGACAGTTCACGTTAGTAGCCTCAGAATGGCTCCCCTTCGTCGCCGGGGTGTTCTAAGGAGGAAGAAGAATATGCCGCAGTGGGGGACACCACCCTAGCTGGAAGAGCCGAGCGCGAGCTGTTCGCGCCAGCGCGTCATTCTTTTGTCGGCTGTCGCCACCTGCTTTTAGCGTCCATAGGCATCCCGCTCAAGTGCTACTTACGTCAATAAACTCCGTTGCAATAGTATAATAATTTATGGGGTGTTAGGTGCGAAAAACGACGATATAATTGTCATGCACGCTGCACTGCCTTGATTATATAACATGCACAAAAATCTAAGTGCACACGGGTGTTTTCACATTTCCTCCCTGCCTTTCTCTCTTTTTATTCTCTCTCTCTCCTCCCTTTTGAAAAGCGGTCACCGTAGCCGCGAATTGAACACGAGTTCTGTAGATGAGCACTCCAGCACCAATGCTATCTTCGTAGAGATCTGGTGCGCATGATAAGTTGAAGGGCAAGTACTCCTACCGAAAGCCTGTATTTTTTCTTGTTAAGCTAAATCTACGTTTTTTATATAATTATATATATTTCTATGCCGATCATTCTCGCTTATGATACGCAGGTCTCCAACTATAACTTCAGGAGCAATGCTCTCGGTTGTTTGGAAACCACGAAAAACTGGGAATAGAAGCGAATTGCTGGTTAATTAACTCGACTGTGGTTTCCTTCAGCCTGTAGGACAACAGCATTGAAGTTTCATCCTCTGATACCGACCAGTGGAATGAGCAACTGCTCAATTGTCGAATTAAAAAAAAGAAGATCAAATAAACGACCGCATTCTAGAGCTAGCGATGAGTACCATGGAATGTAGAAAGTTAACAACTAACATATTTGAGATGTAAAGGGATAAGTTGGGCCAAAGTGCTTGCTTGGGCGTGTGGGTACCACATACTGGAGGGAAACAGCGCGAAAGACGAAAGACCAGGCAGAGAAAGACTGCGTCTTTCTCTGCCTGGTCTTTCGTCTTTCGCGCTGTTTCCCTCCAGTAGGATAAGTTGGGGGTACTGCACATCAATAACGTCTTCGCACGATACAGCTTCTCCTGAATATATATGCCCGTTACCACCTACGCAGATGCACCAGTTTGCCGTCGCGGTCAGCAGCAAGTGTACGGCGCAGCGTCCAACCAGCCCGTGCGGGTCAACTGTGAGGTGCAGTCGGAGCCGGCGCCGACGTCCTTCCACTGGCGACTGGGCAACGAGTCGCTGACAAACTTCACCAGCTTCGGTCACACGAGTCACGTGACCTTGGTGCCCCGCCGCGTGCCTCAAGATCTGGGCAAAAGGCTGCTCTGCTGGGCGACGAACGACGTTGGCACGCAGCGGGAACCGTGTGCTTTCAGCCTGGTGCCCGCGCGTGACCCGGATCCCCCGCGCAACTGCAGCCTCCAGAACCGCACTGCCAGTGCGTTTGCCGTAGAATGCGAACCGGGCGATGACGGAGGAATGCCACCTGTGTATGTGCTTCAGGTGAGACCTGCTCCCATTATTCGTTTTACTTCTCCCTTGTCCCTAAGCAACGTAAGCAGGACAGACACAGGTTATGCTGCGAAAAAAAAAAAGCCTTTTAAGTCAAAGTAATGTGCCCCTAAAATTACGGCAATATTTTCGTGGGGACAGCGCTCGCTGCATGGGATGCCACTAGGAAATGTCATGTTATTGCAGGAATAATAATAGAATAATTTATCTGGTGTTGCGTGCCAAACCACAGTAAGATTATCGAGCATGTCTCATTGGGGCACTCCAGAACAATTTTGACCACCTGGGATTCTTAACGCAAACCTTAGCCTAAGCTCACGGGTGTTCTCGCGCTTTGCTCCCATCAAAATGTTCCGCCATGGCTTGGGAATCGAGCTCGCGTCCTAGAGCTTAGCAATGCGGCACATTAAGTGATAAACTACTAATGCGGGTGTATATTTATGTCCGTGGCTTTACATGTCAAAATGACAATAATATTATTAGGTACGCCGTCGAACAGGGCTCTGACGAGAAACCGTGAATGCCGCCGACCGTGTAAGCAGGCTCAGAAATTTTCGATCATTAATTGTTCTTTAACGTGCACTGACATCGGACAGCACACGGGCCTCTACCATTTAGACTTCAACGAAATGCGACGGCCACCGCTGGGATCGAATCCGCGACTTTCGGGTCACCACACGAAGGAGAACCGTAACTGCTGAACCACTACGGCTGACGTAACTCGAATGCGTCAATGAAGGAGGTTGTAGTGTTAGCTCGAGGAGCTCGAGTGGTAAACTCTATACCTTCATTGGTATTTGTGTGAAGCTCTCGTAGAACCAAAGAACATCAATAAAGTTATTGATCCACCCATCTCGTAGAACATATGAATTACTGTGGGCTTCTTCACTCCCTAATAAAGCAACGAACATTTCCGTACATCACCACCTAGTATTCGAACTGACCATCAAAATACAACACATTTGGTGAGCGGCACGCCTCACTGCTCGCTCAATTCGCGATCTAACAAATTATGTCCGAAGGCTTTTTGAGATTATTGACGGCGCGGGCTTTCTTTTATGTGGGCGCATTGCATTTTAAGCGAAGTGAAGCCTTGGTAAAAAGAAGGTCGGAATAAAGTTCGGCTACGATACTAGCATTCTTTACTCTGGTGCCTCCATCTCTTTTCGTTGCACAGGTGCTTGACCAGTTCAACAGGAGTGTGCTCCATGTGAATGCCACAGACCGTCCAGCCTGGACTGTAAGCGGTTTGAGTAGCGGCGCTCGCTTGTCACTCGTGCTGTACGCGGTTACTTCAAAGGGCCGCAGTGCGCTGACCTTGCTTCGCGCCAAGACACTGGCTGGTTCTCAGTCTCTGACCGAGCCGTTGTGGCCCGGCAGCCTGAGCCCGATTCTAGTGGCCCTCATCGCTTGCGCCGTTGGACTGGTGGCCATCGCATTCCTCGTCACGCTTCTGCTTCGATACCGCAGCGCGAAGGAGCGGCACAAACGTAAGTGTCTTCGTTCAATGGCTTCTATTATTTTAATGTCCACTATTTGCACCACGGTTTCACAGCTCGGAATTGATCAACACATGTCGCTCTAATTAAGCATGTAGGACGCCAACCCTCACGCAAGCTGTGCAATAGTGCATATGGAATTTAGGTCCAAGAGTGTGCGCATTTCTTTTTTAACGCGAAAGCCGTGGATGTTTCATCAAACGCGAAAATTGACCGTCCGCGTCGGCGTCCGATGGTGTGCGGGACAGCATGAACGATGCAAATAATGACGTCCACATCATCTGACGTCATTTCATGACGTCCTAGCTTGGCCAAAAGGGGGGCCTGATCACGGAGGCAATGCAAAACCATGTTAGGGGCAAAACGCTTCCGGAAGGTGGCGGGGCAGAATCAATACATCGGGTTAAAAGAAAACGATGGCTTTCGCCTTGGAGTCGTCTTAGGTCATCACAGGGGCCTTTATGCATATGAATCTATCTATCTATCTATCTATCTATCTATCTATCTATCTATCTATCTATCTATCTATCTATCTATCTATCTATCTATCTATCTATCTATCTATCTATCTATCTATCTATCTATCTATCTATCTATCTATCTATCTATCTATCTATCTATCTATCTATCTATCTATCTATCTATCTATCTATCTATCTATCTATCTATCTATCTATCTATCTATCTATCTATCTATCTATCTGAGCGTGTGTGTATATGTGTGGGTATGTGCGTGTGTGTGTGTGTGTGGGGTGTATGCGTGCGTGTAGGCGAGAGAGAAGGAGAGAGCCGGATGTATGGTGGCTGTTGGCTAGTGCAGTACATTCCACTGTTGCGCTGACATTTAAAGGTATACGCCAAGTTGCATACAAGTTGTGGCATAGTTCATACTCCTGTCATATTCACGAATATTTGTCTAGTTTCGTGACTCTCTCCTTATGGTAAGTGCGAGAAAGTGCATGGTCCCCGCTTATTGTAGCCTTCTGTTGCTGCGCGGACATAAACGACGCGTTACAATACCCCGGGTTACACTTTGCGTACTTCTTTATCAACGTTCAATTAGCCATTGTATATTTTTGTTAGGTTACAATGTCGCTTGACCGGATTCGAAACATCTGTTTGCGTATCTGTGCACCCCCCATCCTCCTATATTAAAACGTTCATTTCAAGTTAGGCCGAAAGTGCCATCTCTCCGAGATTGGACCACATTTTATTTGACATAGCAACAGATTATGCGAGCGGGACGACTATATATGCTAAAATGAAAAAAAAAGAAAAAAGGTTATGCACTGAAAAATCGAACTCCAAGAGTCTTTTAGGAAAATATTTTGGAACAATACTTGGATAAAATGGAACTGACTATAGCCAGATCCTGGCCATTCTTTCCATTGATGTTTGATAAACAGTACAACACATTGACTGTACTTATTTTCATTCCAAAATAACGTGCAACGGAGAAATATCGCATTTAATAAACGGGCTGAGGACACACAGCGCTGCGTCCATTTTATTATAACTTGCCATTTTTGACACTTATTCTAATTTACATTGCCGGAAAACTAGACAAATAAGAAAAATTTATGAATGGGAAAAATGCCTATCAAAGCAAAAGATCTGCCGCATGTGGAAAAGAATAATTTTAAGAAAAAGTGAGCTTGAGCGGCCAGGAGCGGGATTTCATCACGCTGTTCTTTTCTAAGCGTTATTTGCTACTGGCTGGAAGTCTTCACGAATAATATCTTCAGCCTCTGGATGGACTGAAATTTGCTTTAGTACAAGATTTGCCGCCTGGACGCTTTCATGAATGCGGGTGCAGTACTATGGCATAGTGCTAATGTAAATTACTAAATTTGCTATTGTTCGGTAATTACGTTACGCATTTGCTTTCCCATGTAGGGAAAGCAAACAATAAGAATATTGAAGCTTGCATTCCTAAATAGTTTTTCTTTTGTGAGTGTGTATGTGAACACAGCCTTCATAAGAACAGCTCCAAAGCTTTCGTGCATTTTTTATCGCCTTTTGAAACAGTAAAACCGAGTGCATCGCAGCATGTCTGATGCTGCCTATTCCCTAATTTCGTACTGTACGTTTACTTCGGCAGTCTTCACTTTTATTCTCTCTTCTTTTATTCTTTTACTGTATATTCCAGACCTGACAAGACCCAACCTGTACCTCGAATTTTGCAGTTTAGAGTCGAAGGAATACGACATTGATTTACGGCTTCCCTAGTTAATTTCTTCCGCTGAAGAGCTCTGTATGGTAGAAAAGCATAGAAAACTACTCGCCAAACCTTCAGCAGCTCTTCAAAGCCCCCCACATAGTGCACCCAGCTTTCACTTATATAGTTCATGCTTGAATCTCAAATTAAGTCTTTTTTTTTTTCTCTTCATCCCGCCCTTTTTCTTTGAACACGAGTCCTCCCTGGGGCAGCGGGCTTCTCTTCCGCGGTCAGAGCCTAGAGCTTTAATATGGAAAACTCGCAGGCGGGAACAAATTGAAACGCACTGAGCTCATCTAGCCGCTCCTTCATGCGTTATCTCACTTCATTAAATTCTACAGATAACGAAGCTTCCTGTTCAGAGGCGTGGCCTTGTTTCTGTTTGCTTGGTTGTGGTTTTTACGTTGAGCGAAAGCGATTGATCGCGTGCAGAAAAGCCGGCATCGACTCGCACTAGCCGCACTGTTCCAAATACGGACAGGTCTGAAGAAGGTCAATAATCCCGAAGTTCTGCAGTGCTTCCGCGTAGTAAAAAGCTGTGAGTGCGCGAACGCCATTAGTCTCCCCTTCATTCGATCAGTGATTATATGTTTCATATTTCCTTCTTATTTCATTTATTTATTTGTTGTTTTTCTCTGCTGTTATGCGCCAGGAGTGTATTTCATGTCGGGTTCAGTGTCATTCTGTGAAGGAACATCGTGCTTATGTGAAATGCTATGCCTTGAATGACACACTGTCTCATGGGGGGAACTTTATGTAGTTTTTTTCACGACTGTGATTTGATGGCTACCATCTGTGAAAAAGAGAAGCCAGCACTCTATAAATGTGCCGAACACCTCCTAATCAACACATTAATAAAATATACATATAAGCCGATTAGTCTTTTCGTAGCTCTATCTGTCGATTCGGATGTGTTTCCTTAATAAAGCTAATCATTCGATGACAATTGAAGTATCAGGCGCATACTGCTACAACTGGCTTATAATTCATTATTTTCTGCTTTTACAGCGGAACCAATCAAGGGAGACGATGAGCTGTGAGTTTCTTTCTGTTTCACCTCAATTGAGCGTTACGTTATATTTCACGCCGTAGTTCGAAAATCTGCCACTTCGCTAAAAACTTTGTAGTTACTTCCGTCTTGACCGCCGAGTTTATTTTTCCTCTATTACTTCATTAGCCCTTGCTATGTATTTTTTGCAGACAAATTGCCCCTCTTCATCAATATCCCGATGGCGTGTTGAAACTCCGCAGCCCTCAAAGTGAAGAAAAGTGCCCGGATGTCGTTCCTCGGTAGGCCAATTACTTTCATGCCCTGCAATGTATTGAATCACACAGTCATGCTAATGGTAGTTTGTCAATTACCAATCTCATTTGAGGGCTTATGGACCCATTTGCCAAATCTAAACAGGCCTGAAAGTACTAAATGCATGATTGAAAAACCGTAGTACCTTACTGCAAGTTGTAGCCGATTGAATAGGGTACTACGCAGATTGTGGAACGTGAACGTTGAGGTAAAGAACGTAGGTATAACGTATTCTCAGCTGTATTTACTCCTTAGCCTTATCTGCGAAAATTTGCTGCGCATTGCAGAGATAACCTGTTAAACACATATTCCTTATCGGTAAACTCGTAGCTTTCATTCGTTTACGACTCACGTCAAAACGCAGATGAGTAGATGTAAAAACCGCAGTTAAAACTGATTGCTAATGAAAGTACTGAAGTAAATTATATATGGACAACTTCTGTAAAATAAATTTTAGACTTCGGGGACGCCATGTTGAGTTAAGATAGAAAGTAAAGATACAAGGTGACATCTTTTAACGTTTTAAGCTTTCTAATCCATTATTACGGTGTTATCGGGTTTAAAAAAATTATGATACTTGTACAAAACTTTTTTAGAAGAAGGTGAGCTTTTCTGTGTTATAGGTGTACAAATGCTTCGAAGACTGAATAGAATTCATCTTCATCCTTATATTCAATAAGTTTCATTTTATTTGCTCAAGCAGTACGTACTAAAAGCATTTGTATTTCAAGGCGTATTTAAAACCAAAAAGTTGTTCCCTCCGTCATCGGAATCAGTATAATAAGAAAGCAAAGCGTGTCCTTACATATGTACTAGCTGAATGTTTTCTGTACATTTATATAAGAGAGCCTAGTCTATTGGTGTTTGGGAAGCTATAGCACCGTTTAACGTGGATGCACCCATGTTGACGCTTGGTGGCACATCTTCCATACCCACGACTAACGTCTATGATTAATGATTAAACAAACCTTTGTGGTAGCTGTAGTAAACGATGAGAGTGTAATCGGAGAAAGTGGTGTGACAGCCAGAAGAGCGTCGCTTACTGGACGCAGAACTTCAGCTAAAGTGTCCATCTCGCGGCATGTTAAAGTGTGATTGAACACCACGGTCGGACAGAGGGAGATGCAAAGCGCGTCGTGTCTGCCCTCTAGCCCGGCCGCGATCTGTCTCGGGGCGAGCGTAAGTGGGGAACGCAGTATTAGGGTAGCAAGGTTACAGCCAGCCTACCCAGGCGCGCATCGCAGAGCTATTTTTAATACGGGTGGTACCAAGCGCATGGTATTACGGAGCTAGTTTTAATACGGATATTATGAACAAGGCTGAGACCTGGGCTAAGGTCGCCACCTCGCGTTGTGTTAAGGCGTTGACAAAATTGCACTTCTCCCATTGGAAACGTGTCGAATGGGGTGGACGTGTAGCAACGACACGTTGCAGGAGCTCATCGCGGAGGCCACGGTCATGACGCATTACTTCACTTTACCGCTCCCAGACGACGACGCGACACCACCGACCGATAGCGCGGTGGGATGAAGGTGTGAGATATAAAAGGCCCGTTTGTAAAGCCTCCAGAGTATGTGACCGTGGCGCTCTGCTCGTTTTATCGGTAGACAACCAGAGACAACACATCACGCATTTTTACACTGTTGGGAAGGGGTGTACTTCTGGGATGTTTTGCAGAGAACGCTCAAGAAAGTTTCCTTTGCATCCACTAGAAATCAGGTTTTTTGCAGACAGAAAACAAAGACACAATCTCCCTTTTGACCTGATCATGCTTCTTGGCCTTCACTATTTAAGGCGGGCAAGAATGGCCGGATTTCCTTTGCGACCCTGACAGGCGCCCTGCACGTGTGTTCTTTAGCCAGAGCATTGTTCAGTACATAGAAGTGATCAAGCAACAGGACTTCGTTCCTGACTGGCTGGCCAGGGTTTAACCCCTGGCATACCTTAAGAAATTTTAAGGGAAAGCCAGTCCCGTTTTTTTCTTCCTTTTTTTAGTTGCTTATATTGACATTGTTCTAAGTTTTGTGTATTATTGGTAAATGGTGTCTATTAATGATGTTCGTGAGACTTTAATGGACCGGTAATAAAGTTTTATTGTGAATAAAAATACCGTGGCGCAGTGAATAGCGTGCCCGGCATCTGTTGTCGCGAACTGAGAGGTCGTAGGTTCGACTCCCGGTTGATGGAATATTTTTGTCACTTGGTCGTGTTCATTTTGCCGACGTCATTTCCGTGACAGAAATACGTCACTGAAGTCTTGGTGGTCCCCGGAATAAAATATTTTCGTCTTAAAAACTGGCCTTGCCCGCAAGTTGTAGCGCCCTCTTAGTAGACTTTAGCTAAAAACTTGTATTTTAGTTCACAATAAAACGACCTTATGTGTGAATTTTTATATGAATTTGCGGTTTTCTTTCAGATGTAAGTGGCAGTGAGGAGAGGCTCAAGGAAGAGGAGGATCGCCCGTCCGAAGCTGTGCGGTGGAAAGGCTGGACAGAAGCTGATGCTGAACACGATGTACGATTCGTTACCTGAATTTTTAATTTTGATTCTTCTCTGTGTACTGACATAATACGGTTACACAGACGCAGTGGTAGCCTTAAAGGATACCGCAGAGACTTCACCGGCATTACCTGTTGTGAGGGAAGACGGAAGAAATCGTCAGGGTTTCAATGATTAAAAATTTTCGCTGGGCCGTATCAACTTATGTAGTTCTTCAATAGACCACTCGTTACGGAGAGCACGTGATGACCCGCCTTGTTCTCATCATAAACTACTTAACACACATGAGCGAATTTTTTTGTAGTACTGTCGCGGATGAAAAAACAACATTGATGACATCAAAGGTAACGTCTATTCATTCGGCCTTGCAGGTCATAAAGTTGCGTTTCTAT
The DNA here is from genome assembly GCA_030522465.1 of Rhipicephalus appendiculatus. Taxonomy (NCBI): domain Eukaryota; kingdom Metazoa; phylum Arthropoda; class Arachnida; order Ixodida; family Ixodidae; genus Rhipicephalus; species Rhipicephalus appendiculatus. The sequence goes on along the minus strand of JALIZH010008855.1, from coordinate 96,192 downwards.
TTTATTCTTTATTAGGCATTGTGAGAGCCCATGTGTAATAAGTTAACTTGTCTCACTTAAACACGATCTTTCTATAATTGAATCAAAGTTTTTCATCTTGAAAGAGGAAATTGTCCTTTAAACAAGGCCTATTGTTCGCTTCCGCATGTTACACGACATCAAGGCAACTACGTACAGTCTCGAATGCTCAGGTTTCGACCTCAATAGCGCAACACCACAATCATTAAGTTACATTAGACTATTTGAGTCAGCATTTCGTGTACCATCTGTGTGTACCCTACTTCGCTTTCATTCTGCACGATTTCTTCCTACCACTTGCAGAAAGCGACGCTCGGACGACCGCCACCGCAGGAATACCAGTCCAAAAACGGAGGACAGACTCGAGCCGTGCTCACGGAGTCGGGTGTCCACTTTGGTCTCTACGCCTGTCACCGTTCCTGCTGTTGCCGTGCCGTCCGTCTTGTGCGCCGAGGCGAATGTGGACGAGGTCGTGTCGGAATGTGTGGTGGTTCCGCCTCCGCTCAAGTATCGTCAGACAATTGTGTGAGACGCGACGAGTGACGCTGTTCGCAAGTACCATGTGGGCCTCGCACATGGTGCCGTATTGCCAGTGACGTGTTCTTCTCGACTGAACATCTGACAAACTGGATTGAGGCCGGGAGTGCGCTATCGCGGAAGGAAAGAAAGGGACATTGAGAGGGTGACACGAAGAATACGTCATGTTATCCTCACTTTCTGGACAGTGCTACAAAGTGCGTAGACACATGAACTGATCTCCTAATCGCTGTTCGTGTTTCGTCCTTACGCTGCCGGTCTTATTTGGGGTCGCAATTTTGTGGAATGCGGCCCTCTTCGCAGATTATCTTTTTCCAGGATTGAAGCGAATGTCGACGCTGTAAGAGCAACGTGTCAGAAAATAACGGCAGAATATGTCTACCAAACCATGTGAACCGCGCGAGAAGTACACATACCATTTAATTTATGTAATGCTAACTGGAAGCCATTTGGACACTATCATTTTAATGCAGAGTGTGGCAATATCGACGTTTCTTTCACACGCTGCGCGTCTGATTAGAACACAACATATTTTATACAAGCATTACGGAAGAACTACTTTGTGTGTACCAATTTTGTTTCATCTGAGATCGTGCCCAAGCAGGGGGACATAACCTTTCTTTCGTTGTGCATCGCTTCTTCAAGAAGGACCAAAATTTCAAACTTTAGGCTCGCTTTTGCTATTGGCTCATGCAGTTGCTTAATAAGCACTAACTTTTTACGAGTGTTATATAAATAATTTGTTAGTTTGAATTGCTGAAAAGAGCAAAGTACAATGTTGCGCATATTTGAGCGGCCAAAACGTGACAAAAGCAGCAATGTGGAAGTGCCCGTACATTTTGTTTCATAGCCCAAGTCAAAGCAGCCATTGTCATTAGAATTGGAGAAATAGTCTAAATTTTGTAAATTGACAACCAAGACTGAATGTTTACAAGGACTCTTCAAGATTTGTTTAAACTTTACACATATCATTCTGCTGCTTGTTATTACAAATGGTAATCGCCAGGCTGGCAATCACTGCCTCCATCAGGTAACACAACGGCATTTCAGTATTTCTAGTGGGCGTGATGGCCGCACATTAGAAGGCGATAATGGGAAAGGCGTGAACTTTACGTTAGCTACTCCCGTACTCTATTTCGGTACTTTCCCGCAGAATATGCGAAGTACTCCAGTATTCTGCGTCAGTGTGAGGAGGGCTGTAATGTTAAGTGAGGTGTTTTATAAAAAATACATGTAAGTGGTGATAAAATATACTTTGTTCTAATAAACGCCTCCCTGCTACAATGGAAATCATATGTAGCCTACATGGCCCAAACGTCCGCCCAACTGCAAAGAATATCGTCTTCACGTTTGAAGCATTATATAAAAGACGGGTTTCTTCCAATAAGAAAGTCAGTTCTCCAGAAACGTTTGGACGTGCCTAAGGATGTAATACTCGGAGCGGTACACTTACCCTAAAAAAATTGTGAGTTTAAATGGAGGGTCTCAGCATACAAATGTAAAAAAACAATGTAAAGTCCACTTCTGCTTAGATACCAAGAAGATGCCACAGCTTCTACCATCAATATATCATCGCCTTAAGCCGGCATATATACTGTTGAACGACTTGACACTCCGGAAGTCGAACAGCCGGAATTCTCGTAAGCAGATTTCGCTGTTAAATCGAGCGACACAATAAATGCAAGGTTTACCGTTAGCCATAAATGCGGGCAATCGTGTTGAGCATGATTTGAGTACAAAAAATACTCCGTGAATGACAGCATGTAAAGGAAGAGCTGCTACATGACGAGAACGAAAGATGTCAAAGCAGGAGTTTTCAATCCTGAGAAACAGAGAAGTGATGAGTTATATTTTTCTTCGAGAATACCAAACAAGTCTTCACTTTTCTGGGAAGAATCACAAATTAACATTGCTGAAGAACCACTGAGTTATGACTTGAAACATGTGTTTCGACATAGAAGTGAAAAGCTGGCTGTGAAAGAACAGAAAACATGCGAAATACCTGGGCCACTATCTATTGCATGTTTTTGAAGGCAAAAAAAAAAAAAACCTGCGATGAAGAATGTGACGTTTCTTGCGCCTGCGTTTACAGCCTTTCTCCCAGATTTGAAACAGAGTAGCATAATGAATGCTGAAGAAAATTCGGGTTCAGATGGGCTCCACGTAAGCCATTAGGTTACATATTCATAAAAAAAAAACTACGTTGGCTTTCTTTATATTAATCGTGTGAAACACGAGCCGGCTAATGAAATAAAGTGTGCCAGAACAGTGGAGAAATTGCGATAGAAATCAATAACGTTTGATAAGAAAAGCACAATTAGCATATAAATAAACAAACCTCTTGCGCGGTATTTAAATACTTGCGGTTCAGTGCTACTGCTCCAGGCTGGCGTGCCAAATTTTGTTCGAGATTCGACAAGGACTCTCCCCAGAAACAAGTCCTTACATAAAAAAATCCCGCGGGCAATGTGTTCTTCCATAATTGTTTGGCATGTTGAGAAAGTAAAGCAACGCACGTCTTGGATTGTTCATGAATTGCGGGAACAATTAATTTCTTAAGAGTAGTAGATACTAATACAAATTAAAGTTGGAACTCCAGGCTGTCTGCAAACGTTACATTGCTCTAATCTTGGAAGCGCGCTTTGAACAGGAACTCATGCAGGTCATATAAACCCACTACGTGAATCTAGCGTCATCATCATTACTTGAATTTCACTGCCTTGCGAAATCACATGAGGCATCGCGCCATCATTCCCTCTTTAAAAATCTGGTACCGCGGGAATCGTGGAACAGTGTGCAAATAAAAAAAAACACTGTCTGTACAGTAAGCTGTGTTAAGACTCTTGTGACGTTCTCCATATTATTAGCAAGATTGAGGCACTGTGATATCACAATTGACGTCGAAAAAAAGTTAACAAAGAAGATGCCACGCAGGCGTTGTTGTACTTGAAGCTTGGACACACTGTTAGTATTACGTTGTCCAGCATCGAGTTTTTGTCTATGTGTTTTTTTTTTGCGAAGTGTGCTCTGTATAGTATCGAGATAACTCTCTGATGTTAGGAAATAAACTTCAAATTTCTGCTTGTTTTGTGTTCTCTTGTTCTCTATTCTGTTCGGCGTAGCAACCATTCCTCGACGTCACGAAGCGGAAGTCGTTTCGTCCGAGGTAACAACTGTAACCTTTGCTCGCGCCATCAAGAACATATCAGCGAATCCCAGGCGACCGCTAAGGTACAGGCCCGTACTACTTTGCTTAGCTGGAAGTTGCGCACGCAATGTATTATTTCTGATATTGCTCTTATACATCACCAACGCCATAAAATGCAGATAAGTTCTCGGCAGATGCCTCAATCGTCCCACAGAAGAGGAAGGGTCTATCTGATTGGCGAATAATGCTAAGATGGAAAAAAATGTGGCATCATTGGTGATCGTGACAATGTTGAGAATTGCATTTCCAGATCTAAATATATGCTTACAGGTGTTTTACATAACAGGTAAGGTAGGACCCTTAAGATACGTTTTTGAAGGGACCCTAAGGAAAAACGTAAGGGCCGGGAAACGGAGGAGCCGGGAAAACGAAAAAGCAAAAAATAATATCTAGTGCTAGAGATTGTATTTCGATGCTTAGATTTGAAAAATCGAGCCGCGTTTCCTGGCGCGTTTATTTATGCAAGTGTAGCAAAAAAACTTTTCCGAGCGCCTGTGGTATCGTATCCTTTTAATGAATGTAGCGCCACTATGGCTGCCACACGGTAAACGCTATCTCTTTTGGCGATATCTTCGCGAGATTGTCGCCGGATGCGTCGACGTCTCCGGGCGATAATGTAGCTCTCTTGCTAGGGTTCAGGCTTGGGCTAGTTGGTCCATGCTTATAAGAGGGATAAAAAACAGCGCGAAATTCTGACAGGACAGACAAGATGAAGAAGGCACGACAAGATGAAGAAGGCACGTCGTAGCTGTCTTCGTAGCTCGGACCATCGTGGCTTGTAGTAAATAGTGGAACGTCATTCAATATTGCAAAAGTGAAAGTGTCCTTAAAGTGACCGGTTCAAGGAAATGCCTCTGCTCTACCGACTCCTGAACTTCGTCACCGGTGCACGCATTGGACGCACTCAGCTACGATCTAGTCGACCGATTGAACCGCGGAGCTGTGAACGGCGTCATCCGCATAAATGTAAACAACCTGTGCGGTTATTTTGGCCGCAGCAGTTGTAGGTGTGAAAGAACTAAGCGCACGCAACACGACTAGCGCGACGAACCCGACCGCGAATCACGCGCATTCCTCGGCGAATCACTTCATAATCCTCCGCCAAATAACAGTAACAATGAGTCCACGCCATCGCGCCAACGCGATGGTGTAACCCAACGGCCAATCTCGAGGACCTTACTTTTGCAAGCACTAAAAACAACTTTAAAACCAATTCGCGGATTCGGCAGATCGACGGGGCACATCACTTGTAAAAGGAATCTTTTTTGAATTGGGCGGATGGATGCCGTATCTTCGGTCACTCCTAAGTTGATTTTTGTTGAGCACGCAACAAACCTCACCGGAAGCGTCGACTAACACGGGCCTCTATTCGAGGCTATGTTCCCCGGGGCAAAACGAGTGCAGTTGACAGCGCCGGCTATACAGCATTTAAATTGTGAGGCCCAGTAGGCCCCGACAAAGCAGCTACAATATCCGGTCGCTGTATATATGGAAGACGCTGCGAGCGTGTTGCCCCAGGGGCGTATCCGTTGTCAATTCTGGCCTTGGAGCGATGTTTACCAGTCAACACTTGAGCCAACGAATGGTATTTTCTGTCAACAACGTCGTTATCTTCAGAGTTGTTGTACTAGTACAACTTTCGCAGCGCACTTCTATATGCTACAATGCTGACAGCGTTCTGGTAACCTCGTAACAAGCATCGTCTTGTCAGTTGGCAAGTGCCGTAGCATTATCGCACAACGTTTTCGACATTTCTTCCGTGCAAAACAAATTTATTTCAGGCGTCCTATGATCATCCGCGCTTTTTTCGGGTGGCTTCGTCTGAAGTACCATCCTAAGGAAAAAGCTTTCCTTTTTCAAAAGTCGTGCAATGCAAAAAAGTCACAGTTTCGCCGAAAGGGTGAAACAATGAATGCGATAGCAAGAAATTCGAATGTCACACGAAGAACGACAAGCAGCTCGATACAGGAGCGCGCCGCTGATGCACAAAATAGGACGCTCGACAGGAACGCGCAGATATACACAGGACAAGCGTGAACTAACAACTGCCACATTTGTTACGCCTTTGTGTTTTAGCAACGCGCTGCAATGTTGACAATGCAGAACCCGACGCTCTTAAGTATTTCTTTTTCTTTTAAACTGCGGCGCGTGGAGTGACCCCTCTGCATCTCCTGCCACGTGGTTGCGACTGACCGAAGGTGTTCCCGGCGTTCCTTTTTTTTTTTTTTTTTTTTTTTTTTTTTTTTTTTATGGGCAAAGCACCTTGGGGTCTTAGCGTGTCGGCGTGCATCGTCATGTGCCTGCTGCTGCTGCTGTCTTGACGCTCAATTTGCTTGAGCGCAAGCTCTTGTGCGTAGTTGAACAATAAAGATTCGCAGCGTGCGCGTTAAATAAAAAGCGGACTGCCTCCTTCACGTTTCCCCAGGTTTCACGTTAGTGGAGCTCAAATGCCCTTTCCTACATGCTTCGCCCCTCCCCACTTTCGTTGCTCGCGCTCGGCTCGCGCGGCGTGCAGACTCGGCGCAGCGGCTGCGCGGACTGTCTCCGTCGGTGGGCGTGGCTGGTAAGCTATAGCGCGGGATAAGTCAGGTGCGATGGGTTCTTTTCGTTCCACATCACGAGTGGGTACAGAAAGGGACCACTTTTTCGTGCGCGTCTCAAGGTCAGTTTTCAAATTGAAAAAAAAAATGCAAGAGCGTTACGTGATACCTATACGTGATGTATACACACATACACTTATATATATATATATATATATATATATATATATATATATATATATATATATATATATATATATATATATATATATATATATATATATATATATATACACTTACGTGATATATACACACACATCCGGGGCATGACGGCGACGGCCAAAATTTGCCGAGAGTGTCCATATAATTGCTATCGCAATAAAACAGCTCACCGGAATCGCAGATGCTACGTTAGGGCAAATAACTTGATAAAACAGGTGTGCAGATTATATTTCTAAAGGAGCGCAGTGTAACACTGTTGTCGAATGAAATGAAAGTTTTGCAAAGATAAGCTTCTCGAAATTACCTATGGCCGGATGAGCAACACTTCAGTGACAGAATTGCAGATCACAGTGCGCGGCAAATCCAAAAACATTCATCTAAGTTAATGCAGTGCGCACAAAGGTGGTTCCAACAACAGGTGCGAACGATTGCATTGGCAGGTTATATACACTTGTAAAGATAGAAAGAAAAAGAACCCATTGCCTGTGCGGAGCACGCCGCCCAGTCCCAGCACAAGCTGGATTAGCAAACTTCTAGAGCCCGTTGTAAACTCTCTATGGGCGACCACTGCATGTGTAGTTGCGAGGTACCCACTACGAAAACATCATCATTTAGTGTAGTAGAAAACTACCCTCTGCACCATAATTTGCCATTGTTTGAAGTAGCGAGGTACCCACTACGCGTCTGTAAAGAAATAGCGCACCTACGTAGCTGCAAACTTTTTTTGATGCCGTGTCTGATGATGGTAAATTATTATGGCCGAAACACGTACGTGCCACACCTGGGAAGCTTCAAATCACCCACTCATTGCGCAATTTGTATTTAGTGGCAGCTTGTGTTATTTCGCTCTTCTACCACACAATGTTACATCTTTTAACATAAATCCTCGCATGACTTGACACCTGTGTAGCGTTTTTTGAAAAGAAGTTTCAAGCACCGGTGTGAACCCGCGTAAGTAGAACACGCAACTGCCGCGCAGTGGGACTGCGTTATAATCCGGATCGAATCACGGATATTTTTTTTTGTCTCTTTGTGCGACAAGCGACGGCGGCGAGAGACAACTGCGGCACCAAAACTGGCTGTTGTTCTGTGCTCGTAGCAACCTGCGCTGCGAAACGATAATCATCATAGCACGAAGGCAGGAGGAGTGCATGTCCAAAGGGTATATGCTTCTACGCGGACGCAGTGGTTCACGCCTGTGGATGACGAAAGGAGGTGGCACGTTCGCAGCGCGTCTTAATGGATGGCAGGCTAGTCCGTTGGACACGTAATGCCACTCAACCTTCCTTGTTAGGTAGGTCAGTCGTACGATGTTGTGCCTTGGGGTAAAATCGATAGGTTCTCCTTGACATCCTTCATCCTTCGGCAGCTGTCGTTGCCCGCTGTTACTAGCAAATATGTGTGGTCGATGCAGCCCCCATATAATGCCCAGGCAAAGTACTATACCGGTCGCACTCCTGGGCCGGTATATTGTAGCCATGCCATTTTCGACGCCAATGTATCTTCATGGTTTGCGCACTTGTCAAGTAGTGGTCAGGTCGACGGTCCATCCCCGCTTTCAACAAGATGAGGCAGCCGTCAGTAGTAAATGATAAGAATGCTGTAGAATCGACATGAGGCATTTATACAAGATATATACCGGCCCCATAGAGTTTGTTACTGTAATACCTAGAGGGGAATCTGGTGCTAGTGTCTATGCGGGCTCCATCAGCGGTGACTGAGCCACCATGGAGTAATGGGAAGTACAGGCTTCGTATGTGCTTCGGATGGCTTTCGTTCTTGACATTCGCGACGCTTGTTTGCCGAGTCTCAAACAGATATAAGTTACTGCCAATTACAACTTGCTTCATTCTTTTGTACGTATAACGTATTACGAAAAGTTTGCGTGACCGTGAGATGGACGTGAAACGTGGAAAAATTTCAATTACCAGGTTATGCATTGCTCTGAAATTGTGTTCCAGATTTGGCATCACAATTTAACGAATTATTTTTTGAAACACGTAAAACAAACACGCTTGTTTTTCCCTCGAAAGTACGAATTATCTGTTTATGGAAATAACGGTACTGTATTGAGTGAGACGCTCTTAACGTATCGTCTGCTGCGATTTCAGGTGTGTCTGTACAAGTCGCCTGCCCCCAACGCATGTCTCGTTTTGTTGTGAAGTCGAGTCAAAGGAGCGTGACGGTGCGCCTACTTAACTACGCCGTCGTTTTGCAGTCGATTTGAAAGAGTTTTGACAAGTATCGCTTATCAATAAACGTAAACTCTATGCAATTTCCTGCACTCCCCCCTAAGCGTGCATTCAACACGACAATTTCCAACACACCCCCCTAAGTTCAATATCGGGAAGAACGAAACTGAAACTGTACAATAAAATCTGCAGTATGTTCGCTAGCTAACGCTATACAGTCCGAAGCTTGTACTTCCAATCATTCCCTATAAGCACTCAACAATCGCAGTGCCAGTTTCCTCTCTAGGTTATTGTATGAAAACTCTATGGCCGGCCCTGACTATCCTCTACGCGCTATCTGGGCTCCTGACGTCACATATTATTTAGGGAAAATCGGCGATATCGTTGGATAAAAACGTGCGTCGATGTCAAGCCTCATCGTTGATGTAATTTATGTACCTGAATGCACGCTTCGTCCCAGTACTTTTTTTGTTATGATGAGAGAGAAGTTACTTAGAGATGCAGAAAAAACAAACGCAAACGCACAAGCGCACATTCAGAAAAACGATACACCATTCGTTAAAGACAAGTAAGCGTAATACCAAATACGTACCTGAAAATGAAATACAGTGAAACCTCGGTGATACGAATCTCACGGAGCCACCAAAAATATTCGTATCATCCGAAATTCGTATCACCAGAAAGCATGGAATATTCGCATGCGACCAAAGAAAGCTGGCGTACATTTTCATTTACTGTTTTTCAGGATCGCAGCAACGCCGGGAAGAACTCTGAATGATCGTCAGTTAAGTTTTTAGATGTTGGCAATCATACCAGCACTCGTAAATATACGGCCGGGTGCGTTATGACCCGCGACAGCAGTAGCCCCTTCCAAATTTTAGTGTGCTTTTTCACACCACATTAACGGTGAAATTAACAGAAGAAGCGCTTTGACGCGATAGATCAACGCCTCAACATTTCAGAACCACGGTTCTATGTTAGGATTTTGTTATTGCGGAGATGTTGGGGATGTTTTTTGGGCGATTTACAGCCATTTAAGCCTCCAGTTTACTTCCTCAATTCCAGGCGCTATAACACGCTTCAATAAAATGTGTGCAATGACAGAGGCGATAATGTAGATTCACAGTAGTTATTAATACTGTAGCTTGAAGTTAAAAAATACATTTTTTCATTAGATGGTACAAAACATTACTTTGTTCACAGGTCATAAGTGTGGGGCGGATATAAGAAAGGAAACTGCCTTACGATGTCGCGTTGCGTCAGAAGCATTGTTATTAGCTGCACGAGCGATTAATCTTTTTTAAAAAACTCGGTCTTTGACACTAATCGCACATTAACATGTAGATGTCGGTATACGTAAGACCTTCAATTTAAATATTTCTCAATTCGTAGCATTACAACTGCGGCTGTTGAACTGGTAGGCGAACCACGCGTGGAAATGTGGATATGGTTCGGATATGTTTTATACACTAAAGAGAACGTCGTGCGCTCTGCAGCAACAGACGAATGACTGAATTTCTCCTGGAGTAGCAGGGCACCCCACAAGCCGACGAGGACAATGAAGGAAATACGGCGGCTATGTATTAAATGCGCAGCATTTCTTTGCGTGCTGCATGCACTTTGAGCGTTTCCATCTACGTATCTATCTATCTGTTTATCTGTCTAGCCGCCTACGTTTGGTTGCTCTCGTGATCGCCCCTTAACTTCGGGTAGACCAAAATTAGTATAGGAGGGTGTAAGAGGGTATGATGAATATGTCTGGCTGGTCATGACATGAATAACGTGAAAATCCCATCGCGTACGTCATCAAACCCTATCCTCCAGCCACGCGTGGCACATACCCGTATACTGCAGGGCCGCGGTCAACGTCAATGCGTCACAGGTGATTGACGATTTACTCCCAAAGTCTGTTCTTGCCTGGAACGGCAAATTTCAATGCGAGAGTGAAAATCAGGGTCGCAGCAGGAATCCAACCCAAGCATTCTGGGTGGCAGTGAAGTATTCTACCACAGAGCCACGCCATGTCTTGAAACTGCTTTAGAAAAATACCCTATGCAGGCGTAATGTTGGTAAAACGTCAATTGTAGTTGCAGTCCTGGATGTGCAACTTTATAAACATTACATATGTACTCCTCTGATACAGGCGTGACGTCGGGTTAACGTCCATTGCATACTTCAGTGCCATCCACTGAAGTTGGTCTGCGAAGCACTAGCCAGGCCTACCATCCTCGTAAGCACAAGTGCTACATATCAGTTTACCGCTTCTGGTGTTGGTAATACCCATGTTGTTGTTGGTATCGTTACGCAACTGTAAACAACTGGTTGTATAAAAGATATGCGACTGTTCAACATATGTCTGCGTGCAGCATTTGTACACATCTCTAGCGTCATTTCGTAAAGTTTCTCTCAATAAAATATTAGCACCACAGTCACTTCCCTCCGCATGTTTCGCATAACATCGATTACCATGGTACATGGGATCTGCCGAATTTTCGTGTTACGTTAAATACAATTGTTGTTAGCAGTTCTCTCTCTTCCTCTTTTACTCTTGCTACCTCCCCTTTCTTTTCCACAGCGTATGGTAGTAAATGGTATCTTTGTAAAGTTTACATCCAAATTTTTCCTTGTTCTTCTCGGTATATGCTCACTAGTTTGTCGAAGGAATACGTTTCTGAAGAGCATTATTCTAAACCACTGTGTCGGAGTGCAGTGTTGTGTAAACGATATAAAATTTAGAAGCTTTACCAAGAGTACACAATGGCGGCAACAACGTTGACAAATAGCTCGTTATTTTCATCTTGCTGTCCCGTTCTTTCTTTTGATGTAGTGTTCGAATCATTAGCACAGCCCTGAAGCCGTCTGTTCAAAGCGCAATTGGGGAGCTCAAATAAAATGCAACCATATGGCTTTTTCAAGAGTGCCTACGCGTAAAATACAAATCTCTAATGAAATATATATAAATGACGATTTACATCATATTTGTGCGCCATGGTGGCATAGCGATTGCGTTGTTTGGCTGCTGACCTAAAGGTCCCGGGTTCGATCCCGGCCGATGAGGACCGGTTGCAATAGAGACGATATGCTCGAGGCCTGCATAATGTGCCACGTCAATGCACGTTACAGAACACCAGACGATAGAATTTTAAGGCACCCTCCCCGACGGCGTGCTTCATAATCGTATCGTGTTTTTGGCACGTGACACCCCACGAATTATTGTCGATGTTGTATTCAACCGGGAAAATTATTCGCTGACGTAATCACCTACAAAAGGATCATGTATAAGAAAATTTCCTTGTTGCAAATAAATACGGGGGGCAAAGCCTGCGAAGTGCTGCAGTATTTTGACATCCACATATACCCTCTATTCAGCACTGGCTCATTTGACAGAAACCCGATACATTCGCAGAGAAAGCCAAACGTGTTTGTAAACATCATAAAAAAAGCTTCTTCTTTTTTACATGCTTCTGGTGCTTAAAGACTATTCTGGTTCTTTGATCCCGCTCCTCAACTTATAGGAAAGCGTAAGCAAACGAAAATAACCGGTGATACGTTGAAACTTTTTTGAGCAGAAATCATGATGCTTTAGCTATTCTCAGTAGAGAAGCGAGGGGGCTAGAGTGAACGCCCTCCGAATCGCTGAAACCAGAACTGCGTTTTCTTCTCACTTTTTCCTCGAAGCCGGTGATCTCCCTCCAACTCCAAAGGTGGAGCTTGTTCAAGGAAGTTGATCCTTCCTGTCAACAGGCGCACAGGCGCGCCGAGATGTAGCAGGCGCCTCTCTACCTGCCAGCCGTAAGCCTAATAAACGACTCGTCTTGGCTTTTGGGATTCTCGCACGCCAAAGCTCTCTACAAACGTCTGTCCCTCAAAACAACATTGGCACCTCGGAGGAGCGAGCTCAGACGTTAGGGCTCAAGGCGGACTGCTATCAGCTGAAACAAGGGTCTGCCAAGGAGAGTGTGCAGGGCGGGAGGCGGTGTGCTCAGTTCGGATAACAACATAGAACGAATGGACAACTTCAGATTCAGATTCAGATTAAGATTCATTTATTTCAGCATTCATTGTCAAAACAAATGCTAGGACTAGAACATCCATTCCTAGCTTGCGTTGGCTGATTTCAGAAGCCTTATCAGTCCAGCACGCGTAAAAAGGCAGGTGAACGTGGACACTTCCTTACTTTTGTTATCATCTGATTCACATAATTCTTCACCTCGCTATCGCCAGCGGTATCTCATAGCATAAGGCTATTATAATCCTAGTTATTCGACGCACAGTCTACGATGAAAATACACGTACACACGGACGGTACAAACGTCCATTTCCAAAGAACGCTTAATGTCAGATGCTTTGAATGCTTCAAATATGTAGAAAAACAAAGATAAAAAGTTCACCGACGATTACGCTACTGCTTTGCCAGTTCTGAGCGCAGCTTCGGGTTGGGGCAAGGCCAACTCTGTTTGAAGTTATGGCTTTCCGCAAGGTACCGACTACACCATAAGCCAACATTTTTGAGGAGTAGAAGAGCACTCACTAACGCCGTTATTCATCTTTCTGTGGATAAGCGAGGTAACCGCTACACACCTGTAAGGTTATTATGCGAACTTTGTTGATGTGTCATGTGGCTGATGACGATGAAGAATTATGGCTGAACAGTTTGCAGCGGGTGAGAAGCGTTAAACCACACACTCGTTGAGCTATTAGCATTGTGTGATGACTTGTTGTTATATTACTCTTCTGCCGCGCTATATTACATAGGTTAACGCGATTCGTTACCCGACATGACGTCTGTATAGGGTCTTTTCGCATATTGGTTTCAAGCAGCAGGGTTGCTTTGTGGTAATATACCCGACTGCCACGCAGAGGGCCGGCGTTCAAATCCCATTCGTTCCTGGCTTTTCATTTCTTATTTTATTTTTTCATGTCTATCGGTTTTTTTTTTCATGTCTACCGGCTACGCCACCGACGGTCACGGAAACGACAACGGTGACGTCGCTAAACGAAGGAACGGGTGCCTAAGAGCTGCATTCTAAAAAAAAAAAAAAAAAAAAAAAAAAAAAAAAAAAAAAAAAAAAAAAAACAAGCACAACCAATCATTTGACGGTATTCAGAGGTTTTAATTGTATAATCAGCTGTAATGACCCACCATGCAGAAAACCTGCTTGTCCTTGTGGATAGGAAAAGAAATAGCGCGCCAGTGCCTTCATAACCAACACTGTTTGTTGTGTAATGTTGGACACCGCCGAAGCCGTTCGCTGATCTTTCTCCTCCATGACGCAGGCGGGACCTCGGCTCTCAGGAAATACCTGCTTGATGAAACAGACTTCTTTAAGAGCGGAGATTTTCGTTGCATTGATTAGTGGGAACGGAAACTATCATTATCACGAATCAGCGCACGCTCCCTTCGCCCTCTTCTTCATCTTCTGCTTCGCTCCCAAAACACGACAGCCGATTTTTCCGGAGTCGCCTGTAATAACCCACATGGGTGAGAGGAGAGTACAAGTACAGAGAGAGAGAAAAAAAAGACAGAAAAAAACAAAGAGAAAGAAAGATATATAGAAAGAGAAAAATCATGGTGAAAAAAAATTCTTCGCGAGGCTCCGGGATTCGAACCCGCTTAGGCACGATCCGAAGGCGAGCGTCTTAACCCTTTGAGACGCTATGTACACAATTGTGTACATGACTTGTTTTTGCTCCTTGTACCAACAAGGGACTAAGAGAGAGCGAGATACATTGAGCTTCGGATAGATTGAACCTGCTGCAGAATAATTTGTCTTCATTTAACTTCATTTCGCTGAGTACTGTTGCGTATGACCACATTGCTGAAGGCACTACCCCGTTCGACGAGTCGTTCGATGAGCCGCGTCCTGCGAGCCATGTTAAAGGTATACTTTTTCTTGGCTGTAAATGGACATAACGAAAAACGAATTTGTACTATATTTCTAGCCCGAGATTTCATTCTATTTATGCCAAAATAGAGCATGAATGACTTCAGGATAAACAGATATTTAATTACAACCTAATTAGAATAAGTTACTATAACACACATAAATGAACATATTATTGACATTATTTTTGTTGCAATTGTATATTGAGTGCCTTGAAATAGCGTTGTATTGTTCTGACCCAATTTACAGACAGTTCTTCATAGGTGGCGTCTGAAAGGGTTAACCACTCGGCTATCCAGGCAAGCTGACAGAACATAGCATAGCCTTGTATAGTATGCTATAGCAAAGGGGTAGAAAGCAAAGTGTGGGAGAGGAGGAGAGATGTGAGGCTGAGGAAGAGGGAAGAAGGAGCGGATAGAGTAAAGATTTGCACATAAAAAAGAGAAACAGAGATATCGAGAGAAAAATGCAGAAAGAGAAAGGAATAGAGAAAAAGAGAAAGAGTGAGACAAATATACGAAATAAAGCGAACGAAAGATAGAAATAGCAAGAAAGAGAAAGAAAGGGAAAGAAAAAAATTCAGCCACCTTTGCTTGGCGGAGACTGATGAAACACCCACGCTGAAGGCGTGCAGTGGGTTTGAATGAACTGGGAAGGAAGGGTAAATGAAGTGGGTGAATGATGTTGAAGGAGTGGCGGTAGCTGCAGTGGGCGTAGGGGTGAGCTGAGGGAGTGGTGAGTAGTGGATGTGGTGGGAGGAGTGGCACATATTCGTAGAGAGATTTACCCATTTTCTGAGGGTAAATTTCACTACGATCTATGATCTACGACGGCCCCCGGACATGAAATTCTCGGCTAAAAACATCTTCACTGTTTAAAATATAGAGAGAAAGAGAGAAACAGATATAAGCTGAGACAAAAAACACAGAACAAGCAGAGATTAGAGAAAAAGAAAGAAGCAGAAGAAGAAAGAACAAAAAAAAAAAAGAGAAACAAAGAAGGCCCCCCTACTCGGAACTTCCTTCAGGCTTGGCATCCCTGGTGTGAAGCTGCCTTAATTTTAAATGCGAAGCATTTCTTTGCGCACTGCAGGCACTTTTAACGTTTCCATCTTAGTATCTATTCGGCCTACATGGTGCTAGGCCGCACCATCGGGTCGTGGTGTACTTGTCTCCTTACCCTTTTGACCTCTTCTGTATTGTGCCATTTGTCAGCTATGTGCATTTTTTGTTACGCTGATCTGACTTCTGTTGTTCTCCTTATTGGAAAGTGTTTCAGTTTTTGTAATGTACAATGGTGAAAATGTGAATGTATCCCTGTGCACTGATATGTCATGCATAATTTATGCTCTGTACATAGTGTAAATAAATTTTTTCTAAACAGTATCTATTTATCTATCTAGCCGCCTACGTCTGTGTGCTCTCGTGATCACCCCCATAACTTGGGGTAAACCAAAATTAGTGTGGGAGGGTAAGATGGTTTGACGATATGACTCGCTGGTCATGACATCACTAATGTGACTATCCCGTCGCGTACGTCGTCAAACCCTTTCCGCCAGACACGTGTGGCACATACCCGTATACCAGGGGCGGGTATGCGCCACAGGTATGCGGGTATGTGCCACAGGTGTTTGACACTTTGTATCTACCGAGGAACGGTGAGAGCAGACATTCGTAATTTGAATGCGAGAGCGTTAAGAAAAACTGACGTCGGCAGCGTTCACCCGACGAATGCAAAGAATATAAGTTATGGTCCAAGCAGGAATTGAACCAAAGCATTCTGCGTGGCAATCAAGTATTCTACCACAGAGCCACGCCAGGTCTCGGAACTCCTTTGGAAAAAGACCCTATGCCGGCGTAATGTTGTTGAAACGTCAATTGCAGTTGCAGTACGGCCCATCTAATTTTAGAAATATTACATATGTACAATGATACAGGCGTCACGTCGGATTAGCGTCAATCGTACTTAAGCGCCATCCACTGAAGTTGGTCTACGTAGCACTAGCCAGGGCTACCATCCCCACAAGCACAAGCGCTACATTTAATCTTGCCGCTTCTGGTGTTGGTAATTCCAATGTTGCCGTTGGCATCGTTACGCAACTGTGAATAACTGTTTATATAAAACATATGCGACTGTTCAACATATCTCTATACGTACAACATTCGCTCATATATTCAGCGTCAGTTGGTAACGTTTCGCTCAATAAAAAAATTACAAAACAGTCATCTTCCCTCCACATGCTTCGCATAACATAGATTCCCAAGCTACGTGGGATCTGCCGAATTTTTTTTTCTTTAATGTTTGCAAAGTGGCCACTGTTTAGCTTTAGAGGAACAAAAATAAGGTTTGCTTGTCATACAAGTGTCTCCAATCCGTGCTGCGTTCCCGCTATGGTCGTCTGGTTTAGAGCGACGGCGGCAAATATAAAATTGCGTTTCATATTTGTGCATGCAAATCCTTTGCGCAAGTAAGCATATTTTCATGTTGTATCACAACTTTCCGCCTATGCGAAGGCTTTCCCATTTCTGGTTTGACAGAGTAAGCTGTTAGCAGCTCCCGACCGAACCCGATTTTGCTGACAGTTGCTCACCACCGCTGCCGCAGCTGCAGCCATCGCCAACGCCGTTGCCCATCGCCGCTATCGCGCGCATTAGAAAAATTCGAACGCAGGCTTTCTGTGCTGTAAGCAAGGTTTATACCACCGAGCTACGCCATTGATTGAATCTTTTACCAGAGGAGATGTTTAAGCTTCAGTTCCAGCCATGACCGGTGACCGCTCAAAACTCGGCGCAGCTTTCCATAGCGAAGGGGAAGCATAGAATAGCCATGTATAGTATATAATAGTAAGAGGTGGGAAAAGAAAGCAATGTTGGGAAAAGGGCAAGTGAGGGGAGGAAGGAAAGAAGGAGGGGAGAAAGTAAAGCATAGCATAGCCACGCATAATAGGTATGTATAATAGCCATGTATAACAGGAAGTTGGAGGGAAAGACAAGTGATGGTGAGGAAAAGAGAAAGGAGGAGAGTAGAGGGTAAATCATAGCATAAACATTTATAGTATATATCGAGGAGTGGGAAAGGGAAGTGAGAGTGAGTAGAGTGATGTAAGTGTGAGGAAGCAAAGGAAGTGGTGAGTGTATGAAGCATAGCATTGTTTTGTATGGTATAGTACATCAATGAATGGGAAAGGAAGTGAGGGTGAGGGAGAGGGTGAGGCCACCAGCTCCGCTGTCTCCTCAGTCTTCGCACCACTAGTGCGTGGCTGCCCCAACTTCTTTTGGAAAAATGTCCTATACAGGCATTATGTATGGCGAGGAAACGCGTTGACAGGTGTAATACCGCGTGTCAGAAGAGTAGAATCGCGCCAGGTGTCACACCATGTGAACTACGTAATGAGAGTGTAGCTCAATGCTTCCCAACGATTACAAGGTTATCAAGCCTAATTCTTCATCGTCCACGTCATCATGGTGCACCACACCAGCAAGAGTATGCAGCTTCGCAGATGCACATATTGCATTAGAAACGAAACGCGTTGTGGCTACCTCGAAACTTCACTTGCAGTACGCGCCCTAGGAGAGGTCATAGCGGCCTTGTGAAGACCGCTCCACCAGCTCTGACTGGCCTGGCGTTTTGTTTTTATTTTTCGTTTGATGACAAGCCTTCAATATCTCGCTACGCGGCTGTCAGTAAGTTGTGTAAAAATAAGCATAGTGACTTCTTTTTCCTAGCTTCAGTATTTCGAGCCTGAGAAAACATTATAGCTTGGTCACTCCTACTTTTGGCAGGCGGTCTCATTCGACGGAGGAGCCACATAACGCTGTGTGTGCTCGGAGAGGAACGATTTTCGCGCAGTCATCGTGCGTCACGTGACAGCGAGCGCTTTTTTCGTTTCCGCTACCTCGTTGACGATTGCTGACAGAGCGTTCTCCAGGATGACAACCCCGAGCGCAATTTCCGGTTGCGTACATTGAGGGTCCCCCCACAGGCGGCTCTTTCGAAGGGACACCTGCATATGTTTCTACGTTTATACGTTTCTGCCGCCTCGGCAACAGATATGGGACGATGACTCTGCGTGGTAGCCGCAAGAAGAGGTCACGAAGATCTACTGCTTACTGGTTGCTCGCACTCGATGCAATAGCCTGCAAATTCCATATGGTGCAGCGCATATGGGAGCTCTTTTTGGTCTGCTTTTAGATGCGAAGCATCTTATGCTCGGGGCTCTGTCCGTCCCGCGTCCCCCGTCCCGCGTCCCCCGTCCCGCGTCCCGCGTCCGGCCACTTTCATGAAGTAGGGAAGCACCCATTGTGCGAACCAGAACACTGTAGTAATATGAAGGCCGTCAACCCTACTACAATCATCAGAGTCATGGCCGAAAGCACAGAGAGGCTGCTTAGTAATGGCTAGGCAGGTTGTGTCTGTCGCCCAGGTTGACCCCATTCGTTGAGTCATGGCCGAGAGCACAGAGAGGCTGCTCAGGAATGGCTGGGCAGGTGGTGTCTGTCGCCCAGGTTGACCCCATTCCTTGATCTTACTTGCATGTATTTGGAGGGGGCTTAGTCCTTCCCGCGTCCCACACCACCACAACGCATGCGCGTCCCCTCCCCCTCTCTCTCCTACGCTCACCCCCTTTCTCTCCTCTAGGAATCATCTACTCTACGGAGCGGCCCCCGCGTCCCTCATACCCACAGCGCATGCGCGTTCTCTCCTCTGGGAATCCTCTACTCTACGGAGCGGCTCCGGCGTCCCACATCCCCACAGCGCATGCGCGTCCTCTCCCCCCTCTCTCCTCTAGAAATCTACTCTACGGAGCGGCTCCCGCGTCCCACACCCTCACAGCGCATGCACGTACCCTGCCCCTCTCTCCTCTCCTACGCTCCCCCCCCCCCCGTCCTTTCCTCTAGGAATCCTCTACGGAGCGGCGCGCACGACAGGTGGTGTGACAGCTGCATACTCCGCTGTGGGCACCACGGTAGTTCCGCGGTATGAAAATGACGGAGCGCGCGCGCCTCATTCTCTCTCCTGTGCAGCGCTGCGATGAGCGCCCGGGCCGCTGCCGCGAATCGGGAGCGGCGACGTTTCTCCCGCTCGAGCTAGCCATCTCCCCACTGCTTCGCATCCACACATGGTTCCCTTTAGCGGGAGATGGGGAAGATTTTTTTTTCTTACGGAACTTTGAGGAAGAATGAATGCAGTACATCAAGATTCAGCAAAGGGAAAAAAAGCAAAAAAGAAAACGGCGTTTATTTTACTAACATATAATCACAATTTACTGCTGCAAAGGTCATTTTAGCCATATGCTTTAATTATATAGCTTTAGCATTAATATCAATCAATAATGATCCACCCACAAAAATATAGGGATGCATAAAAGGCTACAGGCACGGCAAGTAAACATGTTCTATTAGTAGCATTACAAAAGAAACAGCAACATATTCGTCCTTTCAGGTTCTTTGATCTACAATACTCATTGACTAGCCGACGAAAAAGTTGTGATCAGTTTAGAATATAATACAGCCTATACGAAAATATAAACGCCAATCCTCTGATTCGACGTTCTTGCTAGATTTTCTTTCAGTGTAAATATGGCCCCATTGCTTAACTAATCGAATACTTCTGAAACAATTTAGTTCAGAAGAATGTGTGTAGACATGTTTACAATGCGTCGAAAACAGGATGTTTGTTAGAAGCTCGCTATCTTTCCCCTAAAAGAAATAATAATAACTGCATATGAAGGAGCAGGCCGTTCTTGTGCCTTTATCGGCGAACTAAGATACAAAAACGCTAGCGGAATTGAACGATGCTGAGCTCGCACATAAGCCCTGATGATGTTACACGCGTACCTTTGAACTTCTGAGATGAACTTGATGTAAATAAATATAGATAAATGTGATCACCAAGTATACCGACAACTGCGTCCATGCATCAAGAACATATTACATAGTTCGCGCAGAATCTTATGCTTATTCCGCATCCCATGGCCTTGAAAATGACGCAAAAAAAACAGCGTGTCATGTAAAATGTTCGAAGTCACCTGTCAGAACGGCATTCGTGCCTCGTGGCAAAAAAAAACACGAGCTGCACTAACAAGCGCACTGCACGCGATATACCAAAATAAAGTGAAAAATAAATGAAAACAGGAGCGTGCTCGTCGCCAGGGCTCGAGGTGCGTTGATAAGCTTGCACAATACTCCGCGGAGAGCAAGGTGAGCGCGAGCAGCCGCAGCAAAACGCGGTGAGGCGGAAGTACTAGATGCAATGCGTGAGAGTACTTCCACCCAAATGGGCGTAGAACGGGAAGCGTTTGGTCCCGCTAACTGCGCGCCAGACAACATACTCCATCAACAATAACCTTACAAAACGCGCACGTAACAAAAGAAAGAGAGAGATAGAGAAAGAGTAAAAACGAAAGACAAAGGATGCGCAAGCTGAGGGTGGCAGTCTTCGCGCTTTCCGCTCGGCTACCCTTCACCGCTGCTGGAGATGAAGCCTCGACTATGACGGCGGGAAAAAAACTTTCTCGGTCGATGAGAAGAACAAGCGTGGACGCGTTCGAGCGGACACGATTCCGCCGTTGAGGAATTTTGTGCCCTGCTTCCTGTATGATGCAATTGGGGATTCTTTTCCCCGGGAGGGAGCTCGCATCCCGCCGGCGTTGTGCCGGAGTGGCATTTCTTACCTGGTGCTCCCGCCTTGAGGGCGTGGCGCAAGTCAGAGAGAAGAGAAAGAAACACGCGCGTCGGAGTGATTAAGACTACGTGGGCTTTGATAATAGTTGTGCGCCGAGCTGCGAGAATAATCATAAAGTGATGAACAAATATTTCGTGAGAAACAACGGTGTTTTGATTCGAGGCTTTATAGATGCTGTGACGTAGATAACTAGGCCACGTTCAGAGAAGCGAATCTCGCAATCACATCTTTTGTTTCAGAATAAGCTCTGCTTAACGCACAACACATATCTGTCACGAAACACAATTGCCACTCAAATCGTGCTCATTAAAACAGACACAAACAAACTGGCAGGAGTGGCCGCGGACAGCTGTTGTGCGGCGAGCTGTTGTGCGGCGAGCCCGACATAAACACGTTTTCATCGCCACCAGCTCCAGAGCAAGGCATTGTGCCACCAACCTATAAACACGAAACAGAAGTGAAGACAAAAAATGAAGAAAGCTTGCTATAGAGAAAGTCAGCCCCATAATATGAGCCAGCTGCTGAATCAACTGAGCCCTTCGGACGTCGCTCTAATTGTTGATGGGCTTATAGGGGTGCACTGAGTTCCAGATACCGCACGCTTGCCAATCCCAGTATAAACAACACTCTTTTTCGCTGTATATACCCTTGCACATGTGGTTTGAAGTTAGACGCTGACAATAAGAATGAGAAATAAAAGACAATTTGTGCTCACGCATCGGACTCTTGGATACAAAAAAAAAAATGTGACGAAGAAAGTCCAGTTACGTATGTTTCAAGATATGATGCAATGATTGTGCAAGAATATGTGTAATGTTGCCGACTTATCGACTAATGGATTAAACATCGAAGAAACTTGCCTCGAAACTAAAAGTCTTTCGCCGTCAACTGTTTTTACATTGCACTAATAGGTTTGATGATTAGTTACTACTGGATGTTCGGCCAATGCATGTGATGCTGCCTTAATTTGCCTGCAATCGTAGCAATTCTGTACTTGGTGCTCTAAAAGTTACCTGCGACGTCGCCCCCTAGCTATTCAGGATTTCATCGTGTTCTTGATGAAAACCATACGTTTAAAACAAAAGGAGTAATTCTTGACTTTAGTCTTCATTTGGTGGTGCACAATTCACGCTGCTATTTTGGCATAAGTAAAATTTATTTATCAAGAAGTTTGCACAGCAATATCACTGCAGCTAAAAGAATTTCTAGGAATGCTTGTTGATGCATAAAAGTTTTGGTTGTGTTCAATGGGTTCTTTCTTTTTTTTCTGACCACGAAGAAAAAAAATCACGCCATATCCTCGAAGTCAATGATGATGAGTGGGCGAAGCTCGATCGTTTTCATCCATGGCAGAAAGAGAATGTGTGGTCTGGAACGCGCTTATACTTCATGGTCATCAGCGTCATCGTCATCGTTATCACGTGTAGTGGGTACATTCCACTATACTGCGTCATCGTCATCTTTATCACGTGGAGTGGGTACATTCCACTACACGTGGCTACCTACCTACCTACTACTGCTACGACAACTACACAGGAGGGACAGACCCACACCCTAAGGAGCTTCGCCCCTAAAATATGAAATAAGAAGTACGACAGTTGCTCCAACTGCATAAGGGTGAAGCAACCAAATTTGTTTTCGGGTATTTTGTTTTAGATGCGAAGCATCCTATGCTCGGGGCTATGTCCGTCCCGCGTCCCCCGTCCCCCGTCCCGCGTCCCGCGTCCCGTGTCCCGCGTCCGGCCACTTTCATGAAGTAGGGAAGCACCCATTATGCGAACCAGAACACTGTAGTAATATGAAGGCCGTCAACCCTACTACAATCATCAGAGTCATGGCCGAGAGCACAGAGAGGCTGCTTAGTAATGGCTAGGCAGGTGGTGTCTGTCGCCCAGGTTGACCCCATTCCTTGAGTCATGGCCGAGAGCACAGAGAGGCTGGTTAGCAATGGCTAGGCAGGTGGTGTCTGTCGCCCAGGTTGACCCCATTCCTTTGATCTTGCTTGCATGTGTTTGGAGGGGGGCTTAGTCCGTCCCTCCTTCCCGCGTCCCACAGCGCATGCGCGTTCCCTCCCCCCTCTCTCTCCTACACTCACCCCCCTTTCTCTCCTCTAGGAATCCTCTACTCTACGGAGCGGCTCCCGCGTCCCACACCCCCCACAGCGCATGCACGTCCCCCCCCCCCTCTCTCTCTCCTCTCCTACGGTCCCCCCCCGTCCTTTCCTCTAGGAATCCTGTACGGAGCGGGGCGCACGACAGGTGGTGTGACAGCTGCATACTCCACTGGGGGGCGCCACGGTAGTTCCGCGGTACGAAAATGACGGAGCGCGCGCGCCTCATTCTCTCTCCTGTGCTGCGCCGCGATGAGCTTCCGGACCGCTGCCGTGAAATGAGAGCGGCGACGTTCCTCCCGCTCAAGCTAATTATCCCCCCCCGCTGCTTCGCATCCACACATGGTTCCCTTTAGCGGGAGATGGGGAAGTTTTTTCTCTAGCGCACACGTCAAGTATAGAACGCAAGAACAAGTTAGACACATGTTCATCCTGGAGTGCCTCGCTGGATATAATTTTGTGCAGCGACATTATGCGCATCTCATGCACGGTGACTAAAATGATGACTGCGGAATGACGACAACCGTGGGATAACGATGCAATCATGACGACGGAATGACAACAGAACGATGACGACACTGGAATAGTTGTACGACACAACGACGGATATGGAACGGCCACGACACCATAACGACCGGATGACGACTTCCATAATGACTACAATAATGGAACAATGATGACGACTTGACGAAAATAACTGCCTAATGATGGCATGACGGCAGCGGTTGGGCGACACAGTGTTGTGGGCGAATTAGAAACGGGGAAAGGATGAATACAACAACACGATGAATGAATGATAACAATAGAGAGAAGGGAGAAATAGGAGGAGGAGAAGAAGGATAAAAGAAAGGCAGGAGGCCGGGAGGTTAACTAGTACAGAGCATGGTAGGGTACCCTGCATTGGGGAAGGGTGGGGTATATAGAGACAGCATCTTCGCACTCAAGGCCCTCACAATATAGACAGAAAAACATGTATTCACGGCATTTAGGTGAAAAGTGATGATCAGTTACCAGATATGAATCAGCCTATCTCTTACAAGTGAAGTCATCGTTTTTTTTTTCTAAGAATGAAGGCAAGGTGGTGGACAAGGCTTGTGCTGACGTTTCAACTAACGTCTGTGATTGCGTTTATCAGCTGTCGGCTCAAGGGTGTTAAGATTGTGCTCGAAGTAATATTTTCGTATCATGGATGTCATCACTTGAGGTTTTCGCACGATTGGTGTGATGATGTCCAATACAAAATATCATGAGACGCCAAGTTGCTATGTACAAGCGTTTCAATGCGCATGAGTCTACTGTACCGCTGTTAATTTAGCTGTTAAAGATAAAAAATAGCATTTTAGAAACAAAAGATGGCGGCACTTAGACGCATGTGTTAAATAGTATCCGGTGTTTGCATGTATGTACAATGTCCGGCACGAGCAATCACGTAAAACAGTATGCAGCCAACAGCCGAAGCATGAGTAGGGACATGCAGAGAAAGGTGAACTTTAAGATTACAATGACTTAGTGCATTAACAAATTGTGTTGCTGGTCTAGTCCATTCATTCGAGTAGCGTAAATGAAAAACGCGAACATTTCACGTAACAAGACAGGCATTGACAATATCTTGTATTTATTGAGCCTCATTTCCTCATGAGACGTGTACACTTGTTTATACTTTATTCAATTTTACACCTTCATCAACATTTTTGCTTGTTAAGAATAAAATTTTACAGGCCATGTTGATTTATGGAGTGAAAATGACAATGAAAAAAAAATTAGCACAGCTTGCACAATGTCACACAAGCCTGCAATAGCAGAGCTGGCGGCCAGGAAGCAAAAGAGGAAGAAGAGGACCAAGATTAAGAAGATAATGAAGAGAGCGCCTACCTGTTGATAATTATGGTGG
Organism: Rhipicephalus appendiculatus; assembly: GCA_030522465.1. Lineage (NCBI taxonomy): Eukaryota > Metazoa > Arthropoda > Arachnida > Ixodida > Ixodidae > Rhipicephalus > Rhipicephalus appendiculatus. The sequence continues at coordinate 70,905 of JALIZH010008855.1, read as the reverse complement.
TTTCTCACGCCTACTGCACTATACATGGCTATGCTTTCTCTCTTTTCTGTTTTTTGTATATGTAGCCTTTATATCGCTTTCTCTCCCTGTCGGTTTCTCTGTCTTTCTCTCCTTTTCTCTCTTGCTTCCTTTCTTTGTTTTTCTATTTTTGTCTTTCCCTTTCTTTCTATATCTTGGTTTCTCAATCTCTCTCGCTGAGCAGTCGGTCCCTCGCCTTCTATATTTTTATCTGCCTTCTTCAATTTGTTGTTTTATATGCGAAGCATTTCTTTGCGTACTGCAGGCACTTTTAGCGTATCTATCTATCTATCTATCTATCTATCTATCTATCTATCTATCTATCTATCTATCTATCTATCTATCTATCTATCTATCTATCTATCTATCTATCTATCTATCTATCTATCTATCTATCTATCTATCTATCTATCCGCCTACGTCTGGGTGCTCTCGTGATCACCCTCTTAATTTGGGGTAAACCAAAATTAGTATGGGAGGGTAAGACGGTTTGACGAATATGACTCACTGGTGATGAAATGAATAATGTCACAATCCCGTCGCGTACGTCGTCAAACCGTTTCCGCCAGACACGTGTGGTACATACCCGCATACCACGGGCGGGTATGTGCCACAGGTATGCGGGTATGTGCCACAGGTGATTGACAGTTTATATCTACCCAGAGACGGCGAGAACCAGACATTGGCAATTTTCAAGGCGAGAGCGCTAAGAAAAAGCTAACATCGGCAGCGTTGACCAGACGAATGCAAAGAATAAATGTCAGGGTACCAACAGGAATCGAACTCCAGCATTCTGCGTGGCAATCAAGTATTCTAGCACAGAGCCACGCCAGGTCTTGGAACTGCTTTTCAAATAGAACCTAAGGTTCGTGAAACGTCAATTGTGGTTGCCGTGCTGGCTATCCAATTTTATAAACATTACATATGTACTCCTATGATACAGGCGTGATGTCGGGTTAACGTCCATTGCATACTTAAGAGCCACCGACTGAAGTTGGTCTGCGAAGCACTAGCCAGGCCTACCATCATCGTAAGCACAAGTGCTACATACCAGTTTACCGCTTCTGGTGTTGGTAATACCCATGTTGCTGTTGGCATCGTTATGCAAGTGTAAAAACTGGTTATATAAAACATACGCGTTTGTTCAACATATGTCTGTGCGTAGAACAATTGTACATATCTTTAGCGTCATATTTTAACGTTTCGCTCAATAAAAAAATTACAACAAAGTCACCTTCCCTCCGCATGCTTTACGTAACATCGATTCCCAAGGTACGTGGGATCTGCCGAATTTTAGATGTGAAGCATCTTATGGCGAAGCTTAATCCGGTGGTGGTGGTGGTGGTGGTGGTGGTGTGCGGCGTGACCTCCCTTACTGCGCATGCGCAAGCCCTTTCAAAAAAAAAATAAAAATAAAAAACCTCCTCTCCCCCCTCTCTCTCCTCTAGGCATCCCTCCCCGCGGCATCCACACCCTCACTGCGCATGCGCCTCCCCTCCTCTCTCTCCTCCTATGCTCCCCCCCCTCTCTCCTCTTGGCATCCCTGCCCACTCTCCCACTGCGCATGCGCGTCCCCCCCTCTCTCACCTCTCCTACGCTCCCCCCTCTCTCCTCTAGGCATCCCTGCCCACAGCGTCCACACCCCACTGCGCATGCGCGTACCCTCCTCTCTCTCTCCTCTCCTACGCTCCCCCCTCTCTCGCCACACGACGCCGACGCAGGCAGCGTCTGCTAGCGAGTTTCTTGGTTGAAAAAACCGACTGCTCGCGCTGCACAACCGTTCACTGTCCATCCCGTATATATGGCAATGGATCTTGACCTCCAAGGTGGTGCCGGTGGGAGATTTCTCCTGTGCGTTGTTGAACAATAAAAATTCGCAGCGTGCGCGTTAACTAAAAGCGCACTGCGGGTCTCTGTGTCCAGTCGGAGTCTTCTGTCTCTAATTGCCCATTAGCAGCGATTGGCATGTTCCAGCAGGAAACACCGGTCCATCACTGCGTGCTTTGCGCCTCCTCAGTTTTCTCTCCTGCGCAACGCTGCAATAGCGCCAGCGTCAACGCCACCGCCAGTGTAAGCGTTAGCGCCCGCTGCTTCACATCTACACATGGTTCCCTTTAGCGGGAGATGGTGTAATTTTTTTTTCTTTATTTTTATCTCTCTGTAGTCGGTCTCCCGCCTTCTGTATTTTACTGTTTACCTCTTGCTTTATAACTCTTTCTGTCTAGATTTTTCTGTCTTTTTGTCTTTTTTCCCTCTCTTCCTTCCTATTTCTTTTTATTTATTATTTCCCACCCCTCTCTCTCTGTATTCAGTCTCTCGGCTTCTATCCTTTTTTCTCTGTCTTCCTTTCCTTTCTGTTTCTATGTTTCTATTTCTTTCTGTCTACCTCTGTCTCTCTCTCTGAACTCGTTCTCCCATCCTACTTTCCCTCCTTTCTAACCTTTCACATCTCTCACCCTCACTTACCTTTCCCAACACATTTATGTACGCAAGAGTCCGCCGCGGTGGTGTAGCGGTTGGGGTGCTCGGCTACTGACCCTAAGGTCGCGGGTTCGATCCAGGCCGCGGTGGTCGCCTTTCGATGGAGGCGAAATGGTAGAGGCCCGTGTACTGTGCGATGTCAGTGCACATTTAAAGAACACCAGATGGTCGAAATTTCCGGAGCCCACCACTACGGCGTCTTTCATAATCATATCGTGGTTTAGGGACGTTAAACGCCAGATATTATTATTATTGTTATTATACTACACAAGGCTATGCTGAGTTCTGCCAGCACGCCTGGATAACCGAGTGGTTAGGACGCTCGCATTCGTATTGTGCGTTTTTTTTTTTTGTCAATAAATTCTCAATTTCTTTGTTTGTTTTTTTTTCTGTCGGTGTACTCATTCTCTCCCGCCTATCAACTTATTATATCACTTGCCGTACAAATCGGCGCATGTCGTCTGATAGCGAGGCAGAAGACGAAGAGGAGGAAGGTGATGAAGAAAAGGACGAAGATAGCGCGTCTCGGATCATGAGGATAATAATTTGCTATATAAGACACGGCCAACTTCGACCTTAAACGGCTTTGCTTTAAAACATGCCTTATACAGCCCAGCGAGCTCACCCATGTAGCCATTAGAAATCCTAAAACACCAAGCTGATGTTTTGGTCGGCTTGCCAAGACGCCAGTGTTGGTGATTCCCTTCTATGGAACGAGCAGCTGAGTAACCAGGACGACAGTGTTTATTTATTCATGCATACTTGTATTTGTCGAACCACTAGGCTGCAATTACGCAAACAAGTTATCTTTGGAAGCTCTCTAGTAGGCCTATTTTTTATATTGGCCATAGAAACCATGAACGGTCTCTGTCAAGAAGAAGTTATGTCACATAACACTGCCAACTCTGATTCTGAGACGAAGGTATGCTAGCAGCATTCTCAGAATTTTATTTCGGGAACTTGCCACATAAAGGTAGCTGCAACTTTCATATTATTACCGCATTTTGTTTTCTTTGTGAATGTGCAGGGTTATGATATTTGCAAAGCTACACAGTAGCCGCAAACAAAAAATGACCCAACTATTCAAAGTTTCTGAGCCAGAATTCGATTATGTTTAAAGGAAAAAGAGCATGAAATGCATATCCTTGGACAGCGCCCCAAAATCCCGTTTCATTAGCTCTGTGAACCATGCTTGCTTTTTGGCAGCGCAGCTGTGTGGCAAAGCAAAACTATCTTTAACAGGAAGAGAAACAGTTCACTCTTGTGAAATAAGGATGAAACAGCTGCAGAGAATTCGTTTTACTATACAAAAGGCATGGAAAACGGACCGATCGTCGCTTACATAGTCATTGTAAAATGATTTAGAATTCAGACTCCGGACTACTAGAAAGCCGAATTGGCCAACAATTTTTGTCAGCAAAGCAACGCCAAACCAAATTTCGTGAAGTGGCAGTGACTCAAGAAAAATGCCAACTAAATTGCAACCAATGTCGTCATATAAATCGTGGTGGAGGTATGGAAAATGCCATCCGTCACGTATGGCGCAGGTACGCACGTCGTGTGCTGGCGTGCGCCTTGGCAGCAGGTGGGTGGGGGAGGATAGGGGTGCTGGTCTCCTATATGGCAAGTTTGAACGTCGGAAAACATTTGCCACTGTTAGTAATTGTGAGTGCGTGTGCGCGCGTGTGTGTTTGCGTGAGTGAGTGGTGAGTGAGTGAGTGAGTGAGTGAGTGAGTGAGTGGTGAGTGGTGAGTGAGTGAGTGAGTGAGTGAGTGAGTGAGTGAGTGAGTGAGTGGTGAGTGAGTGAGTGGTGAGTGAGTGAGCGAGAGCGAGCGTGCGTGCGTGCGTACGTGTGTGTGTGTGTGCGTGCGTGCGTGCGTGCGTGTGTGTGTGTGTGTGTGTGTGTGTGTAAGCAATCCGAAGTAAGCAATCCGCGTTTCGAGCTGCTGCTCAACTTATGGTCAAGCAGTACTGTGGTCCATGCGCGCGGTTACTCCTTAAAGCTAAGACAGCCGATATATATCATTTCATTTTCGAGAAAACTGGCCAGAACCAGAAACAAGCGTAGCGGTCATTGGGAAAGATATTGCCAAGAACGGTACGGAAATAGAAGCTAATAAAGCAAGAGTGCGTTAGTTGGCTGAAAGGCAATGACCGTCCCCTGTTTCCAAGCGAAAGGGCCTTGTGGGCTTTTTTCGTTTGGCTCTGAGCTTGTGCAATGGTCGCCTCTGCGGGCGTGGGACCTAGAAGCAGCACGAAGGCGTGCCTCGGGAGGCCAAACGCTTTCTGCTTCCAGTTACTGTCTATATTCCGACTCTACCCTCCGGGACTTCATTGTTGCCCGTTGTATTTATGACGTCGTACGTTCTGCTTTGGACGTTGGCAGGGCGGCAGGCGTGCTTCTCTGCCTGACCACCTCCGGCTGCCTGTTTCGGCTTTTGTGTCCCAGAGCGGAGCCGCACTTTTCCACAAAGAAGGGGCCGAATTTATCTTTCGTTTTACTTGCCGCCCTGCCACGTCCAGTATAGACGCACGAAAATTGGGCACTACCACGTTAAAGTTGTTTTATTTTCTCCTTTTTTTTAACGCTTATATAAACTTATAAAGGGCTGGATTTTTATAGAAACGTGAGCAGCTGAAGTGCTTTTTTTTTATTTTGTGGTTGTTGTTGTAACGTCGAGCATTTCTTTTATTTTCGATGTAGCAGGTTTAGTAGATTTTGGGACGCATATGGCGTCTGCTAGTCATTTTCACAGAAAACTGAAAGCGGCAAAAAAGCCACAGGTATAGAAAAATCACCGCATAAAATTGCATCTAAAGGTCATCTCGTATAAATCAGACATTCAGGTCCTAACGCAAAAGCTATTAGAATAGGAAGATAAGTTTATAGCGAACATGACACTAAATTCGGCACTCCGTACAGTCACTCGGTGAAGTAATACGTTGACGCATAACCTGACAAGGAGCGGACAAATTAAACGCACACAGTTTGATGTTGTATAAATTGTTGCTTTCCATACTTTCCAAACATATCACTCGCTTCTAAACATCTGTGGAGACCTATTAACACCGTTCTTTCCGATGTGCAACTTGGCTATGGACATTGGCTGCCCCTTGACACTGGGCCTGCGTTCCAGAGCAATTATATTCCGCCAAATTGCTGTCTTTTAGCGCCGCATGGAATACGGGAGTTCATGTGTCTGCGAGTCAGTGACCGAATGACAGATAACACTGACAATCTCTTAACGTTTCACAGTGTTTCTTACGCTCTTGTTAACTGTTTTTAAAATGTGTTATTTCTACTTGAGTGTCACAACAGTCGAGTGGACTCTCTACTGAATCGTTGAAAACATTAGCGCTCCGAATTGTCCTCAATAAAGTGGGGTATGCTTTGAATGATTCTTGCTCTTAAGACTAAGCGGAAACACGAAGAAAAATTTGATGAGTTTACGTCAAATTTGTGATTACACACAACCATGTCCAAGACAACAGATAATGAAACCGCCGAAAAAATACGAGGCATTATGCTTTAGTTTTTATTTTAATTGTATTAATTGCAAATGGAACATTAATTGATGTGGTCGAAAAGGAACTTGTAGCGAAACCACAACCTCCTCACTATGCTTCGCATGCTCCACTAACTCAGCTATGATGCGGGGAAGCTTTATGGTCAACTGCCGGCTTGTAGAAGACAACTCACCGATGATTACAATACTGCCCATTGCGTATTCTGAGCAAAGCTGTTTACGTGTTTCGATTTTGCGATAAATTGAGGCAAATGCTTCTGCTTCGGTGGCATGCACCTCTGGATTCTGGCGTCGGCGGCGTTGAGCCTCTGCTTGGGCAGCTCGTTTAGCAGCAGCGGCAGCCGACGCACTTCCAACCAGTTGCGTCGCTCATTGTTCAGAAAGAACTGGCTGGAGGCTATTTTGTATGTAGGTACAGGGTTTACATTAACAAGAGAACGCCGTCAGTAGCGTGACTGGCGCGGACAATTTCGTGCAGCTGATTTCACAACAACCGTCGCAAACGGAGCCTAGCGCAACTGCCCCAATAACTGAGAGACCTTGGAAGGCAGCCCGTGGGCGGGATTCCACAAAAAGCAGTCGCCGACAGGCATCCGTTAAATTCATGCCGCGCTTCATTTGCATATAATGGTATCGGTGAACGCCCTCGCCGCATACTTTAATGATGACGTCATCGACGACCGCACGACGGCACGCACTAGTTTGGCGGCGCGGGTGGCCGCCGTGGCACCTGTCGTCTTGCCAATGTCGTTCCCTCCTTCTCGCGCTCTTCTTTCTATCGCCATCTTTCATCCTCATTTGCGCTACGCGTTCACTCTCTTTCGTCCTCGTTTGCTCTGCCGGTTTACGATGACGCCGACGCCGCTGAAACCATGAACGGGCGCCGAAGAGCTGCGCTATAAAGTCAAGGTATTACGTGACGCCATCTGGAAAAAAAATAACCATGGCAGCAAGACGACAAAATCCAACCGACTCCGCTTCGCTGACCCCGATGAAACAGCTAAGCTCGGGACGCTCCCTTCGTCAGGCTAACACATTTGTATGATTTGCCAGTTTTTCAGAAATGTTATGCCACTGCCCTTTATTAAACACTCTTTGTTAAGCTTTGAGGTGGTGTCCGCCGCGGTGGTATAGTGGTTAGGGCGCTCGGCTGCTGACCCGAAGGTCGCGGGTTCGATCCCGGCCGCGGCGGTCGCATGTCGATGGAAGGCGAAATGGTAGAGGCCCGTGTACTGTGCGATGTCAGTGCACGTTAAAGAACACCAGATGGTCGAAATTTCCGGAGCCCTCCACTACGGCGTCTCTCATAATCATGTCGTGGTTTTGGGACGTTAAACCCCAGATATTATTATTAAGCTTTTGAGGTGGTAGTATAGTCACTACCTTTTATAGCCACAAAGTATCAGGTGACAGTGGTGTGACTATGGTAACACGTGCACCGTTTGTTGGGCTAAGTGTTGCCACCGTCGTTTTTTAGTGGAAAGGATTAGCCCCATTTCCGTGGCCCATACGCGTTTATAATGATGATAGTTTTCTGCTAGGGCTGCATATATTTCTGTGTCACATAACCCCTTTGTTGGGACTAACAGTTGCCTTCATTTTTAGTAGGCCAGGGTGGGTTGTGGAATTCACCCAATGTCTGTGGCGCATACCCGTTTATGATGCCCACAAGCGTTACCATGGATCCCGGACTTAAAAGGCTCGACCCAAGAACAGCTTTGCTGTTAAAAATCAAAATATGTAGTGCGCTGAAAGAACATTCCAGATTCACCGTCATGACCTCTTGGGGCGCTGGCTAACACTCCTGAGATTAGATATTCAGAGATAGCAAAAAAAAAATAACAGCCGGGGAACAGCTGGTGGCGTACTACATGTGTACTATATACTTTGCATTTCCAATAGAATGAAATTCGCCGGTAAGATAGCGACGCAATGTGTGCCTTCTAGATGTTTGATACTAGCACATGATGGAATAAAGATGTTTTTGAAACCTCTGTATTCAATATGTGCACAAAGGTTTTTCAAAATAACGCAGCTGGTGTGCGTCATTTGGCCTCATCGGCCCAATGCAAGAGCAACATATGATGCCCAGCATTAACGGCTCTCCAATAGGGAAGTATACAGGGCTGGTCAAAAGTTTGCAGGCCACGCTTCCATAGAAATACATCGGATAGTGGCCTGCGAGCTTTTCACCCCCCCCCCCCTGTACATACCACTTTAAATCAACAAACATTTCCAAATTCTTAGCAGCCATGGCAAAGTGCTTAACGTGCATGACACAGGTGCAGCTTATTGATCTCCAGGGGTAAAGTGAGTATGGTCGGTACGATGCCTTCCTCTACAGCGCGCCTCATAAACATATCGTGGTTTTCACACGTAAAACCTGATGTATCTTCTTCATCTTCTTCTTTTTCTTCTTCTTCTTCTTCTTATTATTATTATTAAATGCGAAGCATTTCTTAGCGAACTTCGGCGACTTTGAGCGTATCTATCTATCTATCTATCTAGCCGCCTACGACTTTGTGCTCTCCTGGCCGTATCGTTAATGGGATTTATACCAAATTTGGTATGGCATAACATGACCGTATGACGAACATAAATGTCTGGTCATATCATGAAAATCATGACTAACTTGTCATGAAAAGTATGATTTACATGCCATGGCCGAAGTGCTCCTGAGGCCGTTTTCTTAACTTGATATAACCAAAAATTAGTACGATAAGACATTTCTGCATGGCCAACATAAATGACAGGTGGTAATATGCAAATAATGACGTGCATGTCATGAACCAACATGATTTACATGCCACGCTCATGGCGTGCTCGCGGCCGTTTCGCTAGCTTGATATACACCAAATTTGGTATTGAGTGACGTGACTGTATGACGAACATAAATGACAATTGGTAATATGGAAATCATGACATGTCATGTGCGACATGACTTGCATGCCACGCTCATGGCGCGCTCGCGGCCGTTTCGTTAGCTTTATATACACGAAATTTGGTATTGAGTGACGTGACTGTATGAAGAACATAAATGATAAGTGGTAATATGGAAATCATGACATGTCATGTGCGACATGACTTGCATTCCACGCTCATGGCGCGCTCGCGGCCGTTTCGCCAGATAGATATAGACCAAATCTGGTATTGAATGACATGACTGTATAACGAACAAAAGTGGGCAGGTGGTAACATGAAAATCTTGGCATGCATCTCATCTACAACGCCATTTACATGCCATGCTCATGGTGCGCTTGCGTCAAGTTCGCTAGCTTGATATACACTAAAAGTGGTATTGCGTGACGTGACTGTATGACGAACATAAATGACAGGTCCTAACATGTAAAACATGACATGGACATTATGTAAAGCATGATTTACTCCTTCCTGGCCGCTTCGCATTACATCGATTCCCACAGTGCGTGGGATCTGCCGGCTTTTATTATTATTATTATTATTATTATCATTATTATTATTATTATTATTATTATTATTATTATTATTATTATTATTATTATTATTATTATTATTATTATTATTATTATTATTATTATTATCATTATTATTATTATTATTATTGTTATTGTTATTATACAGCCTTCCTATTGTAGAGTACAGTCGTGAGCAATATGAGAGTGAACACCGAATTCGCGTTTACTGAACGATTACTTGTAATTTGCTGACTGAATGTGACGTATGTTATTGCAAGGGACACATTTGCGCTTGCAAACTGCGTTTATTCTCTGTGGCCTTAAAATTGTAATTTGAGTGTTCCCTCTCGTATATCTACCGACTACGCTTAGAACTCCAAATCATCCGCAATTATCCTAAACGCGCTCTTCGGTCGTTAGTCTTTATAGTTTATATACAGTCAAAGAGCACCTGCCCACAGTTCTCCAATTATACAGTGCACAGTACTCTAGGTCGTTCATGTTTTCTTCGAGACACTTCACAATATACGGCTCTAGCACGTTTCCGTTCCCCTTTTGTAAACCAATGTTGCATTTCATGGATCACTTGGGTAGCTGTGACAGGGTCCGTGTTCGGAGACGCTTAATGTTTCCTTATTTAGCAATATCGCCCTTTTTTCTCATTGCTCAGCATATGTGTAAACATCCCGTAACATTACTGGTACTGACTCTTAGGCGAACTGGGAAGAACTGATGGTGGATGAGCCAGCGAGACGAGGGCAATGGAAGAAGGAGATGACTAAAGCGCAAGGCTATTCATCCCTTTCTTCAGTCTCTTGCATTTTTTTTTGCTCGTCCTATATGACTCATAAGATTAATCTTCGAATAATACGAAAGTAAACACAATTTCACGCATCCCGATTGTGCAGCTGTGTGCATCCGATTAATAAAACGCCGGGTTTAATTAGAATGGTTTGAACATGTGCGTTTGATCTGCACATTTCCCTCCCTAGCGTATTGACGGCTACTTTTGAAAGAAAGAAAACGAACGAAAATTAAGTGTATTCTAGTAAGAAAATATTCTAGTAAGCCGAAATTTCAAGGTGCTATCCCTCTGAACGGACTTTCACCCACTTGAAATAAGAGTCAGCTGGATTCTGTAAGGTCATTAAAAAAAAAAAATGCCCCCGCCTCCCCGAAGGGAATCGTGAGGAAATGCGAATGCATTTCGCGCGCGCTTCACTCCATTTATATATAGTGGTTGTGGTTCGAAGAAGGAAAAGGCGCCTAATTTCTGCAGCCCGGTCGGGAGCACGGCGCAGCGCCTGTTTTTTTTTTTTTTTTGCTTTTTTTTGTTTTGTTCTTCTTTTTTTATTTTTGTTAATTTTTTTGTTCTTTTTTTCCTTTTTTTTCTTTTTCTTTAATTTTTTTTCATATATAGGTCCGCCGAGTTCCCGCGATGCGAGCGCCCTCACGCACCAGAGCGCGCTCCTCCTCTCCACTCACTATAACACCTGCCGAGGCCGCCGCGGACAACGCCAACGCCGGATGCCTGACATAGCCCGACTAAGAAATGCATTCGCATTTAAAACTGGGGATGCGTAAAGCACGCAGCGATGGAGCGGTGTTTCCTACTGGAACATGCCAATCGCTGCTAATGTGTAATGAGAGACAGAAGACTTCGACTGGACACAGAGACTCGCAGTCCGCTTTTAGTTAACGCGCCCGCTGCGAATTTTTATTGTTCAACAACGCACAGGAGAAATCTCCCACCGGCACCACCTTGGAGGTCAAGATCCATTGCCATATATACGGGGTGGCCAGTGAACGGTTGTGCAGCGCGAGCAGTCGGTTTTTTCAACCAAGAAACTCGCTAGCAGACGCTGCCTGTGTCGGCGTCGCGAGGCGAGAGAGGGGGGGGGGAGCGTAGGAGAGGAGAGAGAGGGGGGGCGCGCATGCGCAGTGGAAGTGTGGACGCTGCGGGCAGGGATGCCTAGAGGAGAGAGAGGGGAGCGTAGCAGGGGGAGAGAGGAGGGGAGGCGCATGTGCAGGGATGGTGTGGTTGCCGCGGGGAGGGATGCCTAGAGGAGAGAGAGGGAGAGAGGAGGTTTTTTATTTTTTTTTTGAAAGGGTTTGCGCATGCGCAGTAAGGGTGGTCACGCCGCACACCACCACCACCGGATTAAGCTTAGCCATAAGATGCTTCACATCTAACATCTGCCGGCGCTCACCTCCTCAACCTATCCTCCTCCTCCTCCTCCGCGGACAACGCCGACGCCGCAAAACGCCGGACGCCTGACATAGCCCGACTATGAAATGCATTCGCATTTAAAACAATGATGCAAGAGGAATGTCGTGAAAAATTTATTTCCGCACCTTACTTTTGTGCGAAGTGGTCTATTCCGGTTGTGTCAAGAAACAACTTAAAATACTGGGCACCACCATTCAGCCCTCAAAATATCCAAACTTCCAAACTTCCCCTTTCACGGTGCTCTTAACGCTTTTCCTTGTTAAGGGGCGCGCCGGTCACTTTATGGTCGGCACCCCGGTGACAGGCTCTCGTCCACTTTAAGGTCATGCGCTTTTTTTCTCGTTCGGGTTTCCTAAAGATTTTCATTCACGTTCTTCGTTCGTTCAGCTTATATTATATGAGCCCACTTGTTTTTTGTTTTGTTTTTTTGTTTTCCAGAGTACGTGAATAGTGTCCTCGAAGACAAAATCGCTTTTAGCATTGCGCCAAACAGCTCTTTACTCGTTGTGACAGGTCGTCACTGAAAGTTCCTTTATAACGGGAGCCCTTGAAGGCTAAATCTTTTTTTTTTCCTTTTACGACCATTGTGAGACGCTACCGTCCAAACAGTCCTCCTCGCAAATGTTCCCAGAGACACGTTCCTAACCGCACTGCGGTCGTCGCTTCGTTGCAACCGAGTTTAAAATGACGGCCCTTTGGAAAAGCTAAGGAAGAATGAACTGTGTAGGGCCGTAAAAACCTTCTAGGTGTCTCGCAAAGCGTGCTCCATGAATTGCTTTAGCATCCGATTCAATATTATTCTGTATAGCGGATCGCAAAACAAGAACTGTAGCTATACAGATAGACAAGTCAGCCTTTGTATTTATTTATTTTACTTATTTATTTTACATACTCAAGCCCTGGGAGAGGGATATTGCAGGGGTGGGGTTATACAATACAGAAAATAATAGAACAGACAAAAACATACAACAGAAATCACAAGAAAAACCATTAGCAACAATAGAGTAATAAAGTTTCTGTTATGCATAATCATTTTCAACAACCATTTAGAGTGAGAGAAGGCAGTGTTACTGCTTTAACAGTGGACAGTTCGCATTGATCAACGTTAGCGATCATCAAGCTATCTTTGCACCACTTTAGCTAGCAATTGCCGTCATTTAGGCAACTTTAGCAAACTCAGCCAAGCATTAGCCAGTGCTTAGCTGTTTGACTATTTCTCACAACGCGAAAAATGTACAAAGTGTGAAAAGAGAAGACGCTTCGTCGAAACACTGACTGACTCCAGTTGTATTTCTTATTTCATCACTACTCATATCTTGCCATTCATGCGGTCTCGACTGTCCATATAAAAAAAAAAAAAAAAAAAAAAAAAAAAAAAACCAAACCCAACTTTAGCAACGATGCATATTATGGTGACTCTAAAATGCAGTCTTATCAAGAGCGAATCTCTTAAAGCTCGATGTAAAACGTCGGGTGTCCGCATAAAACCCTCTCCGCCGTTGTTTGTCACGCGCCGTTTGTCGCCCGCCGACGGAGACAGCCCGCGCAGCCGCAACGTCAAGTTTACCCACCTCGCGAGCTGAGTACGATAGACGAAAGACCCGCGACTCTACGGGGGAGGTGCCACAGCCAGCTTTGCACGTAAGTTCTAGGGCTGCAATTTGGACAGTCTTGCATGGTCTGTGACAGGCTGTGGTTCGACTCTACTTTATCTACGCCAAGGAACGAACTAGCATCAGCCAAGCAGGCCACGTTAAGCTCCTAAGATCCACAAGCTTAGTGGTTTCGTGAGTTTTACACGGCTAGTGCAAACTTCTTCTCCCTTTTTTTATTTCTTATCTTGTGATAACGTAGCAAGACTATAGAAATTTAAAAGGAAGCAAAGTTAAACTGACAAACATCTGATTGGCTAGGCTACGCCGATAAGAAGCGGAAAGGAGTGCGGAATGATGAGAGAGAAAGACATATGAGAAGCGGGACGCTAAATTGGTGCACGCGTGCGGGACTGCACGACCCAGTGGAAGGCATTTGAACAAAAGAGCCCAAAAGCTCAAAAGTGCCTTCACTGGCGCGACAACCGACCAGTGATAGTAATGGTGCGCGCGAAGTTCCTTCAGGGAAAGCGGCCGATAGACCGGTCCAGCATGTATGAGGACAAGAACACTGGTCTCCTAAACGAGCTTAGAATTGACTACCAGAACAAGGAAATAGTATAGATGGAGCAAAGATGAACTTCGGTGGTGTGAATGATAACTTTAGAAGTTTAGCGCACGCAGCTAATGTTCATAAAACTAGTGCCACAGCAGATCGTCCTCACACAGACTTCCGTTGACTTCGTGTAGCCCGCTTGTGGGATAAGTTAACCGCACAAAGAATCTATAGCACACGCCCGTGTACGAAGTGACCGGTGTCAGATGGTGCGCTCTTTATTTCCTCTGAACATCGCTCTCCGCAGCTGTACGGAAACGCGACGGACGTACGGATGACTTCCGCCTCATTCCGGAAGTGGGATAAAAAGAGGTCCGGATGCTTTATACGGATACCAAGGTTACAAAAAAGAATGCAGAGTTGAAAGACGGAGGTATTGCTAGCCCGGCCAGCTTGCCTTTTGCAAAAGAAACAAAACTGTTAACAAAATCAGCGAGTATCGGTATAGCCTTCCGCTTTTTTTATGTTACAGTATAGGTAGAACTGACATTTCCGGAGTAAAAGCAAAAAGTAAACCTCATGATTGTTATTGCTGCAGTAAGTGTAAATGTGCAAGAAATGAGACGTTTCCAGAGGAATCTTGGAGAAAGGAAAAAGAGTCATCGCCGAAAGACATGGTGTCCACGTGATTTCTTTTCTATATCCGTGTTCCTTTGAAACTAACGTTCGCTGGCGTGAATGCGCCTGTTGTGCATGAAGGGAAGAATATGATCAGTGACGTTTACCAGAAAAGACTTGGCAGTGACGTGGAAGTACACACAACTGAGTGTTTTGCTGCAGTCCGATCGTCAGATCAACCGAAAAGATTTATCCTACACTAAACGGAAGTCATTAGGCGCGCTTCGGAGCGCGCGGCGCCCTTTATGGTGTCTGTGTGCATAATCTATCTCCCATTCGAGTCACCGCTAATGACCGAAGTTGCCGCCACAACCGACAGTGGCAGCCTGGGGAAAGGCGGCATTGGTTTCGGCAGGCCTCCGAGTTTGGAGGCCCAACCCTCTCGGATTCAGTGCTGCCCCACAAGCCGAATACATTCTCAAGAAAGCATTAGCGAACATAACGCCAGCTGGTTGAAGAACTGCGTAAAGCAAACTAGTGTTCCGTTCACGCCTCGCGTGTTTAGAAGAGGTGTAGGACTACAAGTGACAAGGAAAAAGCGCGAAGATATTGCCTTTCACACTCGGTGTTTCTCTTACAATATCATTCTTTCTTTACGCTAGTCACAGAAACTTATAATACTGATAATAAATGTTCAAGTTTGGCACCCAAAACCCGCGAAAATATAGTGAGGGACACCTTAGCGGAGAGCTGCGGAAATTTTGATCACCTGGGGTTCTTTAACGTGCACCTAAATCTTATTGCACCGGGCTCAATTGTTTCGCTTTCATCGAAATGTGCCCGCCACGTACAGGAATCAGTGCCACAACCTTCGGGTCATTAGTCGAGCACCATATCAACTAGAGTACCGTGGTGCGGTCACATTCATTCTTACAATATTTAAATTCAAACCGTTTTGGTCGCGCACTATCTCTTGATGAAATAAAAATTCCCTTATAGCAGTACAGGAGTCATTGATTGAGTGAAATGCTGGCATACGCGTACTTCTGCCGTGATCGCGAATTCTCAGTTGAGGTAGATCAACTGGCGAGCAGTTTTCCATTGTATTAACTCTCTTCGCACATCTGTAGACGTAAATACACTTTAGGCAGAAGGGGGAAAATGGAAAGGTTCGTTTTTTCGACGTAGGTGCATAAAACCTACGTATATTTTCTTATAATTGTTTCACTATATCGTGAAGCTACTTTGATGCAAGTTTTAAAAAAAGCGACAGCTATTAGGACAGGACGAATACCGACTGCATCTGTTCCAGAGCTTCGCGTAAGGCTTTTTTATAACGCCAGAAATTTATTTTATCTTGGAAATGCCAGTGGATTTTTTTAACGCTTCTAATGATTTTTTTTTCGCTACATAAATGTCGAATGATCAACGCCACGTAAAGAAACTTCTTCAAGGCCTGGAAGCTCCTCGCATGACGTGTCACCAGTGGGCTGATGCTTGGCTCGCGCGAGCTCGATAATGAATGAGCTTTTGTCGATTACAACTCCTGTCATTTTAGTGACAAACGTTCTTATGCTGAAAAAACTACGGATCTTTGAGAGCATAAATTAGCGTACACATTTCATTTTGCTTTTGTAGTTTCTTTTATTCTAAGCACTCATGCACTCATTTATTTTTAAGCGTGGCGAGTTTCCGTTTTCTGGACTTGTCTGCTCCCTCTCCGCAACTATCTGGCACTGTTCATTGGCCTTTAAAAACTCTCCCTTTTCTTAAAAGTTCTTCCACAACAACACAGTTGTGTGCAAGTTCATTCGCAGCGGACATTACAGTGTAAACAAGGGCCTCCTCTGTATATTTCCTTTACGAGGCTGTACAGCGGAAGTGCGGGTGAAACATTTATTACCGTATTCTCAATTAGTACGCCTTTACAGTTGTCACATTTTCGCCTCTTGAGGGTAACATGCACTGCGTACTCTGTCACATACGCTGACACCGGTAAAATGACCTGTAGCTTTGATATCGCTCAGCAGTCAAAGCGACGTCCCAGCCTGTTCGTTGTACGTTTGCTCTTTTTTGAAAGTCCTCCTAGTTTTGGTCGTTGTCGGTTGAGTTACCAGCGGACGTGCCAGGCTGTGGTAGCGTGCTTTCGCGAAGCTTGTTTGCGCTTTCGTACACCTGCCTGCTAGATACGTCGCACTGAAATCCAGTCATGCGCCTGTACCTCCCAAAGTGATATTTAAGAAAGTTTATCGAGGAGAGCAATATACATGTCGTGCTCGTCAATAGAGTACCTGACAATATTCACGAGAGCTTGGGTTGTCTGATGAAGAGCACGATGGGTCTGGTCACTGAGTGTGCAAGCGTTAGTTTTTTTCCTACCGTGTCTCCAGCCAGGCCAGAAAGTCGTAGAGGAAAGCAACACACACAGAAATAGCCGTAGTTGCCACAATGGAGTCGTATTATCCACAACAATGGGACACTAATAAAGGGAAAATAGACAACCACCCAGTTGTAGCACGAAGCCACAAGGAAATCTGTACGGATTTCTCAGAAAGAAAAGCTTCTTAGTTGCCGAAAAATTCGCCCTGGTCCGGGGACCCCGGACCAGGACGAATTTTTTGGCAACTAAGAATGACCGCAAAATAGTGCAGCGCACTATGCCGGAGAGGGCAACTGAGCAGGAGCAACAAACCAGACACCCAACAAAATGAGCAACATTGAGATTAACTTTCCTAAAGGAATTGTACTCATTACAATGCTGAAGTTAAATATATTGACCCCAATACAAGGTAAAGGGCAAAGAACACATGATTGGGACAAGCGCATCTGCGTCTTGTGTTCCTTCTTGTCCTGGTATTTGCGCCAGTCAAACGAACTTCAGCTATGTTGTCAACTAGCCTATCATTATGACATATTCCTCACGATGAATAAATTCACGTAAGTTCCCCGTGTTACTGCGTAGCCGTGCAGAGGAGAGTGTTAGCCTACACACAAACACACACACACACACACTCACACACACACACACACACACACACACACACACACACACACACACACACACACAAACACACACACACCTATGGAGGATAGTTTGGATGACACTTTATATACACTCCGACTGGAGAGTATTGCTGTTTACACTTAATCGTGAAAATAGCGAGAATTGGTGAGACCAATCAAGACCCGGTGAGACCTCGCGAGAACTAGCGAGCTTTCGCAAGACATAGTCAGAGCTTCCGCAAGAATGCTCCGGAATAAAATGAAACAGAGTGACAGATATGTCAAAATTGCAGACAAAAGTGACGCAATTCTGGCCTTTCATCCGAACGCCAAGTCTTTTGTCAGTGTCAGGATCAGCTGCAGCTTGAAAGGGGAGGTTCCCTTCGGGTCAGTGCCGCCTTCCTTTTCATCACATAAGGACAGGCTGCGATGCTGGTGTTTTGTTCAGTACTTCATATGTAACCGGATACACAATCTTAGGATTGTCCAGGAGCACTCACGTGGGGAAATTGTGGCGCTTTGCGAGCACAACTTTACACATTCGCACCGGCCTGTCTCGCCCTAACGGTCATTTAGTAATTTCACGAAAGCTTGTAGAAAGAGATGAAAAAGTCCCACATTTTGTAAAATTTTGTTTGAGGCATATTCTAATACCCTTTTCTCGGTGTCTTGATTTGTAGTTAAGTAAATCTTCGCATGATAACTTGTAATAATGAAAGGGAAAACTCATACCTCTTATAAAAAAAACATATTCCGTCAAAACGATCTTTATAAATTTGGGTGGATGCATTGCGTGTTTGGTGGTGGTGGCGGCTGAGAGACACCGTAATGGCAGTCAGAGGGACGCGTTTTTTCGGTGTTAATAATCAGGATTCGATTTCATACGCCTCCGCATCTGAAATCTTTATAAACAGCTGAACACGGCTGCAAGTTACATGTGCACAAAAACAACTTGCGCGTGTGGATTGTGCACGCGTTGCTATGCAAGTATTGCATGTGTATTGAATCAAACATGATATAAAAATGAGAAAAAAAAGTTCCCTTGTTAAGTCCGTCATACTAACATATGTTCTAACGGTTCTCAGTATCTGTTACTTAAAAGTTTGGTCAATCATTAGTATTCATGTGCAAAGAGAAGGCATATTATAAGGATATAAAGACAAAAACGATGAATACGTCCGAAGTTTCCAAGTGATTTTTCTTCCTCAGACAACAACTTGGGTGTGAAGCACACCGACGTTTAGCTAGCAAAATAATGAGTAGGGTGGTTGCTTTAACATCTTTATGCAACAAACTTACACGCATATAATGGATGAATAATGATATGGCGTTGCTACTAAATTGGTTATCACAAATGTATGAGAATGTCCACTACGCTTCTGTAACAGGCAGATTCCTCGATGTTTGACTACTAATGCTTCATTTCTCACTAATTTCGCTTTCCGGGATATTCGAAGCTATATGTTGAAGCTGTCATTATTGCGCAAAGCACTACAGAAAGAAAGAAAATTAAATTTGATAATACAGACAGGCAATGAACTTTATTAATGTCCTGAGGAAGCCAGTGCTGTCTTAGAGAGGACCCCTGGCTTGTTGTCGACTAATCCCATGCTGGAGTTGGGAGTCCATGCCTCTCCGCTCTCTCACGGGCCCTTTGGACAGCCTTGGACTGGCCTTATTGTTTAGAGTTTGTGATGGCCTTCTCCCAGTCCTCGCTGTTGTTGAAGTCCCGTAACACAGGGCACTGCCTCAGCATGGGGCTAAACTAGAGAATTCTTCCCCAAAATACAGGCAATGAGGATCTAGCTCTGTGTGGAGCCTGCTAAAAAAACCTCTCGATAAGTTCCAACCTGTCTCAACCTTTTCTCCTGTGGCCATCTGAAGAATCTCATTGTATTGCCTCAATCTGCGGCTATACTATGCATATCAAACGCGTTGCGCATAATAGATCAGGCTGCAAACAAAAACTGTCACATTAAAAACTGAACGCTCATTTCAGTCGCATACATTGAACAGGAGCTGATTGCGACAGCCTTTAGTAGTCACGGAATCGTTATGGGCGTCGCTTCGAGTCTCACGTGAAGCGGATGCCAGCTTTATACCGATTGCTCGCTTCGCCAAGTTAGGCAACTATTTTGCAAAGGGGTCCAATTTGCAGCGTACGTTGTTCCTCATCAGCGTGCTTGAATTTCTGGAACAGTACCTCGATAACATAACGCCGGTTTAATATCTCTGCCTGCGTCCTGTGTGAGCGCGATGCATTCCAGAAGATCAGCAGGCACTTCAAATACGCGGTGCATTCTTCTCTTCCAATTGCGCTCATTCGTTATGTCTGCTGCAAGTGTCGCGTAGAGAAGCGACCCCTTTTGCGAAGGTTAGCGACCATTTCTGTGATGCGGTTGCAAAGACTTTGGTAGGCAAACTCTTTGCGTTTGTAACAAATTGCTAAAGGCTAGTTGTTTCATATTGTCACGGGGCTAGCCTCCCGGCTTTTCGTTGGCGTCCGGAACATGAAGGAATCAGCACCACCACCAGATGCCGCGTGGTCGTGACGTTGATGAAGTCAGCAGTCGGTGGGTACAAGACGAAGCATTTTATTAAAGCGAACCTGTGCCCTGTAAACGAAAAGTAAAACTACAAGCGATCCACGCTGTACACCCATAGAGGTGTACAGGGCGTCGTCCGTCGAAAAACTTACCATCGCTGGGACACGCCTTTTTTTTTATGCATCACGCATCGAACTTTTCAGCCATGTCACTGGTGGTCATGCATGTTCCGGAAGAAGCTTGACTATTCACGTCCTGCGCGCAATCTTAAAAAAATGATTTACTATAATCTCGAAGCTTCTCAAACAGCATGGCGTGGTGTGCGCCGAGCGTTGCTAACAGTCTTTGTGAGTGAAATCCGAACACGTCAAAAATAAACCCTCGCGGCAAAATTTAGAAATGAGAATGAAACAGCGCAGCTCCACAGAAAGCACACAAAGGGACGAATCCAACTGGACAAGTGCCCACTTCCGACTGAATGTGTGTTTAAAGGAAAAACAGGCTTCTATGGAATGGCAGAATAGACACGTGTACATCAGTCACAATTGCCAGATCAATACTCACAATCCTTCTTTCTCGTGGTTTAATCTATTTCATCAATGTAAGAGGGGGGAACACTGGGACATTTATGTTGTTTTCGAATACAGCTTTACATCATTTCCATATCCTTCTTAGTTTTCATTTTTCTGCGCCGTTCTTCGCGTTATTGCGGCGCTTACGAGCATGACCATTAAAACACCTCGAGTATTATTCTGCTCAACGTATATCCTCATCAACATTAAATCACACGTTTCCTATTTCGTAGGCATAATCGTAAATTGCGATACTTTATGAGGCTCACTTACTTACGCAATAATTTGGGACATGCTTGCTCTTTTAAACTTTCTCGGCGATTTCGCTGGATGTCAGCAGAGAAACTCTTTCCGCACGAAGTAAAACTGCTGTAAATGTTGCTGGCTGCCGTAACATGCCACCTGAAAGTTCATTTTCTTTATCCTCAGATTTCACGCAGACACTCAAAGTTTTTTGTACAACCCATGAACTACGCTGGGCCTACTTCAATTTCCAAAGACGTACCAGCACCATAGAAAGACTCGAGACAGAACAAAAAAAGGCGTCACTCATAACTTCTTTTATGGTGGTCCCGCATATTTTTTGCATTTCAGTAAGCCTGTACCAACCAGCCCAGCAACAAGTATATCCTAAGGCACAGGACTTAGAAGGTCAAATACGTTTTAGAAAAAATATCCAAGCATACCGCGAGAACGCACTGACAAAATGCCATTTGTAAGAGAACGTGAGGTAGCTGTTTGAGCGCTGCTTTACTTGATAGTTTAATGAGATTCAAGAACCAATGAAAATACAAGCGATGGTCGCCGGACGGAAGTTTCAAGTCCCTTAATTGCTCCCGGTTCCTTTTTCCGCCGGATGTAATTGTAGTATCTCCCAATCAGGAACTGGCAGCTTAGCAGTATTTTTTATATATATTTTTGCAAGAACAGAGAGGCAGGGTTTCGAAGATGCAAGCTCGCGCTTCTAATGAATCGCTGGTTGGGAGCGGCGCGCAACTACTGACAGTCCATAAGGGGTTACAATGCAGGAAAATGAACAGAACTTGTAATGATGCCTTATTTTCCTGATTTTTTTTAAAACAGCCTATCTCTCTTTTTTTTTGTTTTTTGGTTTTTTTGTTAGGACCTGTGATTTCTTTCCACCATAAAAAGGAATGCAGAACCATGCACAAGACCTGGAAGCAAATGGTTCATCATGGATACGTGTTTCTCGAAGGGCGGATGACTAACGACCAGTACGTTTCCATATTGTTCGGCAAAGAAACTCTGTCGAAGGAATGCCGAGAAATAAGTGTGGATCTCTGAGTCATGATATATGGCAGTTCGAAAGAAGTAATGTTCTCCAGGATAAAAAAAAAACTTGCATGCACTTTCCTGAGTGGTGCAGGAGCACTTAACGTAATAGTTAGAGAAGAAAAAAAAACACAGGGTTTGAAGCGGAATTAAACCCAGGCTTTCTGCGTGGGAAATAAGATCGAAACTTTTTTTTTGGAAAAGAAATTATACAAGCGCCATCTAAGATTATGAAACGCGTTAATAGATTTGATACTCCTTGGCAAAACAGTAGCATCCCACCAGGTGTGACACCATGCGAATGGCGTGACCAGTTGATGGTTTACAGCTTCGCACCCATTACCAAAGTCTCGGCCATAGTTCATGATCCTCATTGTGATCCAGGGATGCCACGTGGCAAACAGAAAAAATAGCAAGAAAATTGGAAAAATTAGGCTCAAATTAGCCAACTTGAGCCAAAAGCAGACAATGTAGCCAAAAGGTAGCCACGCTTGTGTGAAAACACTGTCGTCAGTTTTGTTTAAATGACTAAATGCGAAAGCCTCTCCGCGAAATTGTCAATATGTACAGCATGAACACTTCAAAATCAGAATTACTGATATTCAGGCATAAGTTGTTGACACAGGAATCATTTCTTGTACGAAGATAAAGTGGTTGCACTGTCACAAGAATAACAGTCTCTTCACGCGTCTCACGACTGTTATTAGTTAGCGCTTATGTTCCCGCATTCGCCTCTTGTGCCATGGTTTCTTAGGGCTCTCTTCATAAGGCCAGAAATCCGATTTGCAAAGTCGGTTAGCGAAGTGCACTCTGGATGCGGATCACTTTTGTATGTCCTGTTCACTGTGGCTTAAAATGGCGTTAAACAAAAGGGGATCGGAAAAATGATGCCCAATGCAACGTTTTCATCTCAGTCCCAGCCACATATCCAAAATCACTTTCTGTTGTTTTTGTTCGCGAAGACTGCTTCAATTGCAGGTCATAAAAGCGTAGTCTTAGTTAGTATTTATTGTTTGAATCTCCCCACTGACCGTTTCGCTGCTTAGTCCAATGAGTCATCCTTTTCATTAAAGGGACGCTAAGGTGAAACAATGAGTCAGTTTAGACTCATAAATCATATTCTGAAAACAGTATTGTCGTTAATTTCACCATCATAAGCTCATTAATGACGATAAAATGAATGTCAAAGTTTCATTCCTAAATCTCGCGCGAAGTAGGTGCACGTGGCGTCATGGATTTCGAAATGTTTTATTTGTATTTCGGCCACACTGGCTCAAAGAAATTTTCTGCGACTAGTGCTTACGCATTTCGAATCGGAAATGGCCAGTAACCCGACATGTGATAACTGTAGCTGCGAGGAGACAATCGCCCATCTTCTCTGTGAGTGCCCTCGCTTCAGTGCACCAAGAAAAAAACTGTCAAAAGTGTTTGATAGACTTGACAATCCTCCATTGTCGGAGGAAAAGGTCTTAGGACACTGGCCGAAACCCCACCACGGCCCGGAAAGCTTTGAGAGCGCTGTTGCGTTTCCTACGGACGACTAGTCTCAGAGACAGACTGTAAGCAGTGCCGTTTACCGCATCATTGTTCACCATTTTCTTTTCTTTTCTTTTTTTTTTTACATCTCTCTTCTATAATCTTTTATTCCCCTTACCCCTTTCCCCAGCACAGGGTAGCCAGCCGGTCTGAGAACTGGCGAACCTCCCTGTCCTTCCGCTTTTCTTTTCCTCCTCCTCCTCCTCCTCTGCGACTTGGTATGCTAATCTTCTGGCCCATTCAAAGGACGGAGTACTTCATAATGGCTCATTAAAAACTGCGTAGGCATCTATAGACACCGCCAAGTTGAATGACGTCACGGCGATTGGTGCAGGAATATTAATGTGGCGTCGCCACCCGTATTTTGGTACGGACTATCGTTTGCCGTCGTATGCTGCCATCGCTTGGCGTAACGCCGGCAAAACCAAGTATAGCACAGCCATCTGTAGCATACTGAATGCGTGCTCGCCCCAGAGAAATCTTCCTCTTGTTCTTGGAGCGCCTTGATGATGATATCAAGTGCGAAGCACTTTAGGGGCCCGCGGTGTCGTATGCTGTCGTATGCTGTCATCGCTTGGCGTAACGCGTGCAAAACCATGCATAAATATAGAAAAAAAAAAGAGGAAGCAAGTGAGAAACAGAAAGACAGAAAAAGGGAGAGAGAAGAAATAGGAAGAAAAATTGAAATATATAGAAATAAAAGAGACGGAAAACTGGATGAAAAAAATGAAAGACAGCAGGAAAGAAGGCGACACCGAAGAGAAAAAACATGGCTGCCCAGCTCCGCACATCCTTGAGGCTTGGCACCACTACTGCGAAGCTGCCCTAATTTTTTTCTTTTTGCACGTCTTCTCGCCTATCGAGCGCTTTATCGCTGCAAGCGTAGGTAATTTTGGTATCGTGAAATGCAATTTAGTGATATGAGTAAACTTTACGTTTCCCGTTAGCGCCTTTTTAAAGTTTATTGCGGGTGTAATCAGAGTGCCAAATTCAATCTAGTGATATGGAAACACGCTATGACTGCCATTGTTTTGTCACCATATACTCGAATGGCAGTGGCTGCGGTGTCACTAAATATCGATAATTTCGCTTGAATAGAGGAAACAAGAGAGTAGCCAAAATGTAGCCAAGTAACCGAGACATTTTTTTTGCGACCACCAGCCTGAGAGAATAGCCAAAATTGGCAACCTGGTCATGATCCACCACAGCAACAACGAATTATAAGCCTTTGAAGGTGGGGATATTTTCTGTGAAACGTACAGTGCTTGCTGCGCTACTTCGCAAAATGTGTTCATCCGTTGCGTAGAGGGCACCTCGCAACTGTGCAGGGTCGTCCACATCTAAGGTGAACGCGTCATTTGTATTCAACGCGATTAGTATTCCGCTCATTTAGCAAAGCTTCAATTTGGGCTAGTTGGTACGGAATTGTAACGTAGCTGCGCTGAGCGAAATGTACAAACAAATGACGGAACAAGAGGACAGGACGGTTGGTGCGCAAACTTTCAACTGTTTATTTTCGCAAAGCACGTCAAGGATATACACAAAAACATTGAAGATAACAACACTCTGTTACCACGTGTTCTTCATGGAAGCAAGGCATTTTTGGCTATCAGTTCCACGTGCGTAGTCTTAACTAATCTAGCGGTTGTCAATAAAGTTAAAAGCTGCCTCACTGAGGGCGATAGATGGAGAGCTCACGTGATTGTGTGATTTAAACATGAAGTATGCCTCCATAATTTCGCGAGTTCTTTTGGAGCTGCCGTGCGCCAACGTCTGTGTTTGGTTAAAAATGGGATCGCATCCGCATCTTGCACAATGAGTACCTAAGTGCCCTGGTGATTGTTGCATATCTGTGGCGTACCTATGCTCTCTTAATCTTGTGTTTACGCAACGCCCCTTCTGCCCGATATAGCATTTTCCGCATGTGAAAGGAATTTTGTAGACTATGCCCTCGTCACATTCTAAATACTTGTTAACATGCTTGATGGTGCACTTTTTTGCGGGCGTTGTTTCAGAGGAAAGAGGGCAATAGCTTCCTCATGCTTAACAATGGCACTCAGAAGATCACGCCTCCACAAGGTTAGGGATAGTATAGAGCAGCAAGCCACCAAGCTTAAGAACAGCGGATACGCGGCGTCTTTAATAGCTTCGGTAGCTGAAAAGGCTCTAAAAAAGTTTGCTTGGCAGCAAGAATGCACGGAAAGAAAACGAGCCAAGTAAGAACTTATGTGTGATTCCGTATATGCACAAGAGTTCTCATGCTCTTAAAAAGATCGGGGAAAAGCATGGCGCAAAAGTTGTTTTCTCTG
This sequence comes from Rhipicephalus appendiculatus, assembly GCA_030522465.1. NCBI lineage: Eukaryota > Metazoa > Arthropoda > Arachnida > Ixodida > Ixodidae > Rhipicephalus > Rhipicephalus appendiculatus. The sequence continues at coordinate 45,190 of JALIZH010008855.1, read as the reverse complement.
CCCCTTTAAAGCTCAAAGGCCTTTGTAAACAAGTTAATGGTTCCTCTGAAACAACGCCCGCAAAAAAGTGCACCATCAAGCATGTTAACAAGTATTTAGAATGTGACGAGGGCATAGTCTACAAAATTCCTTTCACATGCGGAAAATGCTATATCGGGCAGAAGGGGCGTTGCGTAAACACAAGATTAAGAGAGCATAGGTACGCCACAGATATGCAACAATCACCAGGGCACTTAGGTACTCATTGTGCAAGATGCGGATGCGATCCCATTTTTAACCAAACACAGACGTTGGCGCACGGCAGCTCCAAAAGAACTCGCGAAATTATGGAGGCATACTTCATGTTTAAATCACACAATCACGTGAGCTCTCCATCTATCGCCCTCAGTGAGGCAGCTTTTAACTTTATTGACAACCGCTAGATTAGTTAAGACTACGCACGTGGAACTGATAGCCAAAAATGCCTTGCTTCCATGAAGAACACGTGGTAACACAGTGTTGTTATCTTCAATGTTTTTGTGTATATCTTTGACGTGCTTTGCGAAAATAAACAGTTGAAAGTTTTCGCACCAACCGTCCTGTCCTCTTGTTCCGTCATTTGTTTGTACATTTCGCTCAGCGCAGCTACGTTACAATTCCGCTCATAAGGACGCTCAGACAACCCCAATACCTTTGTCAAGAACAGCCGCTGCTAGGGGAATGACACAATGCCGTAAGCATGGTTTCGCTTGGCGACCCCAGTGTCTGGAACTGTCGCCTACGAGCACTCGACCCATCAAGGGAGCTGCTAGTCCCATAAACACCTCTCTGACGCTGACGGAACCTTACTGTGCCACCTGTAATAAGAAGTGTCTTTAACGAAAGCACACTCCTTTTGCATAGGAATGACATACACCTCCAGATGTGACTCATGCCAGAGTGACGAAACAGAACAGCTACTGTGTTTTTAGGAGCGAAGCTCCTGAGGCCGGCACCCCGCTGGCGCCATCGCCGCCGTCGAAGCTCCCTGGCACAGTGCCAGCTGTGGCGGCGCCTCGTGTGTGTGTTCCTTCCTTCCTCCGTCGTCGTTTTTTACTGCGCTGTTTTTGCCGTTTCAGTCTCCCTCTCACGCGGGAAGATAAATTATAGAGTTTCCTAAAATTAACTAGAGGGGACTCTGGCGCTGCGATCATCAGCCACCATGGGAATGATGGGTAGTACACGGATTTGCCTAGTCTTCGTACTTACGGCTTCGAACGCACTTGTGGCTTTGTTTATTGATGTGTTCTGATTCTGTTTCGGATAAAAGAATGGACCGTTGTGAACTTCGGGAGCCGATTTGAATTCGTGTGCCTAAAAAGGTCAACGTGGTGAAGCTTACCTGCTAACCCTTTGCTGAACTTCGTATTGTGGCAAAGCGGATTCAGGCCACACGGAGCCAAAAGAACGAAGACTAGGCAAGACTAGGCAAATTTGTGTACTACCCATGATTCCCATGCTGGCTGAAGCGCCGTGTGTTGCAGCTCCCATAGACACTAGCGCCAGAGTTTCCTCTAGTGTATTTATAGGAAACTCTATGGGATAAATGAGCTTTATGAGCGCTGGAACGCGCGTGGTGTCTGCACGATGCGCAAAGTGCGAGAACAGGGTTGCCAGATTTGGCTACTTTACGCCAAATTGGCTACTTTTAAAAGGCCACGGCGACAAAAAAATGACGGTGGCTACTTGGCTACTTTTTGGCTAGTATTCTGGCACTGGCATCAAGAGTTAATATACGCTAAAACCTAGCGCAACTTTTAAAAAATAAATGTTCATTCGCACTGCTGGCTGCGCCTCCCTCGGTGTAATGGCTTTTGTGTACTCTGTATACCGCAAGCAATTGCGTGCGCCCGAAACGCATCACGGCCGCCATGCTTTTCACATTACTAATGGAACTCCTCTAGGTTAGGTAGCACTGTAAAGTAGCTGGCGGGGGGACTCTTTCATACTTTCTATCCGCTATCCGCCTCTTGCGCTGCTGCTTTGAGCTGTACAGGTGGCGCCACCAACGACGAACGTTGGCGAAAAGTGGATGCGCGCGGCTCGTATAGAAGCCTTGCGCAATTCGCCCGGATCTCATTGTTTTTGCGGGAATTTTTCATTCTGGTTTGCTATTTGCACTGTCGACGCTGCTGCACTAGTCAGCCATGGATTTTTTTACGTCGACTGTTCTATTTTATTTATTCGAAAATGACAGGCTCGTTTTTTATTACTGTGTGCCCGCGCGATGCACTGCATGCGTTTCTTACGTGCATGCGTCTAAGTTGTTTGCGTAATCTGTTAACACATACGAAATATAAATCAGGCGCTAATCCTACACAAGACATTGCTGACGGCTCAGTGACACTCCTTGAAGCGGAGTGAGTGTTTTCTGCTGTGGCTCTCTCAAAAAGCCACTTAAGGAATAGAATGTCGCACGAATTTCTCTTCGCGATCATCAGGATCAGATTTGGACTACGTCGCAAAGGGGTTACGAGCTGTACATTTAGTGCCGCGGGGCATGCTGGGAAAAGTTAACTCGATATGTACACTTGACTGTCACTGCAGCATTAATTGCCAATTTTCTAGTCTTAATGCCTGCTCCAGGAAGTCACCTGGATTTTTTTTACTCTATTGCGATGGAATAAACATTGCTGTGACGTATATTTTTTTATATATTTAGGTGTCAGGACATGTTGATAAACCAGCTAAACTGAAATCAGGCTTGGCTACTTTTCTGGCTCCAAAATGAAATAACGGCTGCCAGTTGGCTACTGTTCTGGCTACTTTGCTTAATTTTGTGGCTCTTTTTCTCTTCGAGGATCTGGCAACCCTGCGCGAGAATACGAACGCATGCGACAGGAAGGCAGATTATTATCCCTCTCCCTCTTTCTTCATATCTGCCCTCTCCCCTCACACCGGCGAACGCGCGTTCCCGCCATCGAGCGCCGCAGACGCTCTCCGCGTGTGCGGCGCAAACAGGGCGCGCGGCGCAAAAAACACGCACCCCTCTCCCACCTCTCTCCCTCTCCCTGCGCTGCGCGCGCAGCGCACTCACTCGCTCAGTCGTTCCCCCCCCACCGAGCGCAGCAGACGCTCTCCCCACCCGCTCCCAACCCTACCGCCTTCATGAAAGGCAGCAGCGAGATCAGGCGCATAGTCGTTTGCGTCCCATTTCTAAGGAGCTTCGCTGATCGGTTGTATTGGTACACGAAACAACTGCTAGTTTTGTCGTTGCTTTGTGAGCAAACCCAATGTTGTTTGAGCTGCGCTGAAGAAACTAGAGTGCTACAAACCATTTAACCATTTCCAGAAGAGAAGATCATTGGATCGCGGCCCTACGGGTAGCAAGACCGCGAAGTGATGCGGGTTTTGACACTGTTCTTAAAGGGCCCCTCACCAAGTCACATTAGAAATTTTAGTTAGACACTGGAAGTTGTTGTGTGCCCAATGAAGAGCATTGTGCCCCGTGAATTTTTGAAATTCGTTCATAACAAGCTGAAAAAAAAAGCGATTAGTGAAGCAGCGTGAAACCATGATGCCAGGAGGCGAGCTTGAAACCCTTGCCACTCGCCTCGTGAAGCTTTCGCAAGCTAAATCCCTCCCCCTGCCCTATTCGGCATCGCAGCCGGAGGATCATGGGGTGTACGTGCTCATTCATAAACGATGGCGACGATAAAGACAAACGCACCGATGAAATGGCACATAAGAAAAGGAATGATAAAAATTAAGGCCGCTTCGCCTATAGTGGTGCCAAGCCTGAAGGATGTGCGGAGCTGGTCCGCCTTCTTTGTTTCTCTTCGGTTTTCCGTTCCTTTCTTCCTCTGTTTCTTTCCTGTTCTCTTCTGCAGTTTTTTTTTCTGTTTTTCTCTATCTACTTCTATTTTATTTCGTATTTTTTTCTTTCTTTCTCTTTCTATTTCTCGCTGGCTTCCTCTTTCAATTCTTCTACGTGGTTTGTGTTGTCGTGTTTTCCTATAGTCATAGTAGCCATTTCCGCTCATTACACATCATCAAGACGCTCGATGAACAAGAGGAAGAAGACCACTTTTTGGCGTGACCACACGCACAATTCGCTGCAGTTCGCTACGCTATATGTAGTTTTGCCTGCGTTAATATCATCATGAAGGCGCGCGAAGAACAAAAGGAAGAAGACTTGCGTTAAAATCATCATCATCAAGGCGCTCGACGAGCAGGAGGAACAAGGCGTCTGTTTGGTGCGAGCGCCTGCTCAATATGGTTCAGCTGACCATGCAATATGTCGTTTTGCCTGCGTTACGCCAAGCGAAGGACGACAGCATAGACAGCCTGGCCCCCTAAAACTATCCGCACTTAAAAAAAGCCTTGGCAAGGCATTTCACAGATATTTCTGAGCCACTAGACTTTAAATAATAATAAGTACCACGAATATCGTGGAAAAGGTCGAAAATGTATACGGATAAAATTAAGCGTGGCTGTGCTATCGGAAACTCCAAGAGACCAGTAGAACTTGGGGAAGCCGCTTTTGCTTAATCTAACTTCTTGCTGTGCTTCCCCCAGATCTTCTTTTCTTTGGCATTTGCAATAGCAGTGCCATGCTTAACTTTTTTCCTCTATGAATTGCTAATAAAACGCCATGTCACTTCTTTTTTATTCCACTGCTAGAGATGACAACCGACGAAGCGAGCGAGCGGGGAATGCAAGCCCAGAAACAAGTGTCAACACGTCCACGTAACGACCGTACTGGAACGCAAGCACAGCGTTGCAGCGCCTCCACAGACGCGTGCCTTTGAGGACGAACGCTCCTCGCGCGCCCATGTTACCAGCCCTACCGCCGCTCGCGGTGGCCTTCTCCGCATGACGTAGTGATGATGTCGATGCGGAGCGCTCTCGCTTTCTCTTGTCTACGTGGTGTTGTGCCGCTGCGTCCCTGCTCGTGGCCGCCAAACCATTCGCCACGCCGCTCTCCTCCTCTCCACCCCGCAATGCTGCGCAATGCTATTTTTAGCTCGCCGAAAACTGCTCCCGACGACATGAAAAGCCTAACAGCTCCGCTGAAAAATTATTCAGCAGTTTTCAGCCATTCCCCTTGCGCTGGCTCCATTACAGCGAGAGCAGCAAGCTAACACAGCAGATACTACGTACTACTATATTATACCCCACCATACCATGCAACAACTAATGCTACTACATCTACTACCCCCAGCTACCACTAACTGGCTGCTACTGCCACTCCCTGATGGATGAATTAGTGGCTTATAAGGAAATGTATACCGGAGCGGGTAGTGGATATAATAGACACGAGCGAGAAACAGGGGCCACGAGACCAGCGCTCTCTGTTTATCGCTTCTGTTTGTTGTTTGCGTTACCTTCTCCACTATGCAATCGTACAAACTCGCCCAAATTTCTGTTCTCGTAAGGAAAAGTAACCGATGTACTGCAACATATGGGCATGCATCGCGGCAGCAAAAAAGAAAGAAAGAAAGACAGCTCATTTTGGTGGTAGCTCAATAATCCTGAACAGTAGGTTCCCAGAAGACATGCCATTTGGGTAGATTTCTTTCAATCTGTACTTAGACATTCCGCGTATCAATGGTGAAATTTTTGTTATTCTACTGTTTAAAGTTTTTTTGCTGGTTCCGCCTTTGTGTTAGCTCAGAACTTTCCCTTGGGAATGCTGCACGCTATTACTTATGGGAACAACAAAAACTGACTTAATTTTTTTCAGCGTATCTTTAAGTTCAATATAAACATAACATAGGTGCGGAGTGTTGAGATTATGTGCGATCTGTTTTGGTATCCTTATGCGTTTAACTATTACAAACAACTGCAATGGTTCTTAGCAAGACTCACACAAGTTTTGTTGACTGTGCTCAAATCTCCGTGTCTAGAACAACAGACGTGTTGACCTTTCTTTACAGTTGCCTAAAAACTACCTAATTCGCCCCACGCCAAGTATCTGAGACGTTGCATCGCCGGCAGAAGCCTGTAGCACACAATTCGCAACACCGAAATAACCAAGAGGCGAAACATTCAAGTTAGGCCACGGCTGGCGCAAGCTGTGGTGATGAATGAACACAAGCCAGCATCATATTTTGCTCTTGAAATCGCAGCTGCGATTTAGGAGTGTCTGTGTACATCGCCTGTAAATTGCATTTCCTATCAGTGACCCAACTCCCGAGAACCGAGAGCTCTCCCTTTACTCCCTTCCCTTCGTTTTCTCGCGAGAACTGATAGCCGCGTCACGGAAGCCGAGCCTATCAGCAAAACTACATGCTTTCACCATCACAAGTGCTGACTGCCTTGGACGCAAGCTTATGAAGCTGCGTGTGATTGCCTCCACCAGGCCCCGGCTTGATCTCTTCGTCCTTCAGCAAAGTAGATCACATGGGTCATCTTGATCTTACAATGGAGTAACAAGTGTAAGCGAAGAGAAAAGAAACTTTGCGGGCCTAAAAAACAGCAGGCGAGAAAAGAAAACAAACTAAAGTTTACAGAAGATGTGCCGTAATCCTCGCCCTTTCTAGATTGCGGGCCTCGTTTATCTGTTCCGTGGAACACCACCAAGTTGGTGATGCAGCACCACTTCTGCCGCTAAACGAGCTTTCGCGATGCCCCTTCCCCAGCTACAGCGTACTTTGTTTTATCGACCTGGTAGCTCCTGCCGACTATCTATCCTGCGTGAGGATCATAGCGGCGTTTTGGGAGAGTGTGTTGCAGTCCTTTTGAAGGAGAAACGAAACGTGAGTTGTTATACTTCATATCTCCTTCAATTTCAGACCCTTTCTTTTTTTCTCGTGTTATTGCACATTCATCGACGTCTGCCGTTGACTAGTCTCTGTAGCACCGCCACCTAATCAAACAAATACTGGCTGCTTTTTAAAGGGCCCCTGAACAGCCTCTGACAATACGAAGATTGAGCGCGTTATTTACCCCTGGCGTCTTTGCAGCCCAATTTGTGACGCCAGCAGTTTGTTCACGTGATGTCAGTATGAAATGAACTCTCGATTCGTCGATGCCCGACAGATATCTGTTGTGCATTGTCGCCTATCCTGCTTTTCCATGCAGTCGCATGCCCATTCCGCATTGTCTCTCATGACTGTCGTGCGCGATGAACTAACTACACTTCAACAGGGTAGCTGCTTGGGCTGGTTTGGTACTGCAGTTTTAAAAGAAAACATTTATTTTGTGCGTAATTTCAGGAAAAATTTGAGAGAGGACAGAGCGCACACTTACAACCAGTTTACTGCTGAGATGGCGGGAATATATATACACCATCGGAACTCCACTTCGTTTTCTACGTTTGCGACTGCGCAAGCAGAGATTACAGCGTGTGCGAAATCCCGCGAAAGTGCGAAATCCTGACTGGCTCAACGCTTAGTGCTGACATTCCTCGTGTTTTCTGTGGCGAGGAGGCGATAGCGCTTCTTGGAAGAGTAGTGAAGGCGAGAAAGAAACTACTGCTTCGCCGTTCAACTTGGTGTGGTGTAGGGGCCCTTTAAGAACGAATAAAGCATTGACAATGTTTCTTTTATGACTGGATGATTGAGCAGAATAAGAAACTCGTCAAACTGCGCATTAAACATAATAAAAAACTACACCAGACGAGTATTACCAAAAGACACTAAAACACTTACAAATGAGCGTCTTATTGTGTACTATCAGGGCAGTTAGAAACAAAGTGATAGCATTAAGAAATCGAGGTATAAGATTCATTTTCTTTCATACATTAAGTGTCCCGTAAAAAAGGACAACGCTACGGGATTGACATTTCGCTTAAAAATTGAAGCATTATATCCAACGATGCTGGTGTCCACGTTATGAAAGGTTACTGCTTCTGAGGGGTCAAAGAGACAATTTATTTGAAATCTCCCTTCCTGGGTCACTTCAATGAACTTCAGTATTGAATATGTTCAACATAAGTGCATATGTATTCAGATATAGTGCTTTTTCGAATTGCATTGCAGGTTATTTTTGGTTCACATAGGAGAACATGACAACCTGCATAAAATTGTTGGTTAAAATCTTTAAAGAGAATACAGGAAAATCAATTGCTGCAGATCCACGAAGTGAATGCTGATGATGGGGCGAAGCAGTGTGCATCAGATCGGGAACCGTGGTTTTCTATTTTGTTCTGGTCAACAACCTTTTATTTTGTTCTTGTTAACCTTTTGTTCTGTCATATGCTTTTATTGATGGGCGGTTAAAGGTCGATGTTTTTACGGTGTTGCGGCCTTTTATTTTTTTAAACCATATGCGAGCTATGTACCCTCTGTAGACCGCATTGCGCACAGATGTTTCGCACCAGCGCTTCGACTAGGGACTACGGGCAGGCGAGCCTCGGCGACAACGGCCGGACATTGTGCGACCCTAACGTGCTTCACCCCTAAAATAAACACCTACAGTAAGCAGAGAGCTAGCCTGAAAAGTAACATCGTGAAAGCAGAGATTGGTAATATTGTTAAAATAATTATCTCGAGTCTCATATCTCGTATAGAGGCCGATTGCTTTGGACAGTATTAGCCTAGTTCTCTACCTGAGCACTGCAGGTATGCATATAACACTCTATCACCCCCCCCCCCTCCCATTAGCTTTGGTGCTTTAAAAAAACCGGGCCTTGCTTGCACTCGTGCAACAAGGCACAGCGGAGCTCATCGGGTCCTAGCTGGTCTTGGCCATACCAAGTGATGCCAAGTTACCCGAAGTAATACCAAGTGGTGCCAAGTTGTAGTTGAGTCCCGCGCCGTCGCCTCTCGCCGTTTCGGCCGTACTACGTCGTGGACAACTACAAGCGAGTCGAGTCCAGCATTTTCGCTTGGCAGCTTGCCGCTATACTTGGTCAATGGTTTCCTCATCGGTAGTGCGGGCCTTCTTCGGCCTTGCCCATGTTTGCGTCTGGCGCGGCCCGCCGCCACCACTTGCCGGCTTTATACAGTACAAAGAAGCCCATGTGCAGTTGGCCGTGACGTCACGTCCGGCGCGACCGAGCGATTGCACGTAGTGTCAGGCAGGCGGGTTGCTGGCGGAGCCGTGTATGGGATAGCCAAGGAGGTGCGCAGCTGTGCAACCATCTGCTTAAGCAACGCACGCCGACGTCATCGTGGCGCGGAGTGCTTTCTTTTTTGCGTTGGACAGATTACGGTTGGGTTAAACTCATGTGATCTTCACAGAAAAAAAAAAAAAAAAAAAAAAAAAAAAAAAAAAAAAAAAAAAAAAAAACTAATGCTCATTTCTCACAAAATTAGATTTTGTGTATTGAAGCAGGAAGTGCTAAGTGCTCTTCGCAAAACGAATCACTGGGCTTTGTTGTATTGCATTAAAACTGTTCTTGCAATGAGTAAAAAGGCTAAGAATGGCATTAGCGTTAGTTCGACATGCAGCTTAGCCTGATATATGCGAAGCCCAATATATTCACAGCCCCTTCGAAATTTTTGTTTGAGATATTTTTGTCATTGACATGGAAGGTCTTTCTACATTGCTCAAAAAGGTTGCCGCTTGGGAAGGTAAAGATACTTTCTAGTAAGATTTTAAGCCCCAGTGCTGTAGGAAAATGAAGAAAATAATTAACCGGGCGAGCAACTAGGTCGTTTGCTACGGTGCTTCACCTAAGTGCGCTGTTTTTCATAAGCAGCTTTAGGCAAAGTGTTTCTTTTTTTCCCACCCTGTTGAGTTTCATCAACATTGCGCTTCTAGCCGCCATTCTTGCTAAACCTGTGTCTTCTTTCAGGATAGAATAACAGTCTTTTTTTTTCTTATTTGTTTGCCGGTGGCAATGTCTCACAGGGGTTTCGATGATTTCTTCTACATATTATGCGTACTATGCCTGTACGAGCTTTGTGTTGGAAATCGCGCTAGATGCAGAGTACTAGATTTGTTCTTTTCGATGGAAAATGGAAGTTCTGTAAAAAAATGCACCGGCCACAAACTTTTCGCTTAGAATTTATCATACTCAAGGACATTTGCAAACAGCCGTTGTGGCGCAGTGTCCCCGGCACTGCCCTTCCAGACTATAATATTGTTGAGTCGTTTTCCGGTCGCAGCATTTCCACTACCATGAAAGAGGAAGTTAAGAACGCAGTCTCACAAAGATTTGTGTTAGTGCTAATGCGCCTCATGCGTTCAAATTTTTATACGACAGTTCCGACGGCTTACTTCGAATAATGAGTAAAACTTTAGTCCAACAACCGAATTACTAAACCGTGTTTCTTGAAGCATCGTTAAATCATGGTGTGTTATCTAAATGGCATGGTTCCGTCCAGCGCCTAAGCCTATTATACTGCCTGAGTTGGTGTGCGATAAATCCAGCTTCCGGGTGTCGTCGCTAAAGTGCATTTGCTAACACGCACTTACGAAATGATAGAAGACTTTGCATTTTTCATAACTAATGCTATCTGCATGTTGGCTATTAAATTGGGGCCCTTTTCTTAATCCTTCTTTATTGCGATTTGCGCAGCCGTTTTTGCCATCTACGTTTTACACATAACGAAATACCTAATCACTCACGTTGTCAAACTCTGTGTATTCAGTACTGCTTGTTCTATTAATATTGAAGCGGAAAAAGCGTAACGTAATAAAGAACTAATAAAACCACGCCAAATGAAAAAAAAATTCAAAGAAATATAAAGTTGAGAGCAAGCGCACTGGGGTCCCGGGTGATTAATACTATTTCCATAGTTTCCAGAACTTTAAAACCAGCAGTTTTTTGTGTCGAAGTGTTCGTCGGAAGCACATTGACGGAAGTCACTTGACATGCGATTCGAAATGACTTTTTTTAGTTTTTTTTTCTTTTTATCGCCTCTATATAAACCATTTGGTAAATCTCTTCGTACTTCGCCCAGTCGATGTTTTGGTGCTTTTTAGTTTGGGCAATTTGATGATCACGCTCCTGATTTCTGTATAATGTGAACACTGATGGAATCATGCGTGCTCTAAATACATCTTTTCTGTGTGTTTCGTGAAAAACAAAACGACATTCTTTGGAAGTTAACTACAGCAATAAACTAATGAAACAACACAAGCCAAAGCCCGATAAAACGTTTCTGCTGATAACATCTCTTCCATTTGCCAATTACAGGTTTAACGACACGAATTTAATACTTTTCATTAGATTTCCATTCTTGTAGCCAGTACGTGGTTACTGCTCTGCGAAGAGCTTGAACAACGCCCCAATAAGCAGGTATATGTAGCTTAGAAAGAGGCAAATTTTTTGCGGTTGCTGCGCCTCGGGTATTCAAATTAGTTAGAGGACAATGAATGGTACACTACATCTTCAAACTTGCTCAACTCTATGTCGTTCGAGTAAATCGTAACCACTTTTATGGCGAGACCCACCGTAGTTCTAAATCCCGGATAAGCACATCATAAATTTTATTTTTATTTCGCAGAGTTCTGCTTTGCATACAACAGCATTTACGGGGAGCGCCGGGAGAGTGGGTTTCCCAGTGTCGCTCCATTGCACGCGGACATGAATCGACGGCAATATTAGCTGAAAATCCTACTTTAGGGGTTCGTTGAGGGGCAAGCAGTCGGTTTTAACTCTACGGTTTCAGTTTTGGAAACGTTTAGGGTTGTAAAGCTTGGTTAGATATAACGCGTCCGTAGAAAAGGAGATTCAACTGCTGCAGGAGTTGCTTAAATAATAATTTGCACATGCTGCGTGGGCACGCCTGTTCTAACGCTAGGAAAAGAAATGTTCGACATTTTCTCTGATAACGAGTTTCTGAGTTATTACGGACTGCTTTCAATCGTTAAACTTTAGTTAGGAGGATTCGACTAATCGTATTTCAGTAGGCGCGCTGTTACTGAGCTCTTTAAACTGCGTGCATGCTCTGATATTTTGGCATACTCTTCGGCTTCGCGTTCACGCTGCGAGAGCTAAAACCTATCTTTTGAACAAGAATACTTGGTTGGCGCTACTTATTCGCTGACGGCCGCTTTCTTAGTAGAATATGACCATTAGCGTAAAGTCTGCTTTCGTTCCAGGGTCTCTGGCTGTACCGTACGAATTACATTCAGTGCGAAAGTTAATACGGCAAGTTATAGGATACATTTTTAATAACTTGCACGCCGATTCACCTCCGAAATGCAGAGTACACGCGTCGATCGCTCCCAGGAAAAGGATAAATGCCATTAAAAAAGTACACGGATATTTTGGCGCATTACAGGAAGCAGAGGAAGCGGTACCCGCCGGCAGTCGAGAGTCTCAGTGTGGGGAACAAGCAGTGACCTGGAGAAGACTCCAGTCCGGATGAAATGTGTGGCTTGCAAACACGACCCAAAAGAGAAGTCAAAACAACAAAAAATTGGCAGATCCCAAGTACCATGGGAATCGATGTTTTGCGAAGCACGCGGAGGCTAGGTGACTTTGTTGTAATTTTTCATTGAGCGGAACGTTACGAAATGACGTTAAAGATATGTAAAATGTTGCACGCACACACACATGTGTCAGTCGCATATGTGTCATATAACCAGTTGTTTACAGTTTCGTAACGATGCCAACAGAAACAAGGGTATTACCAACACCAGAAGCGGTAAGGCTGATACGTAGCACTTGTGCTTGCGATGATGGTAGCCCTTACGTGGACCAACTACAGTGGATGGCGCTGAAGTATACAATTGGCGTTAACCCGACATGACGCCTGCCTCTTGAGAGTACATATGTAATGTTTGTAAAATTAGATAGCCGGCACTGCAATCACAATTGACGTTTCACCAACATTACGCCTGCATAGGCTTTTTTTCCAATGCAGTTCCGAGACCTGGCGTGGCTCTGTGGTAGAATACTTGATTGTCACGCAGATTGCTTGGGTTCGATTCCTGCTGGGACCCTGATATTTATTATTTGCATTCATTGGGTCAACGCTGCCGACGTAAGTTTTTCTTAACGCTCTCGCATTTAAAGTACTAATGTCTGTTCTCGCCGTTCCTGGGTAGATATTATTGTCAAACACCTCTGGCGCATACCCGTATACCACGGCCTGTGGTATCAGGGTATGTGCCACACGTGTCTGCAGGAAAGGGTCTGACGACGTACGCGACAGGATTTTCACGTTAATCGTGTCATGACCAGCCAGACATATTCGTGAATACCTCTTACCCTCCCATACAAATTTTGGTCTACCCCGAGTTAAGGAGGCGATCACGAGAGCAACCAGACGTAGGCGGCTAGATAGATAGATAATGCGTAGAGAGAAACGCAAAAGTGCTTACAGTACGCAAAGAAATGCTTCGCATTTAAAAATGGCGTTTGTGGTGTCTTGACTTCTTGTGTCTGTGTTAGCAAGCCTAGCTTTTATTGCGATAGCAATTATATGGACACTCTCGGCTGGTTTTCGCCGTCGGCGTCGGCGTCATGCTCCCTATATGTATATGTCTATATATATATATATATACATAAAAGCCACGAAGAAAAATAATTCAGAAAAATACTTTCCGGCGCGCGGAATCGAACGGGCGACCTCTCGCTCCGCAGCGCGCGAGTCTAACCGCTACGCCACAAGAGCGCACATGGTACTGCATTCTAACGGCGCTCTATTTATATACACCATTCGCTCCTGGCGGTACGGAGATCTCGGGGGAGAATATGAGCGTGTTCTCTGCCTTACCAGCAAACCAGCGAGATGGCGCAATGTGCGCGCTCGGCGCCCCACTCGTTGCGACGTGTTGGATCCCCAACAACCCGACTTGCTCGGGCGTAGTCGCCAGTGCCAGGGTGCGCGTGCGCGCGCGCTTTTCTTGGGTAGGGTGGATGGGGGGCAGTTTGACGCCGTGTGCTCTCGCCGGGAAGATTGCGTTTAGGTTACGGAGCGCACAAAGGTCACTTCGCAAGCTGCAGAGGCCCCGCGTTTCCGAAATAAGCGCGCTGTTCCAACTCAGTGAAGTAACAACTGTGACACTTGTTAGTTCGCGCTCTTCCTGTGTATACCTGTGCGTATGTTTCGTGCGTCCTTCGCGCTTGAGCAGCGCGCTCCAAGTTTCGATTTGCTTGCCGTTCTTCGCTTGAAATGCCAATGTGTTGCTATCGCATTCATTGCTTCGCCTTTGCGGCGAAACTGTAGTTTTTTTTTTTATTATTATGAATGCCTACCGAACTTGCTCTGCGCTTGGTTATTGCAGGCTGAAACCTTCCCGCACGGAACATTGATGCACACAATGAATCCAGGGAGGGACCTCTGGGCAAGACTGCAAGTTCTGCCGCACGAGCACGCGCAACACCCCGCGTCACATAGGGCTGGGGCACACGAACGGCCCAGACGTACCACCTTCATTATCCTCCAAGCGAAAACGAGGAGAAAGAAGCGGATCCAGATGAATAATTCGAAGACAGGTGGGAGGCTGTGCTGGTGACGCAGGACTCTCAGTACCAGCTACGATTGGTGAAGAGGGCTCCGGCGGCGGCAGTGAGCCAGGACTATATGGACTGAGGAGGTCTGAAGTGTAAGAAGCCTGGTATAACAATAAAGTTCATTTGTTGCTCTTTTCCCGTCTCATCAAATCGCTCAAATTTTACGTACGATGCTTCACTAACAAGGATAGAAAAGAGAAATGCGACTGCAAATGATTTACATTGTGTAACTAAAAAAAAACTATTCTGACATTTTTAAAGAGCCAAATCGAGAAACCGAAACTGGGCTAAATTTCACGGGAGCATAAATCGCGCCTCAGTATATTTCATCTTTTTAATAAAACTGCAATCAAAATATGGGAAATCCTTCATTTTAAGGTGCACTCAAAAAGGGACTTTTGAAAAAAAAAAAGAGCAAAATCCTGCATATGTTTTACTGAAACTGAGCCAGATCATATAAACCATCGCTGCATCAGCAACCATGACCAAAAGACACATCTGTTTCATTTGTGTCCTAGTTTCTTTCCTATCGTGTTTTTTTTTCCAACTGCTGGTTTTTCTTGGACAAGTTGGTACTCACTGGACGACATGATGTTGTAGGGCGAAACTCAAATATAAAGAGTAAGAGGCCGACCTTTCTTAGTTCTTTCTGCCTTTTAGTGTTTAGGAATTTTGCGTAGAGTGTCATACTCGTATTGCCACGCTTGTTTATTGCTTCATTATGATGTGTTAGCAACGCTCGGCGCACACCCCACCGTAATGTGTAAGAAGCTTCATAATTGTGTGAGATCATTCTCTTACGAGGCACAGAACGCTAAAGGCTGGTTCACACCGAAGGCGGAGCGGCAAAGCGGGAAAGCAGGCTTTTCGAAGCGGCGAGGCGGCTAGTGCGCGCACCTGTTCAGACCGCACGCCGCCTTTGTCTGCCCGCGCGGCCGAGGAGGTGGGGCATCGCGCGTGTGTTGCTATCACGTGGCACTGCGTCTCCCAAAGATACACCAGCGCCACCGCCGCTGTGCGTTGTGATTGGCTGCGGAAAAGCGGCGACCTTGGGCGGGCGGCAAAAAATTGGTCCGGGAGCAATCGGACTTGCCGCCTCGTTTTCCGCCCGCTTTCGCCGCCTGGAGAGGAGGTTTTCCCCGCTTTCCGCCTTGCCGCTTGGCCGCTTTGGCCGCCCCGCCTTCGGTGTGAACGAGCCTTCATAGTTTAGTTTATTCAAGAGCTCACGCAAGCACCAGCGATAAGGCTCGCATGTTGGATGCCCCTTGTATAAATGCCGAAGCACCTGACCGCTGATCGATTACCGACGCCGATGCTTTGTTCGCAGCTATCAATGTACAGTGTGCATTCCTTGTACTTGAGCTTTCATTTTTCCGGGACCGAACTTCGCTCAAACAAAAAGTTCTGTATTCTCGAGTCCTGCTGGAATCTTCTTCGCCGTTATGGCCACGTAAAAGTAACTTTCTTTCATCCCAAGATGGTGTATTTCAAGCAGAATACAACCTAAATGAAGATATCGGGCACCGATCGATTCCTTGAAGAAGTGACCTAAACAACCCCACATAAAATGAGTTGAGGAGAAGAGAAAAACCTTAGGCATTTTTAAGGCCTTCAGCGAATTTCAAGAACAAGAAAACGGTGCCCACACTCCAGAATGGTGCGCCTTTTGCCTGGAAGGACCACTGTTTCTACAAGTCTATTAATCGCCATTACGCCCATGAAGCAAAGAACGGCACCGACGGAAGCAGAAAGATGGTGTTAATTTTCTCGCAAAATATTGCTACATCGTTCATTCGCTGTGATTTAGAGTTCCTTTAAAAGCTAAATCAAGCTCAAATGAAATGATCGAATTTATAAGAGCGAAATCCAAGTTTCACTCCTGAATACGAACTACAGCGGGCTATACAGATTTTAGCTGCAATATTGGTTTTGATGTATTTTGAGCACACGAGCATGCTGGCAAAAAAATGGTTGGGGCAGGTCGGACCGTATTGTAAGTAGCAAAATAGTGCGTTTTTTTTTTTTTTTGTTGTTGTTTCAGTAGAAGTAGACTTGGCTCTTTTAGAAAGAACAAACGCCACAAGAAGAAACGCCACGAATAATACCATTTCCTTAATACCTATAAGGTAATTGAGTGAGTGGCAATGCATCTATCACAAGGCGGGCTTGTTGGAAGCCTATGAGGGGCGATTGCCCATTATGCGTTGTGGCGATCAAGATAGTTTAAGGAGTCAATTTTCCGAATAAAGCCGTGCCATTATTTTTGACTTGATTAAATACCAATATCACCCGCCCTAGTGGTATAGTGGTTATGATGCTCAACTGCTCACCCGGAGAATGCGGGATCCAATTCTGGCCGCGGCCACCGCATTGTCGATGGAGAAAAAAAATGCTTGAGGCCCGTGATCTCATATTGAGGTGCACGTTATAGAGCCCCAGAGGCTCTAAATTGACGGAGTCCTCCCCTACGGCGTCTCTGATAATCATATCATGGTTTTGTCGCGTTAGGCCACGCAAATTGTAATACAGTCGTTGCTACTTGTTCGGCATTTGAGCTAGCATCACTAAGCAGGGCGAAATTGGCCGACTAACGTACACCTACAGCATCATTGTGAAATTGTGACAGAACAACGCCGCGTGTTTGAAATCCGGTAGAACATAAAAGTTCAGTTACCAGCAGGAATTCAACCGAAGCGTAGTGCGTGGCAATCAATTGTTCTACCACAGAGTCAAGCAAGGTCCCGAAACCGCTTTTGGAAAATACATTATGCCAAGCGTAATATTGGTGAAAGGTCACTTGTAGTTCCAGTGCTGGCTATACAACTTTATAAGCATTACATATGTACCCCTATGATACAGGCGTCAAGTCGTGTTAACATCAATTTATACTTAATCGGCATTCACTGAGGTTGTTCTACGTTGCACGATCCAGGGCTACCATCCTCGCAAGCTGAAGCGCTACATATGAGCTTACCGCTTGTGATATATTAGCAATACCCATGTTGCTATTGGTATCGTTACGGAACTGTAAACAACTGGTTATATAAAACACATGCGACTGTTAAAAAATGTCTGTGTATAGAGCATTGGTACACATATTTAGCGTCATTTCATAATGTTTCGCTCAGTGGAAAAAATTACACCACACTCACATTCCCTCAGCATGCTTCGCATAACACTGATTCGCATGGCACGTGGGATCTCTCGAATTTTTAGGTGTACATCATGCAAAAGAGGCGCGTGTCTGTGTTTCGTTGTATTTTTTTCTCTCTTTTTTGTGAATCCAAATAAGATCTGCGGATTCTTTCCAGAAATTGTCTATGCAGCTTCGACCGCCGCCATTGCTCTTCGCTTTGATTCATTAAGAAAACGTTCAAATAGTTTGCATATAATTAGGTTTTGAAGTGCTGCAATAAATTATTTCTTTAAGTCATACATAGTTGATGATTTAAAAAAATCCAGTTAAACCGCAGATAAACAATAATTTAAGGGATACAGTATAACCATAGGCGCCCACCCTAAAATCAAGCTATTTTCTGGGCTGTCGGATGATGATTGGATTATAAGCAGCAAATACTGACACAGCGACGAACTTGTAGCAGTTTCTTGGTTCGCTCAAGCGCACGCACTGTTTACCTGCTCAGCAGCGCTCACCAAACGAAGAAACAACCTCAAAGATTGCGAACTTCACCAGAACTCAACAGAACTTTACAATTTGAGTGCCCGTTCCCAGGATTTGTGGACATCTGTTCGTGGCGCCATCTCCCTGCTGCAGAGACGGCGTCCGGCCATACCTGAATGGGAAATCGGCGAAAAACATCTTTTGAAATAAGCTAGTTATCAAAAACGACTGCGGGATTTATACAGCAGAGACCTACTTGAACACTTTGGTGAAATTTCAGTATCGCACTACAAAGCGTGTGGCTTCACAGGACAATAGAACACCACCCATTGGAAATACATGCGGCACCATTGTAAAATATTATACACTTTGGGAAGCCATGCAGTTTGTAGTGCGACACTGTAATTTTAACAATGTTTCATTAAGTCACTGCTGTATAGAACAGGGAGTCGTTTTTGATAACCAGCTTTTTCGTCAGATATAATTTTTTTCCGCCCATTTCCCATGAAGTTACGACCAGCCGAAGGTGTCACCGACGAGAGATGGACGCGCAAATATCCCCAAATGCTGGTAATGTTGGATGGCCGGCTGCAAGCTATACGCCGGTCGAAAAATTATATCTCACCCCAGTAAATAAATTTCGGCTGACATTGCAGCCAAAAAACAATTAAGCCAACGAAGATAGAGAAAAACTACCTATAGTTATTTCATTCAAATGTAGAAATATAAAAGAACACGAAACATCTCTCTAACAGAAAGGAAAAGTCTATATGACGTAGTTGGATCCCCAACATTCATGGAAAGTTTATCAATACTTTATTTCCTTTCTTCGCGAAATTCATATTATACAATTCTAAAAGCACAGCAAATGTAGGTAATGCCTGGTGTTTGATCCTCGAAGCGATGGCACAGCTGGTTAATCTCCTGTTATAAAGTTCAAATTTTTCTGCATCGTAATAATTGAAAAAATTAAACAGGGAGCGAGAACTTGCAATATTGACTTCAGACAATGTTTATTATTATTATTATTATTATTATTATTATTATTATTATTATTATTATTATTATTATTATTATTATTATTATTAATATTATTACATGTTGTTTAGGAGATGTTGGGAACTTTATATATCACCGGCTACTCCTTTTTCTATATAATGGAATTAGTGCAAATCACAGGCGTGAATAAAGCTTCTTTAATGCAAGACTTAGGGGTATGAGAGTGGCATTCTCAGTGACTGTATCGGTAAACTTGTGATTAAATGGCCAGCCATCTTCCTTTACCAGTGAACTTCTAGTCAGGGTATAAAAAAAATGCCCCCACCTCCCCAAGAGAATCGTGAGGAAATGCGAATGCATTTCTTGCGCCTTTCACCTTCACCGACTTCTGCCATCGCCTTGAGAGGCGCCCAGCCAGTGAACGGTCGAGAGTGAGGCGCGAGCGGACGGGAGAGTGGGGCGCAGGGAGGAGAGAGCGAACGGTGAGAGAAGGAGCGGCGAAGCACTGCACCTACCCTCTCCTACACTCTCTCGCACCATGCTCCGGTTGCTAGGGGCGGATAAGCGCGCGCGCCCGCAGCTGTTGCTATGGGAGAGAGAGTGAGAGCGGAGAGATAACACCTGCCGACGCGCGGACACCGCCGCGGACAACGCCGGATGCCTGACATAGCCCGACTAAATGCATTCGCATTTAAAAACGGCGTCGACCCCTAAAACCTCCTTGTGCTATTGCCTATATAGCAACCGCATGCACCCCAGCTGCCCAACCACCTCGCCTCGCCTCGCTTACCGCGGCAGCTCGTGTGAAGTCATGAAAGCCGCGCATGCATCGAAGCAGTAGAGACGGAGAAGCCGCTGCCAAGGCCACGCTGACCAGCGGAACCCGCCGCACCTACCTACCGCAACAGCTAGTGTGACGTCGGGAAATGTCGAGCATGCGCCGTGCCTCAGCTGTGTAGAATCAAATGGTAAACAGCGCGAAACACAGGACAATGACAGAGACGGACGTTTGTTTGAAATGTACCAACCTGGCGCAAATATTCTTTCTAGTGTAAAGAGCCACGTTGAAGGTACCAAAATGACGAAGTATAACTGTGCCAAGTTTAAAACAAGTGTTGCCTAGCAATCCTTTACGTCGTTAAATACGTCATAAATTGGCGTGCTGCGCATGTGCCTGTCCTCGGGATCGTCGTAAAAGGCTTCGAAATTCCGTGCCTGAGATTTTCATTTAGGCATGGGGTCAGTGGTGTACGCGCGTTTGACTTAATACAACGGAAAGGCTTTCCACTCGGTCACTCAAGGCTTGAGACAGCGAAGCTGGTAGATCGAAGGACCATGCAAAAAACAATAAAACACGACTAAAACTAACCGGTAGCCAAGTTCAAGATTTAGAAGCAGTAGTGTTCAAACTCTTGGACCGACCAGCTTTGCTGTTTCAAGCATTGCGCAGCTGAGTGCAAGCTTTCCGGTGGCATTTTCCTTGTCAGTCGGTGAATTAATCGGTCTAAATTCCAACTTGCATATCTATGGTGGCTCATGCTTTGGCACCAGAACTGTAGCAAAAATATCCCATTTCATAGTAGGACGGGAAGCTGATGGTGCCTTAATGACGTAAATAAATGTTAAAAGATGCATTTTGTTGTATCGCACAAATTAGACAGATGCCGAGTTCACAAAATTTCTCGTTCGCAAGTGTGTTTTCCCTTTGATCAGCCGGTTTCACCAATGATGTCTCACATTGTGATCGGCTGAAATATTCGCTTGCGAAAAGCTTAAGTTTAAGCCGGTTTTCGTGATTTAGGAGCCAGGATTCCTGCCTGAGATAACAACGTTCTTTGAAAAGCGGCAGCTTTCAAGGCTCTACTAAGGTCTCGGTGAGATGTTGACAAACATTCACGCAGTTTTTTTCCTTGGACACTTGCAGAGCTATGTTTCTTTTCCTTTATTTTTTGTTTTTAAAAATAGGACTTGATTCTACGCTTTCAATATTTTGCTCTACCGTATTCTCTGAGATCAAAGAAATTTTCTTTTCCTTTTCTCCGCACACCATACAAATGAGTTCCTTGTACAAAATGCGTTCCTCTCTGTTGCCCCCCGAGTGACTCCGCTGAGATCAGAATCAAATATTTACAAGAAGAGTATTGGGCTCGCTTCAAATCTGTGCGTCATTAATTAGTCTGGGCGGATCGATCCCAAAAATCAAACAATTAGATCGCGTCAGCTCGCCAATTGAAATTTGAAAGACCCTTGGGAAAACAAGGGACGTCAGGGGATTCACCGTTTTTCCGAATATTTTGACAGCAATTAATTGTCTGTAGAGGTTTCGGCGTTACCCTTTTCTGTGCACATCTTCATGAAGTCAACACTTATTAACAAAGATATCTCACATATTATATAGTATAAAATGTATAAAATATAGCAGAGTAGAGCAGCACTCGGAACGGGAGCCGTGTTGATTGGAGTACGAACGTTCTGACTAGCCGTGCTCTGAGGAGGCGAAGCAGCGGTGGGAAAGTGGGTGCCAACAAAAAGAGATAATGAGGGGGAGAAAAACACAGGCTTACACACTTGTCTTCCCGAGGAGCTTAACCAAAACGCCATTCGTTAGCAAAATGACAACTCAAAATTAATGATGACGACCTCAAGATGTCAACAATCCTTCTAATAAAGTGTAAAAATCAGTTATGCCGTTGCCGATAACTGCATAACAAAAGGTGCACGTGCAGCTTTTTGACTACGGCTTCCACGCCTAATATATGTTCTAGGTACACGTGTATTTTCGGAACCATAGGCTGCTGCTCCACCGTCAAAGTTGTTACACGGTGAAATCCCGCAACTTGAGCGGGGGGCCTAATTGGGTCCTCCGGGCATCACATGCTCGTGCTCTTAGTCAAAATAGGTGAGCGGCAAATCTAATTAGGCCGTTTTCTTTATCAGGCGTTTGCACATGCACTTCTTTTTTTATCTCGCACCACACTGACACTTCAGCATAGACAAGTCGTTAATTAGTTGACAATATGTCTGTTTCGCGTATTTTCTGCTCCCAAAAAGTCATTCACATTTACAGCGTTAAACCACTCAAAGCTAGAGACAAGTCAGAGGAACAAGTTCGACGCAGGCAACTGGGAAAATAAAGAATAATTGGTTCAGAGAATGCTGTTGTCGCTATTCGAAGGTATTGCTTGACAGCTTCGTGTTTACCAAAGAAATGTTAGGTAAGTTTTCATTTCTGCTCTTCGCTAAGGTTGCGCGTCGGGGCTGTTAGGTTTGCGCAGTCAGCAATATTTATCATAACCAGATCCAATCTACAGCGCTAGAGGTTACTGCTAAAAGCTGAAGTTATTCACACATAATGCTCTCGAGTAATGTTATACCATAAAGCAATATTTGCAAAGTTTAGTCATGCGTCATTTTTTGTACATGAGTGAAATACGTTCTTATACGTTAGTGGATGCATAGTGATGATTCAGGCTTTTTCAAATAGAATTTCGCTTCTTCAATGCCAACATTTCCGACTTTATTTTTCATCTCACATCATACACATGTTGCAATTCTGTTTGAAAATTATGTGACAGGTACAGAGTGTGAAATAATATAAGTACGAATTGCATCATTTAGCTAGCAACTACCCCGCGCGCGCATGTCTGATCAGGCAGAATGAAACGCCTTTAGGCTATTTGCCGCATGCAAGAAGGCCTGTTCATCCACTTTACACGTTTAACACAATGCTGATGGTCCCGTGAAAAATATCTTGATTGCAAACGAGTGTCTTGAAGCAGTTGGGGCGGTTATTACAAAGCAGACGGAGCCTCATTGTGAAAAGACTCAGCTAAGACTTAAGTATGATATCGTAAGCATAATATCCACAGGCACTTGTTGCTATCTTTGCAACAAGCCAAGTAATCTATTCCAACTTCAAGAGTACAAGCTACAAACATTTCCTTGGACGCATGCTGCCCCTGATTGCTCCTAAATTTGTTCACATAACATTTGTTCAAATAGTGTTTGTTTAAATTGCAATTTACCTGCTAATTAAGCGATTCCCGCGTCTATCGAAGATAAACACGAGTCAAAGCTCTAGAAGTTGGATGTTCAGGCTCGCTGATGTCATCCTTTGTGAGTAAAATAGTGCGAAATGAAGAACACACACATGGTTTGCGCAATAAAGCACCAAAAATTGTCATGCTTACAAGAATTTCAGTCATCAATATTGCAATTGAGAGAGAGCTCGTTCATCCCTTTCGCTATACAAACAGCCTGGAACAACGTAAGAAGCAGCAAGCAAGGAAGCTTTCTTGTTCGTTTGTTTTTTTTCAACGTTTTCTTTTTTGCCATTTGGACCTGCAGAACTTTCATCACTCTGTTTCATCAAAACATGGTCCTTCAGGTAGGCAGTTACAGTTTTGTCCAGGAGACGATCTATAAGTAGACGTTCGCAAACCTTTGTATACCTGGGCTCTAGTGAGAAATCCGTAAGATTAAAGTTTCAAAAGAGGTATCATAGGCTGCTGTTCTTGCGAAATGCTCGCAAGCTCCGAAGCCGTGTCATAACGGCCGTCGAAGGGAGCTGCTTATGACCAATAGTCTTGTATCCACGTTGCGAGAAGCAAACACAGCAAAGGCTTTCATAAAATGAGTGCGGTTCTCAGCCAATGGGCTTAAAGCCACGTGTGGGTACTGCAACCTCACGTAAGGCGTTCGAAAATGTGCTCGCTCCCCCGAAAATTGTCTCACGGTAAGTGCATTGGACAGAACCGTATAAAGAAAGAAGTACATTTGTTGTCCCGCAAGATTGCAGTTTTCCTTTCTCGAGTTCCTAAGAGGCTGGGAGTCAAGCGGCGAATGACCGAGCACTCACCGAAAGCGGGTATACGTCAGCTTAGCCGTCGCAGTATAGCAGAGTGGGAATCTTTCCACACTGTCAACTCCATTTGCCCGCTGACAGTACTCTCATATATTTTTTTTTTTCACGAAAGTGTTTTTCAATATTTTCTTGTCACATTTTGAGAGAACGTGTACTGGATCCTGCTCCCTTGTTATTCCTCACCGTTTCCCATCTGTGTTTTGTTATTTTTTATTTTTGATCTAGCGAAAGGAAAATCTATTGCTCTGAAGATGTCTGAAGAAAAACCTGTTCTTAGTTTTGAAAGCATAAGTAAGACACTTTACAAAAAAATTCTATATCAGCTGATATTTCTAAAACCAACGAGAGGGAAATCGCCTAGTAGTTTTGGTCGACAACTGAGATCGGCAGTTCAAAGAAAAAAAAAGATAATGGAAACAAAATGCTACCAAAGTTCTTCCAGCACGATAGCGAGTAATGCTTTTAGAATTATCATTTTAATAGGGAAATCCCGGAAAATTTTTTCACCAGAGGTGTAGTTCTATTTCTTTTTTTGGCACATTTTCACCGTCTACTATTATCGTATCTTGCCCAATATGATGCTGCAGAGCTCTGTTGAAGCGTGTGCAGATTGCCATTCCGGCATTACCGACATAGAATAGCATTAAAACTAGCTAGAGTGATTACCTTACGCTAATTTTGCCTGCGAAAAAAAAACAGTTATTAAACAAATGTTCCCGCGAATAGAAAGTTAACGATTGCATTTTAATAACAGGTATTCTGGGGGTTGAAAAATTCTGATACCTCGTACTTCGTCACTCTCATCACTCCCTCATAAGTACTCGTAATTCATCGCGCATTTGAGCCAATGCTATCTGACAAAATCAGAAACATGCAGTTGCTAGTTAGTGTTATGTTTACAGAAAAAGTTACACAAATAAGTATGCCTACAAAAAAGCCGACAGATCCCACGCACTGTGGGAATCGATATAATGCGAAGCAGCCAGGAAGGAGCAAATCATGCTTTACATGATTTGCATGTCATGTTTTACATGTTAGGACCTGTCATTTTTGTTCGTCATGCAGTCACGTCGCGCAATACCGATTTTGGTGTATATCAAGCTAGCGAACTGGACGCAAGCGCACCATGAGCGTGGCATGTAAATGGCGTTGTAGATGACATGCATGCCAAGATTTTCATGTTACCACCTGCCACTTATGTTCGTTATGGAGTCATGTCACTCAATATTAAATTTGGTTTATATCAAGCTAACGAAACGGCCGCGAGCGCGCCATGAGCGTGGAATGCAAGTCATGTCGCTCATGACGTCATGATTTTCATATTACCACTTGTCATTTATGCTCGTCAAACAGTCATGTCACTCAATACCAAATTTGGTGTATCTCAAGCTAACGAAACGGCCGCGAGCGCGTCATGAGCGTGGAATGTAAATCATGTTGTTCATGACATGCACGTCATTATTTGCATATTACCACCTGTCATTTATATTCGTCATACAGTCACGTCTCTCTATCCCAAATTTGGTGTATATCAAGCTAACGAAACGGCCGCGAGCGCGCCATGAGCGTGGCAGGTAAATCATACGTTTCATGACAAGTTATTCATGATTTTCATGAAACGACCAGCAATTTATGTTCGTCATACAGTCATGTTATGCCACACCAAATTTGGATATAAATCCCATTAACGATACGGCCAGGAGAGCACAAAGTCGTAGGCGGCTAGATAGATAGATAGATAGATAGATAGATAGATAGATAGATAGATAGATAGATAGATAGATAGATAGATAGATAGATAGATAGATAGATAGATAGATAGATAGATAGATAGATAGATAGATAGATAGATAGATAGATAGATAGATAGATAGATAGATAGATAGATAGATAGATAGATAGATAGATAGATAGATAGATAGATAGATAGATAGATAGATAGATAGATAGATAGATAGATAGATAGATAGATAGATAGATAGATAGATAGATAGATAGATAGATAGATAGATACGCTCAAAGTCGCCGAAGTTCTCTAAAAAATGCTTCGCATTTAAAACAAGATGCAATAGGGAACAGCGAGGTGGCAACTGCCACCGAGGTGAGCTGGAAGTCTGCCTAATCTTTGGGAGGAATGTAGTGCGCAAGCGACAGGCAAGCGACAGAGCAAGTTGCAGTCAAAGTCAAATGATGCAGTGGATATAGCTACACGGCAGGCTGCGAAATCTCACGCAAACGCAAAGCTGCCTGCTGAAATACCGGATCAAAGAGGCCAGTTTGCAATGCAAGTGCGGAAGCGTACTAATATCGAAGCTACTGCGGCGGCCGCGTGTGCACATAGCGATGTAAAAGTAAGCCAAACATAACTTTCTCTCGTGCTGACTGGGTTTACAACAGTTAACAACATCAGCCAATAGCATTATTTTCTGGCTTGCATGCTATTTTTCTTGCCTGTACGCCACTTACAACTTACAGCAATTTCATTTAAAACTATGAAATATGTTTACGCGTGGGCACTGTTTAAGAAATTTGTTATTGTGGTATTAATTACGCGTAGTTAGCCAGCAAACTGGTGAGAGCACAATGAACACAATTTCAGCGTAAAGCTCACTTGCAAGGCTATACCGGGATGAGTTCTCTTTGGCAGCATCCTTTCGCCTGCTTCGAGTGTTTACTGCGCTTAAGCATCCGTGTTTCTTTTATTCTACGCAACCTTAGCCAACAGCCGCTCGCTTAAAATGAGGCCGCTCGGATAAGCATGTTTAGCGCAACATACAAGACACGAAGTAATTTACTTGATGAGTTACCGCAGCACCCTTTGCATTCAGCGTCCTTTTGATCTCGCCACGCTTAGTCACTGTCCCGCTTGCCGACCATCGGTCGTCACTATCGTTCAGATCCTCGAGCAACCAGCAACACACGAGAAAAGTTCACCATTTAATCTGAGAGGAAGGCCGGCGTCAGTGCGGCTACATCCGCTTGCTCCGCAGGATCGATGGTGCAAGGGGTCGCGAGTGGTAAGAAGATAAGTGGTTGCGCTCTATTGACCACGTCCTCGCCGCCACTCGCGCAGTGCACCAGGCCAATGATTGTACCAACGGGAGGGGACTAGACCTCTGGTTATCTCGGTCAACGCACGTGTGCCTCTATCCCCCCTCTTCATCTCTCATCTTCTCTTACGATGCTCGCGTTCCCACGTGTAATGTATTGGGCCGTCTGGCCTTCGGACGCCGGGACTCGCCTTTGGTCGAGCACTCGTGCTCCATGGAGTCATTTTTCTCCAATCAAAACAGGCGGGAGAACGAGTCGTTACGTTAGCCTAGAAGGAAAGAGAAAGACCTTGAACGCTCATTTTACTGGTTCCTTCGTTAAAGATGAGATCTCGTTTATTCTGTACGATAGAAAAAAACAGAGCTTTTGCACGGGCGCGTTGAAGAGATGCGCTTCTCAGAAGCTTCGCAGACACACTTCTCAGAGGCTTCGCAGATACACTTCTCAGATGGTGCGCAAGGAATTGTCTCGCATTTTTCTCTCTTTTTTGCTATGATAGATTAGGTTACACTCTGCAATAATTCTGGCGACATCGCACTAGAGTTGCTAAATCTGAAAGAAATGCGGAGCGGGACAGTCTTCTTTGACTCTGTCTATTTTTATTGTTTTTTCACCCATTTCTTTCTTTCCCTCTTCTCTCTATTTTTCCCTCTTTTTTGTCTCTGTTTATTTTTATTTATTTCTTTCTCTATGTATGTATTTCTTTCTCTTTCTCGCTTTTTCATCTTTCTCCCTACTTCTCTTTCTTTGTGTCTATATTTCTCGCTTTCTCCTTCTTTCAATCTCTTTATCTCTATATATTTAACTCGATCGTTCTGTGATTCTCTCGATATTAGTCATTCTTCCTCTTTCTGCTTTTTGTTCCCTTCCTTTCTCCGTATTTCTCATCTCCCAATCCTCCTTTTCCTCTCCCTCGCATGTATCCTCCTCACCCTCACTCCTCTTTCCCACCCCCTTGTATGCTGTCATGCTGCTCCACACCCCAAAAGGAGTGTGGAACAGCATGACATAATGACACAATGTTCTTGCGTATATGTCAAATAGGCTTAAGAGATCAAAACACTTCTGATATTTCTACATTTTAGGTTTTAGTGTTTCAGTATCATTTTGTTAAGGGAGCACGCATAATTTATCGAGGTATCATAATGAGGTATTTGGTACATAATATGCACCCCAGAGTTGCGATGAGCTCCCTCTTTAAAAAAAAAAATTAAGGACTCGGTAGTGCTGCGGTTCAAATCATCGCGCTGTAGAGGTAAAAATAGGTGCCGCAATACATTCAGGTACTAAAGATAAATGTGCATTACACCGATAAAGAACCCCGGAATTTTCTGAAACTGGGGTTTCCTAATGCATGCGTTCTCTTTCAGAGGAATGTATAACCTAAACAGGTTTCTAACGCTACAGGACGTGCAAATTACTATTCCGTATAGTTCGCAATTGCAGAATCCACAACTTGTGTCTGCACACAGAGCGGAGAACTTGAACGTACCTTGTCATTATATACGCGTATTACAAAAAAGTGCCTGTTCCCCGAGCGCGATTATTCACACCTTTCTCAAGGGTTTCCAGCCGCAGTCTGATGGAATCCACTCACTTTCGCTTACGATGGTTAGTCAAACGAGCACAAAAGTTTAAATGAAAACCAAACATGAAAGGAAAATGAGACCTTCTGCTGCTTGAAAAATGTTTGAGAGTATTTTCTTCTTGCAGCGCAGTTTCAAAGATTACTTCTGCGAGTCCCGCCTAGCCACATCTATAACTCCATTTAAAGAGATACGTTTTACTGCATTTTGGAAAGACCTGTGTCCCGCAACTCTCCAAAGTAAGTATAATGATCTCCAAATAGTGTTCACATGTCGCTTTAAAGCTAGTTACGCATGCGGACCCGCAAGAAAGGATGCAATGACTTCTTTGTTTCTTAGAATGTGTTGTTAAAACAAAGTCACATACGCTGTAGTTATTACCGTTGCTAAGACGCCTTGCACTGGTAACTCAAACTCGTTAGTGTAACTAGAGGTTGAACAGATGTCTACCCCTGGTATATTGCAAGTTATATGAGGCAACGCATGGCTTTCATGGCCGGGCACCGTCAATCTTGTCTCTCGAAAGCAGCGTCCAGGCTTCTACATGTGTGTTGGGTCATCGTAAATCGCAAGCACACCAAAATATGCCCATCTTCGTAGAGCTCATTCCATTCGTGGACACTGCGACTACAGAGATAATCTTCTTGCAAGCGCGCACGAGCTGAAATTCGCCGTCTCATAGTTTGTACTTTCGGCCTCGGTGCACAGACGGGATACCCACGCACGCGCTGACTCCTCCGATTATGAAATCCGGCACTAGCTGGCTTTTAATGGTGACTCTAGAGGCTGCGCGCGGTCTATAATGAAATATGCATGACATCATTTCGAAACTTTTGCTAGGTTGGTGTTATTACATGCGCTTGTTAGCTTAGTATTTTCATTTCCTCTTAACCAGGACCAGTGGAAGTACGTGGTATACGTACCACGCCATTTGCTCGTAGAAGTCATCTATTCTTTTCACGGCGGAGCTGTTAAGGTCGAAGTTGGCCATGTGCGGTAAATAGAAAATGATCATCATCAAGAACCGGCACGCACCGTCTTCGTCCTCTTCTTCCTCGCCTTCCTCTCCTTCCCTTTCTGCTTCGCTGCCAGAGGACGTGCGCTGTTTCGTCCGGCGAATGATGCGAATAAATTAATGGGCGAGAGAACGAGTGCGAAATAAAGGAAGAAAGAAAGAGAGAAAAGGAGAGAGAAAGAAAAAAATAGGAAGAATGAGAAAAAGAGAAAATTCTTGGCGAAAAAAATTTTCATGTCGAGGCATGATTCAAACCCCGAAGGCTAGCGTCTTAGTCACTCGGCTATCCGCACATTTTTTTTCTTTATTGCCGGAACTCAGCATAGCACAAACAAACAAAACAGCAAACAACAGCAAACTCTATTTACAATACAAACATTGGTCGGCTAAAAAAAAAGGCAAGAGATCTAGCGAAAAAAAATTACACCATCTCCCGCTAAAGGGAACCATGTGTAGATGTGAAGCAGCGGGCGCTAACGCTTACACTGGCGGCGGCGTTGACGCTGGCGCTCATCGCAGCGTTGCGCGGGAGAGAAAACTGGGGAGGCGCAAAGCACGCAGTGATGGAGCGGATGTTTCCTACTGGAACATGCCAATCGCTGCTAATGGGCAATGAGAGACAGAAGACTCCGACTGGACACAGAGACCCGCAGTCCGCTTTTAGTTAACGCGCACGCTGCGAATTTTTTTATTGTTCAACAACGCACAGGAGAAATCTCCCACTGGCACCACCTTGCAGGTCAAGATCGACTGCAAGGTGGTGGCCAGTGAACGGTTGTGCAGTGCGAGCATAGCTCGGCACACTCACTCATGAGTGCACTCAACTCACACTCACTCACACTCATTTGAACGTGGTGAGTTGAGTATGAGTGAGTACGCATGCGTGTGAGTGGACGTGAGTGTGAACGTGACTGAGTACTCATGAGTGTGAGTGGACGTGAGTGTGAACGTGAGTGAGTGTGAAGGCTCAAAAAAACCGCCAGGGCCTGCGAAGAAGGCCCTAGCACAGCCACAGCGAAAGCTGGGCGAGCGGCTTTAGCCTTTTTTAAACACTCTTGGGGCCACTACTACAAGCCCACTTGCATGGTATCCACTACGCCAAAAAATCATCATAATTTTTGTGTAGTGGGGAAGCGTCTACTATGCCATTATTCGTCATTCTTAGGAAAAGCGCGGTGCCCGCTACACTCTTGTAACGCATTATGTGCACTTTGTTGATGCTGTTGCTGACGACGATGAAGAATTATGCCTCAGGCTTTTGTAATGGGTTGGAGCATTGAACGACCCACTCGTTACGCAATTCGCATTGTGTGACGCCTGGTTCTTACTTTACTGCTTTAAAGCGCTTTACAACACACTTTAACGCGATTCCTTACCCGATATGAAGCCTGCGTAGGGTCAGTTCGCACCGCAGTTTCAAGCAGTGGCGTAGCTCAGTGGTAGAGTGCTGGGCTGCCACGCAGGGGACCCGGGTTCGATTCCCATTCTGTCATAGGTGTTTTTTATTTATTTAGTTTTTTCTTATTTCGTTCGATATTGGTTACGGACACCGGCGGCGGCGGCGGCGGACAACTACGGCGCAGAAACGACCCTTGTTGTGATCTCATAACAGCTTTCGCTGTAAAAAATTGTGGTGAGTGAGTTTGAAGTGAGTACTCCCTTAAAGTGCCGACCTATGGAGCTCGGCACACTCACTCATGAGTACACTCACTCACACTCATTTGAACGTGGTGAGTTGAGTATGAGTGAGTACTCACGAGTGTGAGTGGACGTGAGTGTGAACGTGAGTGAGTACTCATGAGTGTGAGTGGACGTGAGTGTGAACGTGAGTGAGTGCGAGGGCTGAAAAAATTGTGGTGAGTGAGTTTGAGTGAGTACTCCCTTAAAGTGCCGACCTATGAGTGCGAGCAGTCGGGTTTTTCCAACCAAGAAACTCTCTTGCAGACGCTGCCTGCGTCGGCGTCGCGAGGCGAGAGAGGGGGGGAGCGTAGGAGGGGGAGAGAGAGGGGGGGACGCGCATGCGCAGTGGGAGTGGACGTCGCAGGCAGGGGATGCCTAGAGGAGAGAGGGAGAGCGTAGGAGGGGAGAGAGGAGGGGAGGCGAATGCGCAGTGACGGTGTGGTTGCCGGGGGGGAGGGGTGCCCAGAGGAGCGAGAGGGGGAGAGGAGGAGGTTTTTTATTATTTTTTTTTAAAGGGTTTCCGCATGCGCAGTAAGGGTGGTCACGCCGCACACCACCACCGGATTAAGCTTCGCCATAAGATGCTTCACATCTAAAAGGAAAAGGCCCCATTGGCACTAATCAGGACACTGTAAAACTCCTTCGATTGTAAAAGGAGCTTACACGTTCTAACCATTCGGGAACATATTCACGCTGGCAGAGCAGAACATAGCTTTTTAAAGCATAGTACAGCAAGATGGTGGGAAAGAAGGGAGGTTTAGGAGGAGAGATGTAATGGTTACGAGGAGGTAAAGAAGGGTGGGAGAAAGAGCGCAGAGAGAGAGAGAGAACTAAAGAGAGAAAGATAGGTGAAAAGTAATAAAAGTACAAAAATAGTTAGAATGAACGGGAAGAAACAAAGAAATATGCAGAAGGTGAGAGAGAGGAACTACACAGATAGATAGAGAAAGAAAGATATAGAAAGAAAGACAAGGAGCAAAAAGAAAGGAAAGTAATAAAGAGCGAAAAAGACAGACAAAGAAACAGAGATTGAAGGAGTTTGAAAGCAATACAGAAACAAAGAAAAAGTTATTGGGCTAGAAAACATAGATAGATAGATAGATAGATAGATAGATAGATAGATAGATAGATAGATAGATAGATAGATAGATAGATAGATAGATAGATAGATAGATAGATAGATAGATAGATAGATAGATAGATAGATAGATAGATAGATAGATAGATAGATAGATAGATAGATAGATAGATAGATAGATAGATAGATAGATAGATAGATAGATAGATAGATAGATAAAAACACTAATGCAAGGAACAGATAAAAAAGTAGAAGATGAGAGACCAACTACACAGAGAGAGAGAGAGAAACAAAGATGCGGGGAGAAAGATAAAGAAAAATAACTGAAGAAATGAAAGAAAGGGAAAAAAGACAGCAAATTCGAGAAAGGAATGGACCGAGAGAGACAGTGATTGAAAGCGACATACACAAAAAAAGGAGAAAGAAAGATAGAAAGCTTAGCCTTGCATAGTACAGTATAGCAAGTATAGTTTTCTGTGGGGCGTAGGAAACTATCATCTCCATGAACCGGCATGTGCTCCCTTCATTAAGTTCTTCAACTTCGTCCTCTTATTCCTCTCCTGCTTCGCTCCTAGAACACGTGTGCCTATTTGACCACCGTGATTTGTTCACCGGATGGAGACCAAGAAAGGAGACAGGACGAATAGGCTCGACAATACTATGCGGTTCTAATATTGATTTTGTCATCAAAAACTTAAAGTTAATCTTAAAACTTGGAAGCGCAAAATCGACGAGGACTACGAAGGAACACAGATACACAGGACAGGCGCAAACTCGCAACTAAGCTTTATTCAGAAGTCTGCCCTAGATCTGATGTGATGTGATGTGATGATGTGCATTGAGCCTGCGTGCGCCACGCGGCTGTGTATCTGGGGAGACTTCTGAATAAAGCTTAGTTGCGAGTTTGCGCCTGTCCTGTGTATTTGTGTTCCTTCTTAGTCCTCGTCGATTTTGCGCTTTCAAGTTTCAAGATTATGAACCAACTAACCCAGCAACGCATTCTTTTAAAAAAACTTAAAGAAACGCGCCTAAATGACGGTTATCATATATGCTCCTCACATTCTTCAGTAACGTGAAAGTTCGTGCGAGTTTCTTGATGCATGGTGAACCACAGTGCCTAGACGAGGACGAAAAGAAGGACGCACAAAGGCACATTGTGTGTCTTTCTTCTTATTGTCCTCGTCTCGGTAGTTACGCTGTCGTTCACCAAGGTATTCTTTACTTTTTACTAACAAATAGAGCAGTAGTGTAGCCACAAATCTTTTATATGGGGGGGGGGGGGGGGGGCGTTTACGTTCTACTTTATGCATGTTCGTGTGTCTTTGTATGTGTGCTTGTATATATACACAAGCAAAATGGAAAAAATTTAGGGGAGAGGGGTTGAACCCCCCAACTCCACCTGGCTACGCCACCGAAGTGGCAATAAGGGAGAAAACACCAAATTCTCGTTCAGACAATGACTTACTGAATTTCAAGAGATGAATTTCGAGCACATTCAGTATTGTGAACCCAAACGCTTGACAGTTGAGTTAATTCCTTATGACTTTTAAAAGGTATTTTCAGTGTTCAATCTCATATTGCGTACGACTGTACACATGTGCAGTTACGTTCTGATTTTTTGCGTTGAGGCAGAGAGAGAAAGGGCGAAAGAAAGACAAAAAAGGCAAAGCGAACATCTAAAGTTACGAAAGGACACCTTGACTGCAAACTTATGCACTAATGGAGCGGATTTTATGCAGGCGTGAGCTAGTGATTGCGCATTTGTAGTCGCAATTTAGACAAACAAAGAACTTTATGAAGTCCTGAGAAACTAGCCGGGAAGGACCCGCTGGGGACCTCGGCTCGCCGCTGGCTGCTCCCATGTCGGAATCGGGAGGCCATGCCTCTCCGCTCTTTCACGGGCCCTCTGGACGGCCGTTGACTGGATATCGAGTGCAGTACTTGCGATGGCGTCTTCCCAGTCCTGTTCGCTGGTGTGTGACGTGTCCCGTAACGAAGGACACTGCCAGAGCATGTGTGATAGAGTGCTAAATGCCTCCCCGCAATCCGGGCACTGTGGATCGATATCTTGGTTAATCCGGCTTAGGAAACCTCTCGAGGGATATGACCTCGTCTGAAGCATCCTAAGCGTGATCGCTTGAGCTCTGCATAGTTTTGGGTGTGGAGGCGGGAAGCTCCTGCGTTCCTCTCTATAGTGGGAGATGATCTCATGAAAAATTAATAAAGGGTCTCTGTGCCCGACCTCCTCCCGAATCCAATGAAGCCTCACCGCCGCCGCGGCGCGTGAGTTCTCGCGCACGGCGGTGAGCAACCTCATTGGGGTTCGGACGGCCCGGCAGCACGTCGTCGCCCATGTGAGCAGGGAACCACGCGATGTAATGCTTGGTGGCAGAATTATAGGTTGACTTTCTTTTCAGAAGCGCTGCCGCCTCTCTAGCAACCATTCCGGAGGCGAAGGCCATGACGGCTGCTCGGGAGTCTGTGTAGATATACGGCCGTCAAGAATCCTGCATCGCGAGTGCAACCGCCACCTGCTCTGCCACGTCGGTCGTTACAGCGCCTACCAAGGCCGCATGTAGGAGCTTGCCCTTTTCGCTGACTGCCGTGACCGCGAATTTACATAGAGATGGCTATATTTTAATACACTGATTTAATCTGTGCTGTCCCGTGTTAGCATATACATTGACAATGTTATTTCTTGTTTTTATTTTATTACAGAGCCTGTGACACGCTACTTCTAGTGTCAGAAACATCCTTGCACGAGAAGCGCACCAGCTCCCATCATGCTCATTAGCCTATAAACATTTCTCGTTGCATGAAATACTACGGCCACAAGTGGCTGTTAGAAGCACGCAGAAAGGAGCCTTTGATTATATCTGAAAAAAAAAAAGGTTTTATTCGTATGGTATTTACGCATTGAAGGCCGTTGTGTGAGACTTGGAATGGAGGCTCACTATGCAAGAAAACAGTTAAAGATTCACGTTACGCATCGTTGCAAAGGCCTTCTAAACACGCCAGCGGCTGCGACGTGAAGGACATCGGAGAAACAGCAGAACAAAACTAGGCCCTCAGAAACGGAAGCAGAAGGATGAGGTTGAAGATGTTGGCCCGGCTACTTCCTTTGAGGAACATGGTGCGCCGTCTACAGAGGCGTACGCCAACTGAGGTACAGCACTTCACTTTAAGCTGGGAATAAACTCAAACGTTACTTCTCGCTTCTAGGACCACGGCAACAGACTCGGGTCGAAAGCAATGTGCGTACGACTGAATATAGGAAAGGTGCGCAAGAAGACACATAGCAATAATGTATCAGGTGTGAATGTCAGCTCCCGGCGTTTGGTGTCTTCGCTGCGGGTATACCGAATGACGAATGGACCGGACGTTTGGCCGATGTCTACGGGAAGCGCTCCCGCCTGCTTGGAGATTTACCCGCAAAGCGAAATTGATGAGCGCCTCTCGATTCCTTGATCGGCCACGCTGCCCAGCCGAGAAGTTGGAAAAACGGCTGGGCGACGGATATTTATGATTTATAAAGCGCGGAGCAAGCACGATGTTTGCTCTATGCTCGCCTTCCTCCAAATGTTTATCTTTTTTTAATACCAAACATCAGAGGAGAGAACACTCTGTCACCTCTCACGCGATATTTGCGAGACACTCCAATGTTGAATTCATCAGAAACGGCCAGAAAGCCGACAAACTTCCCAAACACGGACTCTTTAAGTGCGTAGCACTTTAGGAGCCTGGCCTGTCGTCCATTCATCTCATGTGGCGTGGTCAGACACACAACCAAGCACCCAGTACAAGCCTAAAACAAGGCTAGCAATGCTCAAAACCAGGTGAAAATGAACGAACAAGGTCTTAGATAATATATTTACTGAAATAACCAAGAACTAATCGCAATAATTAACTTAAGATTGCTAAAAATGTTTCAGAAATATGCGGCTAGCTCCAGCGCCGCGCAAGAGAGGGCGCCACAGCCTCCCTAGGCGAGCGATTCCTCCTCCCAGCCGGCAATTCTCTAGCGTCTAATCAGTTCGCGCCGTTTGGCAACAGCTCCTGGAAAGACAGCATCGACGCCAGGGAAACCCCGAGCTGAAGGCTCAACAGGCGCCGCTTGACAAGTGCGACAAGTCAAGCGACAACAGCCTATACCTCTCCAAGTGAAGGCTCAGCGAGCAGCTGCAGAACGTAAGCGGCGATAACAGGACGCCGGCATCCTGAATGCTCAGACCGCTGCAGCTCCTCAGTGCAGGCAAGCCAATCCTAAACTCAACGCAAAGCAACGTCTACATCGTCAGACTAATTTAGCCGCGGTGCGTAAGAAGGCAGCTGCCGCCGCGCAACGTCAACAGCGCCAGAACAACCCAACCGCCTCTCCCGTGCGCGAGAACACAACCGTAGTATAGCTGCATCTGGTCGCCATCACACATTACCGCACAGCACATAACGTCAAAACCGCACGATACCATAGCACCCACAATCGTAGCACCAATAACAATAGCAAGAAAACAATAGCAACACCACAACGGTAATCACTGGGTACCCGTGCTACGCACTTGATCAGGTTTCACGGTAGTGGAGCTGCTGCACTTTTATTTTTTTACCAGGGATTAATTCCAGACGTGATAGGTCACGCGCACATTGGCCCTCAATATGTCATGGCTTCCGTGTGTGACCTACCAAAGCCTGACAAAAGTGCGCGTTAACCCTTTCAGTCCCTGTGATTCCAATTGGAATCATAAATTATGTAGGTCAGTCAGCAAGCATCTGGTAAAGATAAAGCTTTGTTCTTCCTCAAGAGCCCGTATTTAGCATCTGCCCTAC
This sequence comes from Rhipicephalus appendiculatus, assembly GCA_030522465.1. Classification (NCBI taxonomy): domain Eukaryota; kingdom Metazoa; phylum Arthropoda; class Arachnida; order Ixodida; family Ixodidae; genus Rhipicephalus; species Rhipicephalus appendiculatus. The sequence goes on along the minus strand of JALIZH010008855.1, from coordinate 8,151 downwards.
ACGTGTTGTCAACATGGTACATATAATAAAGGCAGGTCACGTCTGAGCGAAGAAATTACAGAAGCGGTTGTGCTGCTCGCGCATTTCGCTGAGGCAGCGTCTTCTTTCACCGTGCAGAAATAGGGCATTAATTTTAGTTCTGTGTCGGAAATTTGAATTTTGGCTATTGGACAATATGCTATCCTATGTAAATAATATTTTATGTAGTAAATGAAGCAAAAATTATGGAATGATTATTAAATAATAATTATTTGTTAAATTAATTGACACGTTAATTACTCTTCTCTGAAAAGTGTGAGCGAATAGTTTTTCAGTTTTTTAGGACTACCACGATCATGCTCATCTCAAAATGTAAGAGCTAGTTGCTTACATTGAAAATATTTAATTCGGGACTGAAAGGGTCAAAGGCGTAATTGACAAATGCAAAGATAAATGTGTGAGTTGCCCCTCGGTATCATTATCTGAAAAAGCGCGCTGACACCGTGGTATACAACCACGCACTGTGTTGAATTTTTTTAAAATGCGAATGCATTTCATAGTCGGGCTATGTCAGGCATCCGGCGTTGTCCGGCGTTGTCCGGCGTTGGCCGGCGTTGTCCGCGGGGAGGAGGATAGGTTGAGGAGGTGTCCGCGCGCCGGCAGGTGTTATCTCTCCGCTCTCACTCTCTCTCCCATAGCAAAAGCTGCGGGCGCGCGCGCTTATCCTTCGCCCCTAGCAAAGTGGAGAGGAGGAGCGCGCTCTGGCGCGTGAGGGCGCTCGCATCGCGGGAGCTCAGCGGAGCTACCGCGATCAAAAAAAAAAAACAGGCGCTGCGCCGTGCTCCCGACCGGGCTGCAGAAATTAGGCGCCTTTTCCTTCTTCGAACCACAACCACCATATATAAATGGAGTGAAGCGCGCGCGAAATGCATTCGCATTTCCTCACGATTCCCCTTCGGGGAGGTGGGGGGCATTTTTTTTCTTTTTTCGTCAGGAACCACGTTTATTTGTGCTTTTATTTGTGCGGTTTTTTCTGTTTTTTTTTTTTTTTGGTCCTCATGGTATTCACTGCTGTCAGTGCGCATGTGCGTGTTCTCCTACATAAGGCTGGGTTTTTCGACAATAAATCATCAGTTGCAGTACAGCGCTTGTGTTTGCGTCATTTTATGTGTGCGTATTTGTGTCCTTTTTTGCTCTGCTTCTTCGAAAATCATGGCTCACCAACTAGCCCATCAGTACATATTAAGAAAGGCGCAAAAACTTTTTTCTTCGAGACATTGATACTGCTGGCCGTTACAAAAGATTTCATGTTACATTTCACATGACTGTGTATTTGTGTGTCTCTGTTACGCTACTTTGCCAGCTGTGATATGTGCAATAATACATCTACATGATGTCTCTGACATCCATTCGATAAAGTCCTACCTATGAGTTGACTTCTTATGAGTTAATATTTGTACTTCTGAGACTTTTTTAACTCCTAGCGCTTGCGTCATTTAAATTACACATGGTACGTGCCAGGAACTTTTTTAGGGACTCGTGCTACGCGGAAACGTTGCTTGACAGGTATTACGTGACATGTATTGTTAACGTCTTGCTCTTACACTGACAACGTCATTTGAGACGTAATTTTGAACACCTCTTGGTCACATGCTCGAGCCATTCAAGAGCTTAGGAGTATCTCGCGCTTTATTTGTGCGCTGACATCTCCTAATGCTACACCAATAAAACAAAATAAGGCAGCTTCGCACGAGGGGTCAGAAGCCTAAAGGAAGTCCGGAGGTGGGCAGCCCTCTTTGTTTCTCTTCTGTATCCTTTTTAAATGCGAATGCATTTCTTAGTCGGGCTATGTCAGGCATCCGGCGTAAACCGCGGCGGTGTCCGCGCGCCGGCAAGGTGTTATCTCTCCACTCTCACTCCCTCTCCCATACCAACAGCTGCGGGCGCGCGCGCTTATCCTCGCCCCTAGCAACCGGAGCATGTGGTGCGAGAGAGTGTAGGAGAGGGTAGGTGCAGTGCTTCACCGATCCTTCTCTCGCCGTTCGCTCTCCCTCCTCCCTGCGCCCCACTCTCCCGTCCGCTCGCGCCTCACTCTCGACCGTTCGCTGGCTGGGCGCCTCTCAAGGCGATGGCAGAAGTCGGTGAAGGCGAAATCTCTCGGTGCAAGAAATGCATTCGCATTTCCTCACGATTCCCTTCGGGGAGGTGGGGGGCATTTTTTCTTTCCTCCTCTCTTTTTTCTTTCATTCTTTCTTTTCCCGCTTTTTCTGCCTTTTTTCTCTCTCAATTTCTATTTATTTATTCCTCTCTATTTATCTATTTGTTTCCTTTTTTGCTCTTTCTACTTTGCTTCCTATTTTTTCCATTTCTCTCTCTTTCCATTCCGCGCTTGTTTCCTCTTTTTTTATATTTTTATACGAGGCTTTACCTGCGTTACGCCAAGCGACGTTAGCATACAACAGCCCCGGACCCTAAAGTGCTGCGCACTTACCATCATCAAGGCGCTCGAAGAACAAGAGGAAGAAAACTTCTCCGTGGTGCGAGCGCGTGCTTACTTATCATCGTCACGGCTCTCGAAGAACAAGAGGAAAAAGACTTCTCCTTGCCGAGAGCACGTGCTCAGTATGCTACAGATGGCTATGCTATTCGTGGGCTTGCCTGCGTTACCCCAAATGACGACGACAGCATACGACAGCATACGAAAGCCCGGCCCCTTAAAGTGCTCTCCACTTAAAAAATTCGGCAGATCCCACGCCTTGTGGGAATCGGTTTCATGCGAAGCAGTGAGCCGGTAGTCCTATGCTGCATTTTTGGCTTTGAGTCAAGCGTCGAAAGGTGGATCGACATGTTTTGTAAATGTAGGAGTTGTGTGCACATAATAGGCTTGGCAGGCACGACGACTACACTGAAGTTTAAACGGTATCTTAGGATCTGATGTAATATCAGCACTCACATTAAAGCTCAGAAGTCTGTGTTATCGAATTGAAGTGCACACTACGGTGCGATGAGGTGAATATCGTACGCAACTTTTGTTGGCGTATTCCTCCGGGGTCGAGCGCTGCTTGAACATCGCTTGCTGAATCATATGAATAAAAATGTAGCAGTGGAGTAGCCGGGGGGGGGGGGGGGGGTTGGAGGGGCTCAACTCGCCCCCCCCCCCCCCCGAAAATTTTCAAATTTGCTTGCGTATATATACACGCACCCATACAAACGCACTCACGAAGATACATAAAGTGCGGTTAACCCCCCCCACCCCCCCGCACCCCCCCGAAAAACATTTCTGGCTACGCCTTTGAAATGTAGCGTTCATTAGACTACTATTAAAGCGGAGCAAACACTGGAGCCAACGTTAACCCGACATGACGCATGCATGATAGGAGTACATATGTATTATTTATTGCTTTGTTAGAAAATTAAATAGCCAGCACTACAAGCACATCTCACATTGCACCGACATTACGCCTGCGCAGGATCTTTTTCCAAAGCAGTTTGTAGACCTGGCGTGGCTCTGTGGTAGAATACTTGATTGTCACGCAGGATGGTGGGGTTTGATTCCGGCTGGGATCCTAATTTTTATTCCTTGCATTCATCGGGTCTACGCTGTCAGTGTAGGTTTTTCTAAACGCTCTCGCATCTAAATTACTAATGTCCGTTCTCGCTGTTCCTCGGTAGATATAAACTCTCAATCACCTGTGGCGCACACCCGTATACCACGACCCATGGTATGCGGGTATGTGCCACACGTGTCTGGACGAAAAGGTTTGAAACGTACGCGACAAGATTCTCACGTTATTCATGTCATGACCAGACGGTAACATTCGTCAAATTGTCTTACCCTGCCATGTTAAGGAGATGATGACGTGAGCACCCAGATGAAGGCGGCTGATAGATAGATAGATAGATAGATAGATAGATAGATAGATAGATAGATAGATAGATAGATAGATAGATAGATAGATAGATAGATAGATAGATAGATAGATAGATAGATAGATAGATAGATAGATAGATAGATAGATAGATAGATAGATAGATAGATAGATAGATAGATAGATAGATAGATAGATAGATAGATAGATAGATAGATAGATAGATAGATAGATAGATAGATAGATAGATAGATAGATAGATAGATAGATAGATAGATAGATAGATAGATAGATAGATAGATAGATAGATAGATAGATAGATAGATAGATAGATAGATAGATAGATAGATAGATAGATAGATAGATAGATAGAAACGCTCAAAGTTCCTTGGGTTCGCTAAGAAATGCGTCGCATTGAAATGAATTAATCAGTACTCTACGCGACCAATAAATCGATAAACGCAGCCTTACATAAGCCACGTCACCGAAATGCATTACACTGTCTCTCATTTGAAAGTGGCAGTCGTATTCGGTGCTCGAACCGGTGGTTTTGTCTTGTGTAACATACTTTCATACTGCCCAACCGCAAAAGGACCAATGATTCTCTGAGTGTGCCGCTTTCGCCCTGTGAAGGCTCCGTGTTTATTTAAACATTTATACTGACTGGAACATACCTCGCCTCTTAAAAAGGTTAAGAGGCTTTCAAGAGAAGAGAGTTATGCGCGGATAACATCGCAAATCCCCAGCAATAAATCAAAATTTTCTTAATTGAGTATCGCGGATGTTCTGGGAGCTTGATATGCCGCTCAGTCAGGAAGCAAAACCTATATGAAGCGTTGATTGAGAGCGTAATTATCATCGCTGTTCATCTCTAGTCCGCGTTGTCTGAGTTAACTGCAGACGGAAGCGACACATACAAGGCGCCGGAAGAATAATACTTGTCAGAGTTTTACATCCTGAAACCACGAGATGATTACGAGAGACGCTGTAGGGGGGGGGTATACGAAAATCTTGACCCGGGGTTCTTTAACGAGAACCTTAATGTAAGCATATGCGCCTAAAGAAGCCATACTACCCGTGACTTCTCAGACCATCTCGCTCACAATAGCGCGTTCGATCAGCAGTCTGCGCGAGATAGCCTACTCATGAACATCCAAGTTCGTCAGCAGCCCAGCGCTACTTCGCGATGCTGAACTGGCGTTACATAAAAACGCTGCTGTGAATTGCTCCCCGTGGGCACACCGTCACAGTACATCATTCAGGCGCAGCGAGGTCCACGGTGCGAGCCAACTAAAGAGCCTCTTGGGGCTTTTTTGTGCGTAGATAGAGTGCGAAGATTGATGAGAAACTCTTCACAACGATTGTCGCAGGGTCTGGCTGGCAGAACGCATTGTGATTGGGGTTCGGCAGCGTGTGACGCCGTAGGTCTGTGGACTGCGATATGAGCGGATGCGGGATCGCATCGATTAGTGTCGGACCGTGGCGATATTTTCAATAACAGCTGCAATCTGTTGGAAACAGATGGTGGTTTGCTGGGCCAGTCGGTGCTACATATTGTAAAATTATGAGCCATTACAGCAATAAATTAGCTGAAAGAAATTGGCACTACAGACGCTGTCTTGTTAGTTCCCTTCCAATCTTGCTGTTAGTCCGTTTATACTAATACAATATGCTTTATACAAGTTGACCTCCGGTTGGTATGGGGGGGTCATGTGGAAGCGGTGAAGAAAAGGAAACTTAGCTATGCAATAATTTCAACTATACAGATGTCCCTCCGAACAAAAAGTCATCGCTTCAGCTGGATTATCCGCTTGTTTTAAGCTGCTGCTTTGGTGCACGCGAAAGAGGTAGGTATATGGACACAGACAGATTTTTTAAAACAACATCTGTGTTTCTAGATGATTTTTATAGTCTATTCTTCTGGAGCCCCAACCAGTGGTCAGCAACGCTGCACATCGAAAAATTGTCCATTGATTTTAAGAAATTACATTTTCCCGGTCATTCTTAATGTGGGCGCTGAAAATAAGAAAGTAAAACGCTTCTGCCTTTCGAGATTGACCCAAGGTCCAAACATTTAAAAAAAGGATACATCGGCAATGCCTTGCTAGCGGTTTTTATTTATAGGCGGAACTACCAACTATGTGGCCCCTCCTTAAAGGGACACTAAAGCGAAACAATGACTTGGTTTAGATTGACAAACTGCACGCTGATAACCCTAATGGGATATGTTTCACTATCATACGTGCATTATTAGCGGAGAAAATCAAGGTTGAAGTTCTATTTTTAAATTTGGTGCCGTTATCTGCGCGCGTGACGTCAGAAATTCCAAATGTACTTTTCGTATTTTTGCGACATTGGCTCGATAAAATTTTCTGAAACTTCGTATGCTAGGTCTATGGCACCCACAGATGACAATGCACATCATTTTTTATCGATTAGAAGCTACGTAGGACTCAGTAGACGCCTTCAGAATCTATGACGTCACGGTGTTTGATGCGGGAATCTCAAGGTGGCGTCTCCGCCCGCATTTTCTTTTCGCGTGTCTTCTCGCTTACCAAGCGTCGTGGCGCAGTAAGAGTGGTGTTTTCGGGATTGCGAAATTGTACTTAACTAATACGCGAAAAATCGTTCTGCCCTTTAGTGTCCCTTTAAGGAAGATTTAAGACTCGGGATGCGAGTAATGGAATACAGAACCTTTGCGTTTTCCCGGGCATCTTTAATCCGCATAATCTCTCTTTCCAGAGGAGGGCATATAGCCAACCTTCACGATAAAAACTAAATTTAAGCCTGCGCGGAACACGCAGCGCAGTCACGGCGTATATAAGCCTGGAGGAGCGGCTGCCCATTAAAAAAAAAAAACATTGACCCTGGCAAAAGCATTACAGTATTGAATAAGTGAAGAGTTTAGTTGGACAAACTTGACTTGGTAGACTTTGCCAGCTAGACTAGTTAGGACGGCTTAGTAGCGCCTGTGCTCAGACGAGGCTAGCAAATAGGCCATGGCGGCCTAACACTACGCCAGAGACGACAGCGACAAACGTTGGTTGTGGTAGACTGGACTGAGAAAACGAACTGCGAGCATTAGCTTCTGGCTCTGCGTAGGAGTACACGCACTGCCACTCCTTATCAGATAGTGGCAGAGCGCCGACAGCACAGCGAGAGTAGGGAGAAAACGGAAGTGGCCGACTGAAGTGTGTACGCAACCCTGTGCGTGCGTATTAATGGGGGCAGCCGAGCCTTGAAACGCGTTTTTAATTGGCGCGAGAGGCGAGTAATCAAGATAACGGGCATGGCTGCCCTAATTAGATGTGACTCTCTGCGGCCCACCACGCTAGACGCCGGGCGTGGTGGGCCGCAGAGACAGATTGCCACGAGGCGCGAGAGAACCTGGAACTAACCAGAGCGTGGGCATTCACAAGTTGCATGTATGATAATTATTGTTCTTTTTTTTTAAACGAATAAAATGACACGTGTACTTGTCTCACTTTTTTTATTGTAAACGGCTTTCACTGATGAAACTCTGATCCGTGTTACAGCTAGGCGCACTGAGGTTACGCCTGAATGCAGTGGGACCTTGTTGAGTGTTTGCGAATTGTCCACTCAAATGGTACGCACGAGGCGTTTGACGGACTTAATTCTCGAACTAACGCGATCACGTTTCGGCTGATTGACTCTGCCTGAAGCTTTGACGTTGAGCAGCAGACATTCACTCATGGTATCGCATGTATAAGCTGACGCACTTTACGCAGATTTCAAACTGAAAATTATTGATTTCACATTGAAGGATTACAGGTATAAAAACAAAGCTCACAATCACGGGAAGTACGCGTGAGCATCTTGCTAAAGCTTCCTTTCCCAAGTGGTAAGGTAATCCTCTGAACCCGCTAAACTGAATTTGCTACTTTGTTGCACGCAATTACAGGTAGCACACTCGCGAATCAATACAGTATAATATCACTTGCTTTGGCTGGTTATTGCTATGTTTTACCGCGCGTTAACCAGATTGAATATTTTAAGGTGATAGCCTTAGATTACTCATCAAACGCGGAAATTAACCGTCGGCGTCCTGCGTCGTCAGCGTCAACACGAGTGATGCGAAAAAGCATTACATGATCACCTTATGACATCCTCATGACATCATAGACCACAAAAATTTGTGACGTCATAACGTCACGTCACGTCCGGAAAGCATTCTTAGGGGGGACGCGGGGAAGGAACATCGACTGAAGATGGCTTTCGCTCTCGAGTCATCTTAGGCAAATGCATAAGGGACCTTGTGAGTCTCTTTAGTACAGTGATCGTA